>CM053788.1:476752143-477352143 GCA_028749045.1 Cupressus sempervirens
AGTGTCATTTGGACCTATTTTTGAAGCTAAAGTTGAATGCATTTTATGGTTTTCTGAAATATTTGTTTGTAGGTAGTTTTAAGAAAGAAAATTTGATAGTCAATATCTTTTAACTGAGTGATTGTCATGAGGCAATATTTTTCAGGCTAAAATAATTTCCACTAGATGAAGTAAGTTGAAGTTTCAAGGTGCAGTCAGGTGTTTCTATCAATTTTTAAGGCCAATTAGAGGACCCCTTGGCACAAATTTGGCAATTTGTAAGAAAGGTTTAAAATAGGTTTTAAAGGTTGAATCAATGTCTTAAATTGAATTTAGTCAGCAAGGTAAGCTCATTGGATCAATTTGAAATGTCAAATGTTTGAGAACAAAAAAAATTTAGCCGGGCCCACTTTGGGTCCTAACTAATCTCACCAAACTTTTGAGACATGGATAAGGGAATAGAGGATGTTCGAATAATGCTAAGATTTTTTTTACCACGTCATCTTAGTATTGTTAGAGTAATTATTTGTTTGCACTTATTAATTAAATCACTTTTATTTAATTAATTAAGTTGTCTATTACTCTAGTTTGCTTAAGCTATCTTGTAGGTGCATATAATTAATATTTTATTAATTATATTGTGCAACCTAGCTTTTTTAGGCTTTAGGTTACCCTTTTCGAGTTTTGATCTCCTTTAAAAGGATTGATCTCTTTGTATTTTTCATTATGAAGATCTGTTGAATAATATTTTCTTCGTCTGAGTTTTTCAGATCAAACCCTTACCTCTTCTTGTCTTTTTCTTCTCCGTGACAGGTTTTTTGCATGCAAGTTTTATTGGGCTTCGTAGATTTGTTGTGCACTTTTTCTCAAATCCTACATGGTATCAGAGCCAAATCTATTGTAGCTTGTTCAGTGTTTCAAGAAAAAGGGAGAACAAGGGTTTGGCAGATCAGATCTGGTGTTTTTTCGAGCATTTTTTGAGAAAATAGGGGGGTCACTGATCTTCAGAGTAGTTTGAGGCCAAACAAACCTCATGGACGGATTCAGAAGGCACCAAAACCCCCATTTTGATATTAAATTTGTCCGATTTGGACAACGTTGATCTAGGAGGCAAAAAAAATTTGTCGTACAGGGTCGTACGGCCTCTGCATGCAATCTGAGACGCGAAAAATTGAAAAAAATTGCAAAAAAAAACTCAGTGGTTTTTTAGATCCCACGGCAGTTAGTTAATCGCAACGAAACCGCTGTGGTTATCGCTATGGTCACCGCTACAATTACTGCTAGCGGTTACTGCTCAGTAGTCCTCTAGCGGCTCCGTAGTGACTCCGCGGCGGCTCTGCCGCAACAACATCGCCCGCCCTCTACCGTCGCCAGCAGCTCGGCTGCCCTCTTCAACTCCGCCTCCGCTCCTTGGGTGGTGGAGTTTTTTGTTTTTTTAATTATTTTTTTATTAAAAAAAATAATAATTTTTTCTTGCATACAAAGGCCCTGGAGGTTTTTTCTCCGTAACTTGAGCATACGGACATATTTTTTCAATCCAAAAAATGTGTCAAAAAGGTGGTTTTGAGATGGAGATGTTGGTACATGTGTTTTTGGGTTTTGATGTAGTTTGGTTTCCTATTTTGGTAGTCAAAGCTAAATATTCTATTTTGCACTCCAGGAGGCATATCTTGAGCTTCCAATCTCTGATTTTGGACTTCTTTATATCGTTGGAAAGATCTTTCTATGCTCTTTCCAATGATGCTAGTTGTTGTTCCAGATTCTATTCTAGGCACATCCTATTTAGTCTTTTTCATTTTAGCATTCTGGTGGATATCCTATTTGTTTCAGGTCTGGAGATCAATTTTGTTGCTTCAATTGCTTCGTTTTGGGCTCTACCTTCTATTGTTTTAGCCTTATGTTTTTTTTTTATCATTGTTGATATTCATTGTAAGAATCTTTATGCAATGCACTGAGATAAAGTGCCACTCTTGCATTTGGGGATCCTTTTCATCATTGTGATTCGTTGTACTCACACTATTTTATAAAGTGCCATGGGGGGGGATAGTTGTTTGCCACTTATAGGCCCTCTTTCTCTTTTTTCTCATGCAGTGTCGATGACACGTGCCTTTATTGGTGTTTTTACCTCACTCTCGATGTGTTTGGCTCCTGTGTTGTAGGAGATTTTTGGCCCATCTTTTCAGCTACCTATCACCTCACCTGCCTTAAGGGGAGGTTTTATTGTTGTTCTATGCTTCTTTGGTTGATGGTTCGTGCCTTCTATTTCCATGGAAGTTCTACAGATCAGCATTTTGACAAAGTTTTGTGGTTCTTCATGCTTCAATGATTCTCTTTTGATCTCTTTATTCCTTATTCTGGAACATTCTTTGCTATCTCTTTTTGGAGTAGGGTTTTTCCCATGTGGTTTTCTCTATTTCTCCTCTTTATAGAGATTTTGTTGTGATTGGATACCTGATCAGGCTTTGTTGCTGGGACTCAATTTTGCTTTCATAGCTGTGCTAGGTTAGCTTACCTCTTGAGCTTCGCTTAAGGGGGGTTGTTAGAGTAATTATTTTTTTGCACTTATTAATTAAATCACTTTGATTTAATTAATTAAGTTGCTATTACTCTAGTTTGCTTAAGCTATCTTGTAGGTGCATATAATTAATATTTTATTAATTATATTGTGCAACCTAGCTTTTTTAGGCTTTAGGTTACCCTTTTCGGGTTTCAATCTCCTTTATAAGGATTGATCTCTTTGTATTTTTCATTATGAAGATCTATTGAATAATATTTTCTTCGTCTGAGTTTTTCAGATCAAACCCTTGCCTCTTCTTGTCTTTTTCTTCTCCGTGACAGGTTTTCTGCATGTAGGTTTTCTTGGGCTTCATGGATTTGTTGTGCACTTTTTCTCAAATCCTACATGGTATTAGAGCTAGATCTGCTATAGCTTGTTTGGTGTTTCAAGGAAAAGGGAGAACAAGGGTTTGGCAGATCAGATCTGGTGTTTTTTTGAGCTTTTTCTGAGAAAATAGAGGGGTCACTAATCTTCAGAGCAGTTTGAGGCCAAACAAACCTCACAAATGGATTCAGAAGGCGTCAAAACCCCCATTTTGATATAAAATTTGTTTGATTTGGACAACGTTGATCTGGGAGGCAAAAAAAAATTTGCCGTATAGGGCCGTACGACCTCTGCACACAATTCGAGACGTGAAAAATTGAAAAAAATTGCAAAAAAAAACTCAGCGGTTTTTTAAATCCTGTGGCAGTTAGTTAATCGTAGCAGAACCACTATGGTTACCACTGTGGTCACTGCTGCGGTTACTGCTGGCGGTTACCGCTCAGTGGTCCTCTAGCGGCTCTGCAGTGGCTCCACGGCGGCTCTATCGCAGCAGCACTGCCCACCCTCCGCCGTCGCTAGCAGCTCGGCCGCCCTCTTCAGCTCTGCCTCTGCTCCTTGGGTGGTGGAGTTTTTTGTTTTTTTAATTATTTTTTTATTAAAAATAATAATAATTTTTTCTTGCATCCAGAGGCCCTAGAGGTTTTTTCTCCGTAACTTGAGCATACGGATGTATTTTTTCAATCTAAAAAATGTGCCAGAAAGCTAGTTCCAAGATGAAGATGCTGGTATAGGTGTTTTTGGATTTTGATGCAGTTTGGTTGCCTGTTTTGGCAGTCAAAGCTAGATGTTCTATTTTGCACTCTGGGAGGCATATCTTGAGCTTTCGATCTCCGATTTTGGACTTCTTTATATCGCTGGAAAGCTATTTTTGTGCTCTTTCTAGTGATGCTAGTTGTTGTTCTAGATTTTTTTCTAGGAACATCCTATTTAGTCTTTTGCATTTTAGCATTTTGGTGGATATCCTATTTGTTTCAGGTCCGAAGATCAATTTTGTTGCTTCAGTTGCTTCGTTTTGGGCTCTACCTTCTATTTTTTCAGCCTTATGTTTTTTCTAATCATTGTTGATATTCATTGTAAGCATCTTTATGCAACACACTGAGATAAAGTGCCACTCTTACGTTTTGAGATCCTTTTCATCATTGTGATTCATTGTACTCACACTATTTTATAAAGTGCCATGGGGGGGGATAGTTGTTTGCCGCTTATAGGCCCTCTTTCTCTTTTTTCTCATGCAATGTCGATGACACATGCCTTTATTGGTGTTTGTACCTCACTCTCGATGTGTTTGGCTCTTGTGTTGTAGGAGATTTTTGGCCCATCTTTTCAGCTGCTTGTCACCTCACCTACCTTAAGGGGAGGTTTTATTCTTGTTCTATGCTTCTTTGGTTGATGGTTTGTGCCTTCTATTTCCATGGAGGTTCTATAGATCAGCATTTTAACAAAGTTTTGTGGTTCTTCATGCTTCAATGATTCTCTTCTGATCTCTTTGTTCCTTCTTCTGGAACATTCTTTGCTATCTCTTTTTGGAGTAGGGTTTTTCCCACGTGGTTTTCTCTATTTCTCCTCTTTATAGAGATTTTTTTGTGATTGGGTACCTGATTAGGCCTTGTTGCCGGGACCCAATTCTGCTTTCATAACTGTGCTAGGTTAGCTTACCTCCTAAGCTTCGCTTAAGGGGGGGTGTTAGAGTAATTATTTGTTTGCACTTATTAATTAAATCACTTTGATTTAATTAATTAAGTTGCCTATTACTCTAGTTTTCTTAAGCTATCTTGTAGCTGCATATAATTAATATTTTATTAATTATATTGTGCAACTTAGCTTTTTTAGGCTTTAGGTTACCCTTTTTGGGTTTCGATCTCCTTTATAAGGATTGATCTCTTTTTATTTTTCATTATGAAGATCTATTGAATAATATTTTCTTTGTCTGAGTTTTTCAGATCAAACCCTTGCCTCTTCTTGTCTTTTTCTTCTCCGTGACAGGTTTTTTGCATGTAGGTTTTCTTGGGCTTCATGGATTTATTGTGCGCTTTTTCTCAAATCCTACAAGTATGAATGAAAACCTTGTAGATCAAATGAATTATGTGGAATTTTGATATGCAATGATCATTCAAGAAAGAAATTAAAAATATCAAAACAAGATGTATATTTTACCTAACATGATCTTACATTTGCAAAAAAAAATATGGGGTTTGCAATGCATGAGTTGGGTATTTTTCAAGAAGACCATACAAGATGTGTGCAAGAGTAGTAAGAGAGGTTATAGATGCATTGATTTCTCTTATTCATAGTCCTACTACTATAGTCCAACAACTAATGGAATACATGCTTGGACTTGATTTTCTCAACTGGTGAAAAAATGGCTTAGTTAGTTGATGATAAGGAATTAGAAGGTTTTAATAGTATTCAAGATGAGGGTGATTGTACATGAATGTGGGTGGTATTAGAATTGAAAAGAGGCTTAGGACCATCTATTGTTCTTAATAATCTTTATAAGAATATGATGCTTTAATCAAGCTTTAGTTGTAACATGATTAAAATTCTAGATGGACATCCTAAAGTTAGTTGATCGATCATAGAAATTGATGAGTCTTGTCTCAGCATGTATAAGAATTCTATATGAAATTATAAGTGTGTATCCCTTTTAAAGACTTTTTTGATTGGAAAATAGGCTAATGTCAAGTATTTTATGTAGAAGATAACTGATGAATGCAATAACGAAAAATTGTGAGTTTTAATGAAAGGGGCATCGAATATCTAAGATAGTTCACTATTGTCTATAGCATTATCATTGGCACTATAGTTGATGTTGAGGAGAGCCACATTGTAGGGGACTACCAACTTGACTGCTAGATGGTCTTGTGATTATAAATATATATATTTGTTGATATTGCCTTGCATGTACTTTGAATTAGCTCCAAAAAGTTCACTCGCCATGTGCTCCTAATCCATCTCGTATGAATTATAGAACTAGCCCCTTGGATTGGAATGTTAAATGCATTTAGTCTTGTTTTAGGCAATTTTTGCATAACAGGTTGTCTTCCAAGCTCTTCAAGTGTATCTCTAGATCTCTGCATAGGCATGAATATTTGTTGATGTCATGCCATTACAATCACAAGAATTTCTCCTTTGCTGACTATGAGTATACCATTCAATGGCCATGAGACCTGATGAGAAGGGAAGAGAGAAAATTTAAATGTTAGAGGTGCCTCTACCCCAACCCGTAGCATACCCCTATCCATGTAAAGATCATTGTAGGGGCTTCCCATTGGAATAGTAGGCAATATAATGAGAGGATAGAGAAAACTATTGTGGCCAATTCCATTAGGGATGAATGTCATGTGTCATGATTAGTCACTATTGTAGAAGGGGATTAGTGTTATTGGTGCACTAAGATTTTACATTACATGGATTTGAATTAGAGAGATGCGATGGACAATGGAGATTTTTTGAATCTGCAAGGTCAAGATTATTTTGATGTGTATTGTCCTTGGATTTTTTTGTTTGGGTGGCTTGATGATAGGAAGTTCTTGAGACTCACTATGAAGAAAGAAAGTGAAAATGATGATTAGAATAAAGGGAGCATGCAGTAGCAATAACTAACAGATTGATTTCCAAGTAAAGCTAAACTTGTTTGGAGGATGCCTTACAAATGTTGAACTCTATTTTGTTTAAAATATTTGATTTAGTTAGCATATATGTCAAAAGGGAGAATAAAAATGATTTATCTCACATTGTCCATGGGTAGTAATCTACAAATGTTTATATACCATCATGTTTACATGTTATGTGTCTAAAGAAAATTTTATTTTTGACAAAGGCTACCCATGTGTGGTAGGGTCAAATGGGGTTGCAAGTAAATTTTGATAGCACATGTTGACATATAAGATGACTAGAGAAATGATGTGGTAGTGATGTGGATTTGAGTGACAAATCAGAAGTGGATGCATGACACCTAAGTGGACCATTGGTAGAGTGACATGTGAAAGTTTTCTATGGTCTTGGCACACTTCCTGAGGTGATGATGTGGAAGATTAGGACACGTGGTGCAATGTCGCAATGTCACTAGTGATGTGATAACTGTTGACTGTGATAGTGACATAGCGATCAGCTCCCACATGGTAGAGGTGATGAGGAGGAAATGGTGACATGGCATGGATTATGAGGCATGTGACATGGCAAGATGATGACAAGGATGGTGATATAGTGACACAATCAGATGCTACCATGTGGTAGTAGGCTCAGTCAGATGTGGTAGTCTGAGGACCAATCAGGTGGTGCCATGTGGTGCCTAGGTGGTGAAGGTTCTAATAGGGCATGCAATTAAGTAGGGACCAGCCAATCAAAATGTGACACATGTCACAAGCTGGTCAAAATAGTTTGACCCAAATGGAGGAAAAAGAGCAAATTTTCATGTCAAAATTTCATTTTTTAATATTTTCCTCAAGAATCAATGAATAAGGGTCATTTAAATTTAAAAATGTTATATGATAGAGTTTCAACTTTGATATAAAATCAAATAATTGCAAAGTTGAAAGGCCTATCATACCAATCATGGACTTGAACTTCTTTTGATCATCCTAAGCATGTCCTAGAGGCTAGTATATGACTATCATATACTAAAAAAAAGTTCTCAGAGTGAGCTTTCTAGATTTACTATTTATTCTTGTATAGGAACCCATATGTGTAAGATATTCATGGTTTTGTCTGGGATACATGTTTTTCAACAGTATTTTGGTATGACAGTTCAAACTTGGTTTTTGGTGAAATGATGAAGTGGGTGTGCACCAAAGTTGTTAGAGATGTAGTTGGTGATGTCTTTTCACGTCCAAATTAGTTTAGTGAAATATTTATCAGAATTTCATATGCATATCTTATGTTTTTATTAGATTAAAGGTTTATCATCACTTGGAGAAGATATTTTGAGCTTGTTGAAGCACAATGATGAGATTCCATTCAGATTTTAGTTATAGAGAGAAGAGAGAAACTTAGTAGTAGTAGTGGGATGGAGATTCAAGTGGACATGTGTCACTTCTAGATCAGATCCAAGATTTCTTTCCTCTCCTATATCTTTCTTCTTCGTTTCTTTCTCTAGGGTTGGTTCCTAAGTTTTTTGAGCAAGTTCTCAACTAGGTTTCCACCATTCTTCACCATTGTCTCTTGTATGAATAGAAGTAATAAAGATAATATAGATAGTTTTGGTCTATGGAGTCTTTTCTTAGTTATTTGCATGCATCTTGAATGTATTGTTTCAAACAAATGAATATAAGGAACAAAGAACTTAAACCCATTTATAGCTCCTTAAAGTTATATGTCTCAATATGTTTTGTTGTTGGAACAAAGAGCGAAGTAAATTCTTAATATATTTGATAGGGTTGTTGGTTACATAAAAAGGATATTTCATCAATGTGAGGTTTTTGTGAACACTAATGTCTGATTCACAAAGTGATAGGATAGATCTGATATCTTGATGTATGGGATATGTCACTAATATCATGGATGTATGTTTTTAATTTATGTAATTTCCCAATCGATAAGGCACTGATCAGCTACAGGATCAACATGTTCTTGTTGTTGCATATTTTGGTTTTGTTGATATCAATCTTTAATCAATTATCCATTTCCCTTTTTGTTTAAGAGTTGAAAGGATGCCCTCACTCGACTTGAGGATTTCATAGGATTTTAAATTTTCTATTGTATGCCTTTGTCATTGCATAAGTATAGGAGAAATAAGGGTTTTATCTTCTTTATAAGATTTAGATTGTATACTTTTGAAACTAGCACCATATAAAAGAACTTGAGATTCACCCACCGAGGTCTTGCAGAGCCTAAAGAAGAAGGAGTATATCCTTATAGTTGGCCTTGATGTCTAAATTGGTATGTTGAACATGGTAATTAGTTTCCTATAGATGTATTTGTTCCTATTATTGGGTTATTGAAAAAAATTTAATTCAGAAGCCAACAAATTAAACAACACATTATCTTGTTAGGGTCCAACTAATCAAGTGCTCATTGTAGTTCCACATAACTCAATATTTCCACTAGGTATTCTTGTTGTTTATTCTTCTCAAATCATCTTTATATCGTACTCTACTCTGGTAGCAACTATCTCACCAACAAGGTTTTCCATTAATGAAAACATAAAAATTATTCTAGTTGTACTTTCCAACACCATCATCATTAGTTGCTCTAGTACCAAATATATCATGGATCAATGCATTCACACCATCATCTATAAATGTGGTTTATGGTGTATGATCATCATCTTCCATGGGATCATGATCTCTACCTTCAATGTTTTCACCTCCATGTTCCTCCACTTCCAAAACCATATTCTTCAAGATGTGGTGATCCATCTCATGTACATTTCTCCAGGGAGATCAACCTATATGAAAATGATGGACGTAAGTAAACCATGGTCATGATCTAATCATTAAGTTATTTCATATGTATATTAAATGTTAAAGTCAATTAAAAAATAACTTAAGTACCAATGGATTATAATAAAACCCTCCTTCAATGTGACCATCATCCCTACAATATGTCTTGTTTTGTTTTATTAGGAGCCTTCTATAGTTTAGGCCCTAAGAACTTTTGCAAGGACAATAATATTTTCCATCACCTTCTCTTTGGAAGTTAGACCACAATATTGTGATTGTCTCCTTATTTTGATCGAATTTACTTATATTATCTGACATGATCCTTCTTCATAGAAAGAAAAAATTGGGCTACACAAACTTTGATCTATAATTTTCACAAAATAAGTAAAATAATGCCAAAATTAAACAAATCTTCTTAGACCTAGCTATATATAGATATTGAAAAGTTGGTTATGGAGGAAATAGTAGATGACTTTTGAGTATTGCAAATACAACATGAGCTACATAAAACATTACTTCTTTGTTATCATTTTTCTAGAGAATTTGAGAGACCATGTCAATGTAATAAGAAAGTATGGTATGTTTCAAATTAAGAAAAGAGTCAAAAAATTGTTAAATAGTCATTGTATGTAATGGTTTTTCCATAAGTGTTGCAGGGCCACATAAGAAACCACTAGTACCTTGGATAAATCATGACGGAAGAGGAGGCACTAGGAAGACACAAATAACTAACTGTGTTGGAAGTGGGCCAACATCCCTTTGAGGATTTTTGATATGGAAAAACTGCCTCCTATGGTTTTATTGGTGTTGGTTGTATTAGGCATTGACAGGTTGATCTTTTGGTGCTATGGAAACTATAGCCTTTCTACAATTTGTATAAAATCTTGGTGATAGATTCAAATCTCACAGGCCATAGTGAGTGATGTTGAGAGGGGGGTTGTTGGAAGTGAGCTAATGTCCCTCATAGGATTCATGACATGGCTTAACCACCTCTTATGATTCTATAAGTGTATTGGTTGTATCAGGCATTGACAAGTCAATCTTTTGGTGCAATAGAAACCCTAGCCTTTCTAACAAGCTATGATTTGTTGAATCCAATAATGAATCTTTATTGTAATGAATATAATGTATTATCAAAATGTCCAAATGTCCTATAAGGACCATTGGAGATAAAAGTACGAATAGATGGGATTGTGATTGGAGAAGGGTAAAATACCCTCAAAATATGTAAAGAGTCTTATTTGGGGTCAAAAATTCATAGGTCTTGAAATTAAATATTAGTTAGAAGTTGAAATAAGAAAGTAATTTTGAATTCAAAAATGAATGATTAGTTGGTAGTTTGGGTGACAAACTAGTTTTATATTTCTTTTTTGTTGGTATTTTGAAGTAGTCAAAGATGTATATGATAGTAAAGAAAGTATAATAGATGATTTATAAATTTTTATATGGAAAACCAATCTATATTTAGATTGAGGCATAAAAATACATAAAGTGTCAACTAACATAAGTTAACCTAAGAAGTGCAATTATCAAATGAAATATAATCTAATTAGTTAATGGGAACTACTCATCACTGAGAAGATGCAATACAAGTGCAAGCTCATACAAGAAATAAAATGATAATTTTTAAAATAAATCCATGTAAATGAATAAAAGAATTTGCAAGTGATTATTTAGGTGTCATCTCAAAAAATGGTAGTTCAGGGAAATAAATCTCTTAAACAAAATCACTTACCAATTGGAGAAGACATAATTCCTCTTAGTTGATAAACTAACAACAAACAAACAATAAAGAAGATGGAGATTCACAATAGGAGTGCTAAAGGAGCCTCGTGTCTAAGTAAGGGGGAGAAGATTATATTTGCCAATTACAAGGTGGGAATACAAGGATGAAGAGAAAGACATAAGACAACATGGAATATTGTAGCTTGATCTACCTATAAGGATTTAGAAATAATTAATAAAGTCAATTATTATATTCTTGATTTCTTGTAAAGAGTTTTGAAACCACCCATTATATTAAAATTAAAATTAAAATTAAGTATTCAAAATTCAAATTGATTACATATTAACTTACCAAAAAAACTTACAAACTCTATGTTTTCTTTTATTAATTCTAACAAAGATGATTTTAATATTCAATTCAAGTCTTTTGGTAACCCAATCTTTCAATGAAGCCAATCTATGAAATTTAATCATTTTATTAAAAACAAGTCCTATTAACACTAACTGAAAAAGAGTAACTTCCTCAAGCTCAATGTTTACTTAATTGAAAGATTATAATTATCAATTCAAAATAGAATCCAAAATCTACCATTCCTAAAAGATCCTCTATAGAATATTAAGAAAAATACCTCTAATGAAAGAAAGAAGAAGAGATTAGAATGGTTAATAAAACTAAAAAGATAATTACATTGTAGATGATGAGACTATAGTTTAACATATCAAGACAAAAAAAAAAAAATTAGAAAGTTCCAAATTGTATCCACATAGGTTCAACTCTTAACTAAAAACATCTCTCAAGATACAGATTTCAATCTTGGACTATGACTATTTCATAATCAATAGGAAAACAATGGCACGGTGAGAACTAAGGAGCTAATACAACATTTACTTCTTGATGTCTTATTAGATAAATTCAATGCAAATTTTGAAACATCCCACCTACACTTACATTCATCATGTCTGATGACTTTAACAATCAACTATCACTATTATCAATGATTACAAAATAGTTTTAACAATGCTATGACGTTATTAAAACACCACCAAACCTATTCTAATCAGCCCACACTTTGTAATCCTAGATTTTTCCCACAAGCAATATGAGGGGTTATACAAATTATCACAAAAATCTAAAACATGAAGGAAAACAATTTTTTATTAATTTTCATTATCAAATTTCCTTACAAACTTCCACAACTAGCATATCTCAATGGAGTATGTTAAATAATTTTTCATAAAATAGAAGGATTAGTCATAGTCAATCCCAACTGTACACATGGATTTCATAATTTAAGGTTATGAGTAAGGTATTCTTGGTCAAAGGAAGTTACGAGACCCCTTATTTGGATATCTAAATACTAAAATCGTGTAAGAAAGCCTATTACTATGTTTATTGTACACAATTTTTTCAATATAGGGGTTTGTACTTATAATGATCATACATAGATTTCATAATTTGACTCTAAACAATATATTTAAGTTTTTCTATATCTAATCCACTAAATGATCTAATTCATATTTTTTTCCTACATGAATTAACCTTATGGAAATTCATGAAGGAATCCAAAATCCATGTAATTAATTGCTTCTACTATTGTTGGTACTTACTTGTAAAAGAAGGGTATAACTATCAATTTTAATAAACATTTTATTGGAATGGTAAATATGTTTTTATTGGCCTTGATAAGTTTTCATTTACCAATAAGGAGTTAATTATTTACTTTCACTAGACATGTATCATGATAGAAACAAAATGAATGTTAAATTAGTAATGTCCAACCTAGAACATACTACTTTTTGGTGTTATGATGTTTTCTCATAACTTGCAACAATTATGACATCTTTCATAAGATTCTATGATGACTATGACAATACATCTTTGACAAAGTATTTGCTATTTTGATCCCTAGTTACCCATGCATGAAATATGTTCTATGAAAATTGTAAGAGCATTTGTGTGAGGGCTAGAAAAATACTTTGAATTGGTGCATAACAAGTATAAACAAATTCACATAGTAATCCTAAAGAGTTTACTTTATATCTTTGATATTTTACACATGTTTGCAATGTTGACTTTGGTGAACTTGTCCCCTAATGACACAGCCATCCTTCTAGCATATTTTTTAATAATTTATGTCCTTCAAAAAAATATATATATCTAGAATATAAAGAGGTCACCTTAGTAAGAAAAGAAGTATAAATGTAGGTAATCAAGGTCAGTTCATGTATGCATGATGATTTATTGATTGCATTATAAGCATAGAGTCATGGACTTGACTTAAGTTAGAGTGTAGAGATTCAAAAAATGATCTAAAATAATCAATTGATCAAGATATTACTTTTATCTTGACAAAAGAAATCAAGATCAAATTTTTCCTTAAAAATACATTCATTCCTTAAGAAAAAATCTCAATTATGTCCTTAGAAAGTGCTATCAAGACTCTTAGAGACCAACTTATGAAAATTCATGGGAGCAACTGTTAGAATTAGTAATCTTTCCTTGGTTTTATTTATTTATTAAATATAATAAGCCAAGATATCCCTCATATAGTTTTTTTATGGTAAACTTCTTCACATAAAGATCTCTTGGATTGTTTCATTAGTTCTTATTTTGCTTGATTCCTTACATGATATCAGAGCTACCTTATCCTTGTTTTTAAGTTTGTATGAAGGTTGTTACCACATTGGAGACTATTCATTGAGAGGAGAAGAGAAGCATTAGCTTCTTACTTTTCGTTGGAGATTTTTATAAGTTTATTTTCTTGGTACTAACCCTCTTTGGAAGGTTCACCGCTAAAGAATTCTATATTTTATCTTCTAACATTATTTGTCTCTTGCTTTGTGAGGCTTTTTCCAAAACAAGAGAAAATTTGTACTATTTTGTTTCAAGTTTCATTAATATAATATTTTCCTTGCAAGTTATTCATTTTATGCAGTGTACTATATTGTTATTTTACTAACATTGGAATTGAAGTAATTTTCACTTTTAGTCCTTACAGGAAATGACAAAAACTTTTCTTGTGATTCTCATTCACAATTTTTAGTTGATATTTCTCATATTTTTCTAATCTAAATCTTAAATATATTTATTGATGTTTCTTTTGATATAATATCTTTACATTAGTTTTGTTGCAAATATGATATATATGCATCTTTCAAATCAAATCAATCTCTCTCATTGTTAATGTTGATTCTATAGTTTCTTTTTCTAAAAGTTTATTATTTCAAATTTCAAATTGTTTTTAGATTATTCAAACTCTAAAATAAATTTATGTCTATATTTTCCATATTAGACTTTCATTCTTTTGTTTGCAAATACATCTACAAAGATATCTATCTCAATTTCATGTTTTTAATAAATCTTAATCAATATATTCTATTTGTTTCATTTATTTTCCTTTTTGGCCATATCAACCCTTCTATCCATGTGTCGTATTCATCTTCCTTAGTGGTTATTAGTTCTCTGCATTTCTTTTTTGTGTTGGTTAATATATATTATTGTTCTACCTTTCGTAGGTGTGCCTCTTTCTTTCGTCGTATGATATATAGAAGCTCTGTGTGTTCTTTCCCTTTTGCACACTTTCTCCCTTCTATCATCCGTGTTTTATTTCTTTGATAGAATTATAATCATTATATCTCTCCCTAACATGTAACACTTCTATTTCAAAGGCTAATTGGAGTAACATTGTACTCTGCCACACATTTCCATTTTATTTTGATTCCTTTGTTCCACTCATTTTTTGTCTTTCTTTCACCAACATTTCCTTAGCTTTCATTATTATCACCTCATTTCATATTTCATTCATAATTTTTAAGCTGATAGGCTTACTACCTATGGGACTTTAGCTAGAATTTTTTGAGTTTTTGAGTTGTCAGACGTCGAAAAAGGAGATATCAACAGTGTCAAATTTTGTTTATTCAATAGGGCCTACAAAAAATTCCCCCAGTTTGATGTGGCACTTCTAGTTGTCATTTTAATCTGACCATGTGGCAGATGGGAAGGCATCCAGTTTATTTGTGGACACTGGCAATGTTTCATGCCAATGGCTAGTGTTTTCCCTGGACATTGACCACTTTGGGAGGGGTGAACATTTGCCTAAGGAAAATTGACGCTAAAACAATCTTTGACTCAATTGTAGGGCACAATGACATGCATATGTGCGGCGTACTGATTGTGTTGAGCATGATGGTGAATGCAGATTTGACTAATTGAAAAAAAATGTCTCACAGGGTAGAGATCCTCACGGTTAGAGCCCCTCTACCCACTGCAATTTTGTGGAAAATGGAAGAGCTAGGGTTTTCCATTACCCATGACTATGGCCTTACAGCAACCATTGGGCTGGTGGTTTCCTGTGCCTAGAAAATGGAGTGGGATGGGCCTCCGAGGAAAGAAAAAGCTCGGCTAAAGTTGAGACAAGGGGTGAGGAATTTAAGCTTGGTGGAAGTCGATGTGAAGAATCCAATGACCATAGATAAAACCTTGCCCCTTTGTGTGAACTCATTTAAAATTAACTTTTTCCAAAGATATAACACTCATTTCAAACATGCTCTTCACAAGATAGCAATCCCACTTTATAAGATAGCAATCCCAAGACCACATCAATGCCATATTGAAGGTAAAAAAC
The DNA here is from genome assembly GCA_028749045.1 of Cupressus sempervirens. Lineage (NCBI taxonomy): Eukaryota > Viridiplantae > Streptophyta > Pinopsida > Cupressales > Cupressaceae > Cupressus > Cupressus sempervirens. The sequence continues at coordinate 476,767,734 of CM053788.1, forward strand.
AAGGAATGCTCATCTTGAGTCAAATTGGGGGTCATTATCTCATGTCCATGTGAATGATTTTAATGAACATGTGTCACTTTGGTGGAGAGGCCTTTCCTAACTAATAAGTAGAACCAATAAATATTAATGATAGTGGAGAATGCCTAAATGACACATGGATAGGGAAAGTCTTGTATGATAAAGCCTTGTTTGGAAGAATTTCGTGGAAACTTCTAGAAGTTGTTGTGGTTCCAGCCCCTCGTGGTGCACACATAGGCTACTTAGCTGGGGACAATAGAATTGTAGTTTATGGTGGGATTGGACCACATGGTTTAAGACTAAGTGATACAAGGATTTTGAACTTTAATAAAATTCAACAACCATTGTGGCATGAAATTGAGATATTTTTGTCACCACCTCCATGATTGGGTCATGCGCTAATGTGGATTGATGGAAATTGCAGGATTCTATTTGGAGGTAGAGGGACCCATTTTGATGTTCTGAATGATGTATTGAGGTCCATTTCAGCAAGGCCAATTCCCGTGCAATTTGTGTCTAAAACCTTTGTCATGATCAATTGCATTTTTATAAACTCTTCAACAAAGGAACAAGAGATTATGTGTAAAGATGCGCATATCAAGTTTGAATAGGAAAGAGTCCTTGGGCTAGTCTAAAATGTTGCATTCAATGTGAGGATAATGGAAGTATAAGGGAGGAAATAAAATTATATCTAAAGAAATTCAAGATAGTGATTATTAGAGAATCAAGGGCATTATTTTTATTCCCCTATGTCATGTATTTTGTATCCACTTGTTCCTCAAGCAATGTATAGATGACAGTTGTCAATTTATTTTTTGTGTTTTATATTGTGTCATATAGAACACACTTTGGGCATCCTATTAAGTTATTTACAAAATATAATAAAATAGGTCAACTAGAACAAGATAGGTTCTTTCATTTAGAGCAAAAAATTATCAACAATTGTACATCACAAAACATTGTTAGTTGGAAGTTATAATTAATATGTGGTTTCTTTTTTCCTTCTTACAAAAAAACTTAACATTTATAGTATATATAAAGATAACTTGTGCAAATTCCATATAATACAAAGGCTTCAGATAAAAAAAAAGGAAAAAAAGAGATAACTTGTGCAAATTAGTGCATTCTAGGTGAATAGAAGTATTGGTATTGAATATAATAGAATTTGAGTGTTAAATTGTAATATAATTAGATAATAAATAATTTTGAATTGGTATTGAATAAAATATAATTTGATGTGTTAAATTGTAATATAATTAAATAATAAATAATTTTGAATAAAATTTGATGTGTCAAATTGTAAAATAATTAAATAATAAATAATTTTATAAAAATAAAAGTATTGGTATAAGTAAAAACTATTAAAAAAAATATTGGTATAAGAAAAAGTATTGGTGTAAGATGTTAGATGTATTAAATTGTAAACTCAAATAAATACACAATTTTTGGGATGGAAATGCAATATTTTATTTTAACACTACAAAAAGAAAAGTAATACACATAATTTGACAAAGATGAAGAACATATGTATTTATTCATATTTTCTCTATATAAATGTTATTTAACTTTGTTTTGTCAAATGGAGGAGTTTTTTTTTAAAAAATCCTATCTAAAATACAAAATTACATTTACAGTGTTTAAATTTAGAGGTGCCTATTGCCAAAGATGTTGGATAAAACTTTGATATTTACTTTTGTATAATTAATCTAATTAAAAATTATATTAAATATTATATTTGTGAATGGGATGAACTCAAATTAAATGTAAGAATCATCAATATTAAAATTGTATATGTACAAATCCTAGTCAAACATATTGTAAACCTTAAAAAAAAAATATTCAAACCAACCAATCGTTAATATGGCTAGAGAATAAGATGAAATATTTTTACAAAGTAAATATTCAATGCATTTGTCAACTAGTCTAACCTATATTAGTCAATAGAAATTTATATGTGTCTTATTTTATTTTATTTCTACAATAAGATGATATATTGTGTGCATTTCAAACTGCTAGGTTGTCTATTTCATAAAAGAAATGACAATTAGAGGGCTAAGGAGATATAAGGAAGGATAGGGGGAGAGAGACTGAGGAAGTTAATAAGATGGATAATATGAAGAGAAAAGAGAGACAAAGAGATGAAAATATTGATATTGATAAAAAAATAAGGATGAAAAATTAGGAAGAGAGTGTATATGTGTCTGAGGGAGACAAAGAAGAAGGTGGCAAGAGGGAGAGAAATAAGAGGAGAAGAGAGGAGAGTAGCAAGATGCAGAGACATAGTGATAAAGAAATGTGAGGTAATAGATTGTATATAGATAGATACATAGAGAAGATCAAAGAGAAGTAGATACAATAGAATATAGATAATTAGAGGTGAATGGTAAAGATGGGGGTAAGATAAATAAAGATAGGGAGGGAGAAATGAGCATATGTGTGTATAAGAAAGATATAAAGGAAAGTATATGGAGGTAGATAGGGAAGGTGTATGTATTAATAGGAGACATAGAGATATAAAAAAAGGTAGATATAGAAATATAGAGTAAAATGGAAAGGAAAAGATTAGATAGGGTGAAATAGAGACAATTTAAAATTACCGATTTCAAATAGCTACATTGTCCATTTTGTATAGGAAATGATAGATAGAGGGGTATATAGTTATAATCAAGGATAAGGAGAGAGTGAGGGGACAAGGGAAAAATGAGTTTAAGATGAATAATATAAAGAAAAAAGATGGGTAAAGAGGTGAACAGATTCAGACATAAAAGTAGACATGGAAACATAGGGAGAGATAGAAGTAGACATGGAAACATAGGGAGAGATAGTGTATAGATAGATAGATAAGAATCAAATATCAAAGTGCAAGATAGTTATGATGGTAGGGACAAAGAGGAGGGGAGTGGGATGGAGAGAAATAGTAAGAGTAGAGGAGGGAGATAAAAAGAGACAATGATAAATATGTATGAAGTGATATTTTTGTAAGTTATTTTATGCTACCAGTAAGTCTTTTATAAGATTCTAATAGCAACACTTTTTAAATCTGATGTATTTATTCTTTATTTTAATCACTTATTTATTTAATATTATCATTCACTTTCTTGAAATCTATGCCAAAGTCTTTTATTAAGTCTTTATTAATCAATATTAAAGTTAAATCTTTCTTACTATTTCCAAGTTTTTCCTTTCTATGTGGTAGCCTATTATTTCACTATGCAAAAAAAAATTGAAATTAATAAATAGTGTTCTGCAATTAGGATTTTCATGTATGTTATTGTCTTATTTCAAAAAATAAAACCCTAAGTTCTTAAGTTTGTTCCTTGTGATTTTTCCAAATTTTATTTAAGCTCTAAGGTCATGTATGTGTTCAAATCATGTATCTTATGCTTCACTAAGAAAAATTTCTATCCTATAGTCGACCTTTACATTACCCTAGATCCTTTTGATAAGTGGGAAATCATAAGCTTAATTCAAAATACTTATAACATATTTATGATCTCATGGTATAGGGTTAAGTATGGAGTTGTAGGTTTAGTTCCAAAGTCTCCCAAAGTTATATCCTAAAGGTCAAGTGTAAAATTGTAATAGTTATTTATCATGTTTTATGACCTTATGCTTATGTTGGAAGTGTATCACTATAAGTCTATTGTCTAAAGGTTCATAAAGTACTTCCACTCTTATGATCTAAAGGTAGAGCATATAGGCATAAGCTATGTCATAAAGGGCACTTGATGTGTTCTAAAAATATGTGAAAGGTGAAGGCGTAAGATTGCAAACCATAATTTTCAAACTTATAAGGTTTGTTGTATACAATCATACAATGAAAGGGTTTATTGTGCAAGCATAAAGAAATTGGGTATATGATTTTTAAATTCCCTGGAGATACGATCAAGGGAAGATTGCAGGATCACAAGATGAAATATGAAATCCTTTGGAGTTATGATTAAAGGTGAAGTGTAAGATCATAGAGTGAAGTAAAGAGACCATTGATGCTATGATAAATGCTAGGAGTATGATCAAGAGGTTAAGTCAAAAGGTATGATTGAAGTTCTAGAGTTACAAAAAGCTATTAGTTGACTGTCAACATATGATTGTAGTTACAATAGAGATAAATAATTAAGGCTTATGATCTTATGGTAGACTCTAAAGCTTAAGGTTGTAAAATGTGAAAGGAAGGCTTTCAATTTTGTAGGGAAGGGTTAGTTGTGAGATTGTAAGGTGCATAAAGGGATTCTTTGATGTTATGCCAAAATATTATAAGTAGTTAGTGTAAGTTTATGACTTAAAAGAAAATAGGACATATGAGATATCTAATTTTTTTATGAACTACTGAGCATAAGATCAAAGGTTTGAGTTGTTTACTCATACAAGGTTATCAAAAGTTAGAATTTCAATAGGGCATAAGATTGAGAACCATAATTTGACATAAATTATATGCATGTCTTCTCTGAGCTAGAAAAGGATGAGGGGTTTAGCCAATCAAATCTTTGAAAAGATATAGTAAAAGGTATTGTACTTGACATTGAATTCAACATTTTTAGAAGTAACATTTAAGTTGTAAATTTGAAAGCCTCATACATGCTAAAAATTAATAAAATAAATGATGTTGATGAAGCATGTACATTCATAAAAACATTCTATGACAAATAACATGCTACTAGTTGCTAAGAAGATAAAAGCTTATTGAGCTCTTGAATTTGTAGAGAACTAGATTACTAAGTGTGCTACAAGAAAAGTTATAGAGTTTGATACTTTATTGTAGAGAAGATGTCTAAAATGGAGAGAGAAAAAATTCAATCCACAAATATAAAGGTTTCTGAGACTTCAACATCAAAGACAGGAAAGACAAGGTAGAGAAAACCTAACAAGTATTTTGAAGAATGGATGAAATTGTTCCCTGGGTCATCAAATAGTATCTCAACAAATGACCATGATTTCAGAGACCCATTTGCATTTTGTAGAGATGCACTTTTCCCCGATACCAATGGATGTGAATTATTCATGTTTTTCTACAACAATAGATTTGAGAAGGCACCAGTTTTAAACCCATGGGTGAGGAATCTTGCAAAGCTTATATTTGTAGAGGTATATGTCGATGTGGACTTGGTAAAAGCCCTAATAAAGTCATACAATCCTACAACTAAATATTTCCATAGACATGACTCGACCATTCTTCATTTATTGAAGTTTTTGGGCTTAAGGACCAAATGAGTGTGTCAATTGACATTGAAGAGTTCTAGAAGAAATTTGAAAAGGATAAAAATTTCTACACTGGAAAGGTGATGATCCACTGTATTCCTTTTAACCTCAAATAAAAGGGAGATATTTTGAAGAAGGTGGATAAGGTACTCCTTGTGGACAAATTCATAAACTACTTCCAAAAAATAGTATATGGTATGAATAAGGCATTGCGAATGATGGTTCTAAGATGGTTTATGAATTGATCTATATTATGGCCCTAGATGTGCAATACCTCTTTCATAATATGGAATATGATTATGTACAGTATAATATCAAGAAGATGCAAGAAAAGATCGAAGTAGTGTAGAGACGAGAATTAGGGAACTTCAAGTATAGCTATGGACACGGGTATGGAACAAACATTAACATTATCCTTATTCATTATCTTTATTTAATAATTTCAATTCTATAATAATGAGAATGTTAGACCACTAGTTGATTAGAGCCCCTAAAATTTTGAAAAGGTTGATGATGCCAACCCTCTTTCAAGATAATATAAAACTTGATCATACTTGGGGTGATGTATTTTTATTCCAAGAATTTTCAATCTTAAGAGTTTATTCATGTCTCCAATCTCTCCATATACTACCAAATTTTATTCCTCCTAGGCTAGCCATAATTGAATTTGTGTGGCCATTAATCTCGATGGATAGGGAGCACCCAGGCCCTAAATTTCATAAAGGAACCTTCTTATGTAGATGGTTTAGGATAGGGGATTTTTAAATTGGAAAGGAGTCTCTTGATCAGATTCATGAGTATTTGAGACATTATAATTTATCCACTGCCCCTTATAGAATTTATGATCCTAAGGGTTTTTTTAGGCATACTCTAAAGGATATTAGAAACTTACATTGCCAAATAATAAAGAGTTGTCACATGAAGATTTAATTAAATACAGTGTAGCAGAAGGGGAAGCTAATGAAAGATTGAGAAATTATGAAGATATATTGAGGGTGGAGAGGGAGTTGAAGAGAATAGACCTAGACTTCAAGGGTTTTTGCTTAGAAATATCATATCCCTAGAGACTTAAGAAGCTATGTGAGGATTATGTCCACATCATGTCATAAATTCAACAAGAGCTCAATGCTGAAGAAGGGATCGAGAGTAGACCTTGATTCCCTAGAACTAGATATTTGTTAGAAATAGGAATTAATAAGAGGGGGTGAATTGATAATTTATAAAATTCAGTTTCCAACTAGATATTATTTGTTACTTTAAACCATACATAACAAAGTAATAAAGTAATGTTGAATAGTAAGAGTAACAAAGCACAAAGAAAACTCATAATACCATATTTTGTTAACTAAGGAAACCTTGACCAAGGGAAAACCCAGGTGGGGGTAATACCTACTAGATAATATATTGATATATAAGTTCCTTGTTAGAGGATGGACCTTGTTAGGAGTCTATGAGAAAATTTAGTATAGAGAGTCCTTGTTAGGATACTTTGAATCCCTGTTAGGATTTGTGCCAACCTTGTTAGGAATTGTAGTACAGTAGATGCAAGATGAGCCCACTACCCAAACATGCACTTCCAATTAAAAGAAGCGATCACTTCCCAAACAAGTAATCAGACTTTTGGAATATATATTCTTTCTAAGTTTGATCTTAGATCACAAAATTCACAAACTTTACATATATTGCTTTCATAAAAGTTTGCATACGATTGCTCAACACAATTTCTCCAAGATAACACATTTGAATTTGCAAGACATCCTTTTCATAAATAAAATGCCTCTACACAAATTTCTACTAGGTTGGCTAAGACCATAATACACATTTCCAACTTAGAGTAAACATCTAGGATGTCGGCCCTAATTAGACAAGTAATTATTTTGTAAACAAAATAATTCCTTTCCTTTAATTTTGTTGTCATGTTTCATTAAAACATAAATATCTTTTTTCCATACAATTACTACTAACTTTTGAGGTTATATACATCATCATCAACATGTATATTATCTCCATCTAAATTTTCTCTTCATAATATGACATCAGGAACAAGTTACATACAAAACAATACACTGTTGTATACCAAATTCATACTTGGACAATTTTTTGAGGTTTCCTATAAGCGTGTACATCATGTGTTGCTATTAATGAAAATAATTATATATCCTCATTACCTAATCATCAACAATCTCCCCCTTTGGCATTGATAGCAACAAAATAGGGAAAACTAGCTAAGTATCAAAAACTTAAAATAAATAACACATTAACATTACATCTATTACAATTTGTCCATCTTACATATGCTCCCCCTTACAATATGATTTCATACTTTTCTCTTTACCTGATTTACAATTTTCTTATGTACTTCTCCCCCTTTGATAGCAATGAAAAAGGTTAAAATGTCAAAAATTGTACAAAAAATTGACCATATATTGTCAAAACTTATGTTCTTTTAACTTAGGCTAGTAGTATCTTCATGCAATCATCAAAATTTACTTTCAAACTATCCATACCTTTAGTCCATGTCTCCTTGGCGGATTCAACAGAGATGAGAATTGAACATAAGGCATATGATGCAATCTCAATTGCATTAAGGTCAGAGTATAAAAAGTTAGAAGAAGTGTCCTTGGGCTTGACACATTCCTCCAACTATTTCTCAATAAAAGATATTTTTAGAGCAATAGACTCTCTAAAATCTGATACTCTCTTCAAAATTTGTTCCTTCCAAAGTTTGAATTTCTTGATATCACTCTAAATCCTAGCCACATTTCCTTCAAAATCATCAATTTTACTAGGAGGATGTTGTAACTAGATAGATAGAGCTTCTAGCTCACTCATTTTTTCTTCAATCTGACTATCAATATCCTTAGTCAATTTTTAAGATATGGTACACTTGACATACAATATCTTTCCATCTTATTGACACTTTTGAAGTTCCTTGATACATGTATCAAGACTTATCAAATCATTATTAATATTTTGACAAGTGGTGCTAAACAAGGTAGCATCATGTGAGATATGTGCCTTAGATTCTTCAACATTCAAAAAAAATGTGAATTCTTCATCAAAAGACTTTAGCACTGTCTATGTCCTTTGTTTTGAATTTGCCTCTAAGTGTTGTATTGCTAGAGTACTATGTAATCTATCGGTAACCTCCATCAAGGTTCTCTACAAGCTCATCACTATCTTGTTCTTCTGAATAAGTTTTGACAAAAATGAGATCAAGTCAGTTTGATCATCATCATCAATTGCTAGGCTAGAAAGTGAAAGTGGAGTAGATGAACTAGAAGTTTAGTGTCATCTTCCCTTTGCTTCTTTTTAGTTGCCTCTTTGACTCTTATTTCTTCTTCCTCTTTCTCTTCCCTTTCCTTTCTTTCTTTTTCTTTCTTCTCTTCCTTTTCTAATCTCTTCTTCTCGTCTTCTTCTATTTTCTTTTTCATTTCTTCTTCGGCTACTCTTTCCTTTTCTTCCTCTACTTTCCTTTTCGTTTCATCTTCAAGAAATTTCTACTTGGCCTCTTCTATTTTCTTTTTATCTTCTTCTAGTAACCTCTTCTCCTCTTCAATTTTCCTTAGTTGTTCTTTAACATCCTCAGTAGGAGGTTCATTCTATTCAGAATTTTCTAATGGATCTATATCATCAATATTAATGGTAACATTAGTCTGATCCATCTACATTGTGTTACCACTCACTGACACTATTGAGGTTCTGGATACTGGTGAAGATGTTTCTTTGGACTCTATCAACATCCGATTTATGGCTGCCATAGTTTCACTTCTAATTTTATCTTTTTCACCCACCATAGACAAAAATGGTCTCACTTTGTTTCTTAAGTAAGGTGCTAGATTGTTCAACAATCTCTTAACTTCTTCTTCATCACCAGTCTTGCATATTGTTCTAATCATAGACTTATGAAGTTCTATGTCCTCTTCTCTTATTGGTGCCTTCTTTTCTATGAGTTTCTCATAGACCTTTTGGTTTATTGTGCCTTCAATATCCTTGAGCTTAATATTATTAGCTATAATGTATCTCATGGTAGAGATATGAATCTAATATTTCTCAAAATTGTTATAAAAATCATAAAATTTGTTCATCTATACAAATTTTCTTTCATTAGCAATAGCTAAGTTTATCTTCTCTATCTTTAGCTTCCAAGGTTCTTGGGATTTTTTCACTGACTTCTTTGAAGTTGTTATCTTTTTTGTCTATTTAATTTCTTCTTCTTCTTCTTTTTCACTAGACTTAGCAATTGTCAACAATTTCTTTTGTCTCTTGCCTAATCTAGTGGCTTGTTGCTTGATCCTTTTAGTCTTGTGGTCATAGCTTCCACTAATCTCTCTGATTTTCTTTGGCTCACTTGGCTGAACATCGAACATTGTTGTGTAAGGAATGCTCTATTCCAAAGATGTCTCTACAATAGACACTAACAAAGGTTGCACATTTAGTATACCTTGCTTCATGGTTTGCTTGACTACTTGTGACTCACTCTCAGTCATACTAACCTATTATAAGGCTTTCTTCATTACAGTTTCTATCTTCTAGTGAGATGCCTTCTCCAAGGATACCTAATGAGTTGATTGGGTAATCTCATCATATGTTCCAAATCTGTATTCAACTTGGTCCTTCCCTGATTTCAGCAATAAATCAATGTATCTAATTGTTGTTTTATCACTTTATTCATAGCCTAATAGATCAAGAAATGTTTCCTGAGGTTCTACTTCTTGCATATAAGTAAAATCTGTATCAACCATAACACAAATATCTTCCTTAAATCTATCTACAATTGCAGGTGCAATTCTGAATCTTTGTCTCGTTTCATTCTAAAATGTCTTCATTATCAAGTTCCCACTATCCAATATCTTATTTATTGGATGTCTTCTACACACTTCTATGAACTTCTCCATTATACATCTATCACTTCTTATAATCTCTATGACTGACAAATATGGAAATATTTTAAGCACATGGAAAAATATTTGATTAATCAGTGATTGAAATCTAAACACACCATTCTTAGTCATTTTGATTTTTTCTAGGTTCTCAAGAAGTTGCATTCTTAGTATTTCACTAATATTAACTTGTTCCTTCTCAACACATATCTTTTAGGCTACATAGATGAATCTAGCTGACAATTCATCAATCTTTGAACTTGCACATAAGGAGTAAGCAATGGTTCTACCCAGGAATCTTACATCATCTTATTTAATGGTGATGATCACCATGGCCTTTCCATTATAGACTGCTTTGGTATAACTCTCAACTTTCTTCTTAACCATTTTCTCGCCTATAGATTCACTGCCTTGTTTACTAAGACTAGTGACTTCATGAATAAGGTTAGCTGAAATATCAACTACACTATCTTGCATCCATAGTTTCCCATCATGTATTCTACTTAGTATCATTTGTGTCCAGTAATCTATGTCCAATTCTAATGTGGACACCACCCAAGCACAAAATGGACACCACAAGAAAGGGAAAATTGTATTAACTATGTAAATATGCTATTACATTCAGTACAGATAAAATAGACTTCAAAACATGCCCTAAGGGCTTACAACAGTATAAGTCTGGAGATAATTTCTCCTTTTAGTACCTCCTCTCAAACTCCACTCCGAACTGCCTTTTACAATGCCAGAAATGTTCTCAAATAGACCTCAGAGGTTTAAGGATGAGGAGTACATTCTAGAAAGTGCTAGTTGGCATCCACCGACCAAATAGAAGGCTCTAGAAGCTGTGTTAGAGGTCAATGAAAATCTAGAAGGATCCAAAAATGGTAATTGAACTTTCGGGAGGCATAACTTTTGAATCGTAGCTCTGATTGACGAACCATTTACATTTTTGAAAAGCTCTCAAAGCACTCTATAGCCTTATCAACCAGCTTCGCTCGTACCCATTTTTTGGCCTTTTTTGAGGTCATTTAATGCCCCTAACCTAACTTTGAAGCATTCTTAAGAGGTCTCCAAAAATTTAAAAATTGCAATAACTTTCAAACCGTGGGGCCTTTCAACCTAATTCTTTTTCTGGAATGCTCTAAATTACAATTATAATCTTCTGACCAATTTACACCTTCTAGTTCACAAAAATGATGGCTCAATTACATATTCTTATTTTTTTGACATTTACATGTATCCCAAGGTGTTCAAATACTCTATCCTAGAACACTGATAGTGGAACTATGAGAGTTGGAACCTTTATTTGACTCAAATGGGTATCCAGAAATGAAAACACATGAAACAAAAACTAAGTCTAAGTACATTTTTTTGGTTGACATAGGATTGCCCTTATACCTTTGGATGCTCCTACATCAGACACCCAGGGTAGATTGAAAAGTGACCCTGTCACTTTATGAATGGTAGAGGAAATCCCAAATGGGAAACCTCAGCTGCTAAAATCCAAGTTGAGTCCTCTATCAGCCATCCTTTCCACTTGACCAAATACTCTTCATACTACCTATTTCTGGTACTCCTACCCACACGATGATCTAGAATGTCTTCTATCTCCTCCTTCTTAGAAGTAGGAATTAGACATGGCTCTAACATTAGCTCCTCATCTGCACCGTCATCATGATACTCTGTTAAGTCTGCAATGTTGAAAATATGAGAAATGTGAATACCATCTGGCAACTCCACCTCATATGCATTTCTTGAGTCATGTTTCTTCAAAATTTTGCAGGGACCAAATTTCTTCATTTTCAGCTTGTTGTAAGTATCGGCTAGAAATATTTCTTTTCGTAAGTGTACCATGACTAGATCCCCTACTTGGAATTCCTTATGTCTTCATCTTTGATCAGCCCTAGCTTTATAATCTTGATTCATCTTGGTAATGTGTGCCTGAACCTCCTCATGTAGATGCTTGATATGTTCAGCAAATTCTTCAGCTTCAGCACTTGTCCTCTTCCCTTACTCTATCTTCCTCAATTCTAGTGTAGTCCTTGGGCTACTTCCATATACAATTTGGAATGGTGATTTTCTAGTAATCATATTTATAGAGTTATTGTAAGAAAACTCTACTTGTGGTAGAATCAAATCCCACCCCTTGGGTTTATCCCCAACTAAACATCTCAACAAATTTCTCAGGCTTCTATTTACCAATTATGTTTGGCTATCAGTCTGCAGGTGATATGTGGAATTGAATTTCAAGTCTTTTCTCAACTTCTTCCACAATGTTCTCCAGAAATACCCTACAAATTTAGTATCTCTGTCAGAAACTATACTCCTTGGAAGACCATATAATCTTACCACCTCTCTGAAAAACAATTCTACAATATGGATAGCATCATGAGTTTTGTGGCATGGAATGAAATGTGCCATTTTGGAGAACCTATCAACCACCACAAATACTAAGTCATTACCCCTTTGTGTCCTTGGAAATCCAAGAAAAAAATCCATACTTATGTCTTCCCATGGCTTTGATGGAACGGGCAATGGCTGATATAGTCTAGTATTGTGACTAAATCCCTTGGCAACTTGACAAATCTGACAACTCTGTACAAACTTCTTCACATCCTATGACATTTGAGGCCAAAAATGATGTTCTTTGAGAATGGAAATGGTCTTATCTCAACTAAAATGTCATTCCATTCCTCCACTATGTTTCTCCTTAATCAAATTTTCCCTCATGGAACTCCTTGGAATGCATAATTGACTGCCCTTGAATAACATACCATCCTGAATCAGATAGTCTAACCACTTAGTTCTATCTATAGCAACAGGCTCCTTACAAGCTTTCCATGCTTTAGAAAAATTAGGATCCTCAGGGTACAGATTCTTGAGTTCATCAAACCCAACTACTTCAACCTGCATTACTATAAGCAACAACTATCTCCTACTTAGTGCATCTGCAACCTTGTTAGATTTTCTACTTCTATGCTTCAACACAAATGTATAGCTCTGCAAGAACTCTACCCACTTCATATGCCTCTGATTCAATTTACCTTGGCTATTTAGGTACTGTAATGCCTAATGATTAGTATATAAAACAAATTCCTTTGGCAATAAATAATGCCTCCATTTCTTTAAGGCCTGAACTATTGCATAGAACTCTTGATCATAAACATGAAAAAGTTGTCAATTACATTTTGTAATCAAATATCTGCTCAAGATCTTCTATTTGATCTGTAGATGCTACCCAAGGTTTTCCATAGCTTCCTTTCATCATGACAAAGCTCCATAAAACTTCATTTCTTGAAATTCTTAGCAAAAACATAGTTTTCATCTTCTGCTATAGAATTGACTTTCTCTGAATAACAGTAACTCTTAATTACTTTGTAACTAGTTAGATAAGCTCCAAATTGTAAGTGAGCTTGGATACCATCTAAAATTATCTTGATACACCTTTTCCCAACTTTGATGTCCATACCTTAATCTCTGAGTGAAGTTAAAAAATTTGGTGTTGCAAACAAGCTTAATTCAACTTAGTTGAATCAAACTCAATAACTGACTTCAATCTTCTTATCTTGTCACCTTCTAGCTTTTCTTTATAGATGTCTAATCCTTTTTAAAATGCCTCATTGAGTTCTTCTTGAAGTTCACTAACTATATTTCTTTGTTCCTCGTTATCTTTATTAGTTCCAGAGTTCCTCTCATGGTTCCTTCTATCATTTTTGATATTCGTTCCATCATTTCTTCTATTTTTGAAGTTTCTTCCACTATTCCTTCTATCTCCAAAGTTTCTGTCCATTTTGTAATACTTTGTTGTATGCTTGAAGTTGTTGCATAACTAATATACTAGAATACTACTTCTAGAATTCTGTTGATCATCATATGCATGACAATTCTAAGCTATGTGTCCAAATTTATTACACTGATAACATGCAATCTATCTTCTTTCTTCATAAGGTCTTTTTTCTCTTGATGTCCTTTCATTAGATCTTCTTCTATCTACAAGGTTAGTATTTCTAGACATTTTACTATTCCTTCTATCACTATCATACTTAGGTTTCCTACAATCAATTGCTTTATGACCCATACCATGGCAATTATGACAATAAAAATCCTTAACATGATTAAATAACTTATTTGTACAATCTATTTTCATATGACCTATTTCATTACATGAAAAACACTTACCTCTAAATTCATACCTGGTTTCCTTAGAAAATTCCACTTGCTTTGGTTCATCCAAAATTTCAACTTCCTTGTCTTGCCCAACTTCTTTAGGTTTATCAGAAGATTGACTAGATTCAATATAATCATCAAATTTATCTTTTTCTTTTATATCTAATCTAATCTCAGGTTTCTTTGCAAACATGTTAAATAGGTAACCAAGACCAGTCTTATCATAATTAGGTCTTTGTATTGACATTGAATCATCAAGATTTTCTCTACTAGAATACAACTTCTCAATTTTTTGCTTGCACTAAATTAATTCACCTTTCACAATAGTATTTTACTTATCAAGTTCTTCATGATCTTCTTTCAATATTTCAAGCTTAGATGTCTTTTTTACTAGACTTGCTCTAAGATCTGCATTCTTAGTTTTCAAATCATATTCAACTTTGCTAGGATCACTCCTCAAAGTTAACTTCAAATTCATAATCTTCAATTCATACTTTAGGATCTTGTACTCTATCTTCAGTTTTGAATAATCATAATCACTAGTTTTAGATTCAGTAGATTTGGGCTTGGATTTGAGATGTTCAATTTTTTTCTTCAATTTTCCAATGTATACTTTGGAGTCTTCATATCTGTCCTTTAGCTTATCTCTTTCTTTAGTAAGGAGATCAATTTGTTCAAGTGAAACTTCAAGGTTCTTCATTAGCTGTTCCATATACATAAGGATCTTACTCAATGTGTTAAGCCTCTTCTGAGTAACTGTGCTTTGAAATCAATTGTTAGAAATAGGAATTATTGAGGGGGGGTGAATCAATAATTTACAAACTTTAGTCACCAATTGGATATTATTTTTTACTTTAAACCATACATAAAAAAGTAGTAAAGTAATGTTGAATAGTAATATCAATAGTAACCATGCACAAAGATAACTCATAATATCATATTTTGTTAACTAGGGAAATCCTAGCCAAGGGAAAACCCTAGTGGGGATTATACCTACTAGATAATATACTAATATATAAGTTCCTTGTTAGAGGATGGACCCTATTATGAGTCTATGAGAAAATTTAGTATAGAAAGTCCCTGTTAGGAGACTTTGAATCCTAATAGGAGATTCCAACCCTATTAGGAGTTGTGCCAACCCTATTAGAAGTTGTAGTTCAATAGATGCAAGATGAGCTTGCTACCCAAACATACACTTCCAATTACAAGAAGAGTTCACTGCCCAAACAAGTAATTAGACCTTTGGAATATATATTATTTCTTAGTTTGATCTTGGATCACAAAATAGCTTCACAAACTTTGCATATATCACTTTCAAAAAAGTTTGCATACAATTGCTCAACACAATTTCTCCAAGCTAGCACACTTGAATTTGCAAGATGTCCTTTGCATAAATACCATACCTTTACACAAATTGTTGCTAGGTCAGCTAAGACCATAATACACTTTTCCACCTTAGAGTAAACATCTAGGATGGCGGCCCTAATTGGACAAGAAATTATTTTGTAAACAAAATAATTCCTTCCCTTTAATTTCACTATCTTGTTTCATTAAAACATGAATATCTATTTTATGTACAGTCCATACTAACTTTTAAGGTTATACATGTCATCATCAACATATATACTATCTCTATCAAACTTTTCTAGTCATAATATGACATCAGCGACAAGTTACATACAAAACAATGCACTATTGTATACCAAATTCATACTTAGACAATTTTTTGAGTACCAAAAGCTAAGTATCTTTATTTCTGAGGTTTCCTATAAGCATGTACATCATTTGTTGCCATAAATGACAACAATTACATATCCTCATTAGCTAATTGTCAACAATATTTTCATAGAAGTAGAAAATGATGAGCCTGAGACTTCTACATGGGTAGAAAATGGAAACAAGAGGAAAAAGGTTATCTAGATGCCTAAAAAAGTGAAGGAGAGAACTATGTAGTTGATATTGGGCAAAAGCCAATATTTTTCAAACATGAGGCAAGATTACCTACAATATAGAGTGGCAACAATAGAGAATTATCTAACTGACTCGTAATTGATAGCTACTAGGTTGGATGATAGAATCATCCAAGCTAAAAAAATTATTGAAGATGATGAGTTCATCAGATCTATAGAATTTAAAATTTTCTTATAGAAGTTCAAACAAAATCACTTGATAGTGACTCCCAAACTAGGGGGATCAGAGGAAAAACAAAAAGATTTAGTTAAAAATCTATTAGCCTATGACTCTTAGAGTGAACCGATAATTGTTGTTGAGGCTAGAGACCTTGTATAAAGAAGTGGTATTCTTCTAATACCTAGTTGGGATCTAGAGAAGGCTTTTGTGCTAGATCAAATTAGGAGGTAGGGAAAAGCAATATCTTATGAAGCATTTAGTGCTGAAAGGTTTTAGAGGGGGACAAGATTCAATATAGATTCAAAAAATCTGGCTATATGGAGCATAGCACCTGAAACAAATAAGCCAAAATTGATGGATGTACAAAACACAATGAAGACTGCAATAGTGTGGGCATTGGATAGTACCACAGGTGAAGAGATTTCAAGTTCTCTTAAACATTTTTCATTTATGAATGAGCCCAAGGTTGATCCGATTGACACAAGATTGGCTCAAATCTTTAGAGATTATATTGATGCAAGAAAGCTCTATGAAGAAGAGCTCAAAAAAAGTTATGTATATGAGTAGAAAATTAAAGAGTCAGAGGCAAGAACTTAGTAATTGGAAAGAGAAGTTACAGCATTGAGGGGGCAAGTCAAAGCTATGGAGAAGGATAAATTTGAAGTGAGAGTTGAAGCCAAATAAGGCCACTAAGGAAGCAAAAATTCAAATATCAACAAAAGTGAAAACATATCCTAAGCCTCAAACTGTATCAATGGAAATTGAAACTCCTCAGAAAAATAATCAATTAAAGGTAAATATGTTGAAAGGTATGGTAAATTACATGATAAGGATCTTAAGGAGTATTTCTCAGTAGGCACATAGTATTTTTATTTCATTGCAAAATACTGAGTATATTTGTCAAGAAGCATCAACATGGTTATCACCAATCTTCAACCAATGGGGACCATACGTATAATTATTTGAGAAATTGATTTTTTTAATTGCTAAGAAGCTATATTTTCCTAACAAAACATTCACAGTGAAAGAGGAGATGGAAGTTGTGAAAGGATTGATTAGGTTTTTCACTATAATATTATAAATTATTCAGAGTAAAATAAAAATAATGACTAAGGGCATTGATTATTTTGTTCCATCAATTTTAGATAATGATAATAAGCTAAAGGATTGGTAGGAGTGGTCAAATTCATTTGATTAAATTCTAACACTAGAAAGGGTGACAACTATTTTTGATGGAGATGTTTATGAGGTGGCCTTCAATGAGTTAATTGATTCTCTTTTCAAGGTCAAAATTGACATGAATCAGTTTGTAAAAAAATGAAGAGCCATCACAAATGCCATATGGAACAAATTAGTTAGTGATTTAGAAGCAATTAGGGGCATTGAATGACCCTGCAAAAAGAGAAATCTGTGTGTGGGAAGCAATTGGAGATATTAAAGCCTTACCCATAGGAGGCAGTTAGATGACAACTAATAGATGTAGAAGAGACAAAATAGAGGGAGGAAAATAATCATAATAGGTTATCTTACCTTTAAATTTTGATGTGGATACATCTACAGAAAAAATCAAGATTTTACTTGAACATTTCATGCCAGTTGGCAGATATTGGACTATTTATTTTCCTTCTTTATTTAGAGTGCAAAGAATTTTTTTGTAAGGAGAATATTTTTCTTTCTCCATAACTACTTGAAGAGTCATGTGTTGACATGCATCTTCCCATATGAAGCTTTTTGTAATCCTTATTCTATAAAAGGATTTCCAAGATGTGGAGTGATGATCCAAATTTTGAGTCATTTTTTATGATAATATCATTCTGAATCAGTCCATGGTTCATGCTTAGTTTATGATATTCTAGCTTGTGTTCTTAGAATTTTAGAAGTTAAATGAAAGACTATTTTTAGTTCTTTGTGATATTCAAATTCCTATATCGAAGATATGTATCATCCTTAAGAAGATTAATACAAAATAAGTTGTAGGATATCTATTTTTCTAATTTCTATCTCCATTTTATGTGTTTATAACTCTAAGAATAAAGGGGGACCAATTTTTTCAGAGATAATAAAATGTCGACAAACGCCATCAAATTTTTTGCAAAGAATGAAAAGGAGCTGAATAAGATCATCAAGGTGGAGATGTACTATGACATGGAGTCAATCAAAAAGATATGGAGGTATGTTCTCAGGATCATCATTGAGTATATTTCCCTGGAACCCAGATTTGACAGGATAAGAACGCATCATTTTTTCTTGCTTAATCACTTTAGGTATAAAATCAAAATTTATTTTCCTTTCTATCTTTTTACCTCCATGAGCAAGGGTATTGAGGGTTTTAAGAGAAAACCCACGAATAATCTAGCCCTTCATGAGGGATTACTCCTCAATGGTTATGAGTATCTGAAGGCTCAACCCAAGGGATAATCCCTTGGTGATGTTGGGTGTGCATCTGAGGAAACTGGGAGCTCGAATTCTAAGGAAGTGTAAAGCATAAAATTAGAGGAAGAGGAGTCCAAATCCAAAGAAGAAAGGAAACCCTCTGCTTGCATCCCTTGCAAAAAGAGCCCAAGAGGTTTACCCCTCATTCTCCCTAAGCCTGAGACTCAAGATGTGGAGGAGGATAGTGAGGATGAGGAGGACATTGATTCAGAGGAAGAGGAGAAGGAAGAGGGTGATGAGGAGGAGAAGAAGGGGAGGGATAGTGAAAAGGAGGAGGAGGATTCTACCAATGTGTCAGGGAATCCTAAGAAAAGGAAAGTTGAAGAGGCCTTTGATACTAAAGACCAGATTCTTAAGATTCCTAGCCCTGGCCCCACTTCTTCCCTAACTGTAGACATTCTGGGAAAAGTGAGTGGAGAGGTGGTAATGAAAAATAGGAGGAGGTCTTGGAGGAATTTTAATTTGAATAAATCCATATTGGGGATTGTCAGGGAACCTTTGAATATTCAAGTGATGGAGGGTATTGATGGAAAAACCCATTATGAGGATCTCATTAATCCTCGTCTAGTTGTGATTTCAGATAATGCTAGGGAAACTGGGCTTAACCTTTTGAATAAAACTAGGAACAACATGATAGACAATTTCTTATCTATCAAGTGGTTGTTCAATGAAAATGAAGAACTCAAGGGGAGAAAAAGCCAAGAAGGTGACCAAAATAGAGGTAGCAACTAGGGGAACACTGAAGAAGACAGAAGCTAGGATGGTAGCCAACCGCATATCTACATCTAGGATCACAATGCCAACCAAGAGGATAGGATCACAAAGGTTGAAAAAAGAGTCCAAAGGATGGAGTTATTCCACCACAACCTAGTGAATTAGGTGATCACCACCTTGAATACCGTGAATGAAAATATTAACAGCTTGGGTGAATCACTGATTAGTGTTGGATTTGGTAGGGAAATTTAGGAGAAGGCCAATCTATATAATGGAAAGGCTAAGGATTATCTGAAAGAGACCAAGGACCAGGTGCATGCTTAGAACTAGGACCAAGTGGATGCTTAGAACCAGGACTAGGAGGATGTAGACAACAAGAAGACTATTGAAGCTACAGAATCCCTGCAAGTTCTTGACAAAGAGAATTGATAGTTAGGTTGTTTTTTTTTTCCTAAGTGTTTCTAGTTCTTTTTTGATCTACTTTTACTGGTTTTTTGTTCCTAGCTACTGGCCAGTTTTATGGTTGGCTTTTGTTAAGTTGTTTTGATTACTTTGGACTCTACTAAATACTTCTATTTTTTATACACTGTAATACTTTCGAGTTTTAGGATCCCTGTAAAACTTGTTTTACTTAATCAAAAACTCTGAGAATAAAGGAACAAGGTTCATTTATTTGAATGCAATTTAGATGAATTATATGTTACTTCATTGCTACTTTTAATTCAAGGAGTTAAGTAAATGCTTATGTCAAGTGATAGGGTTATTGATGTGTGGAAGGGATATTGTAAGTATAGAATTTTGGGTTTAATAGTTGATAGATTTAATTGCAAATCAATTAAATAGATCTAATATATTGATACAACTCTATTGTAGCAATGGCTTAAGACAGTGATCAATATTTGAGAATCAATAAAGATAGTCAAAAGTTGCATTAAATCATTCATTTTAAATCTAAATGAATTTATGATGTTTATGGAGATGAAGTTCAATGTTGGTCATCACTCATTGCAAAAGTTTAATAGGTTTTAGTTGGTTGTTGTAAGCTTGTTGTCAATCATAATTTCAAGAATTCTTAGAGACCAAATCTTCTATAAGTGATTTGTAGTGTGATAATGTTTAGAAATGGTTTAGATCCCTAGGTTAACTCACCTTGGTTAGCAGAGCCTAAAGTGTAGAAGGCATTATTGCCTTGTTAGTTGGTCCATATCCAAATAGCATGTGTCAATCATGGAAAGTAGCTAAACCCTAGGAATCATACTATTTGTTGTCTTCTACTACTATTAAATCAAAACTCCAACACTACGCATAAGTTAGCTTTAAAAAAAACTATATACATGAATAAAGCACTTCATTGAATAAGATTTTGGGTAAAAGTTTTCTTATTTTAAAAGTTAAGATTATCTTAACAAAAAAATAAAAAGGTTTATTTGTCTAAATCTTTTAGATTATTATATTTCTAAAAACCTTGTTTTTTATATTAAAAAAAATAAAACCTTTTCAAATAAATAAATAAGTCATTTAGTCATTTGATTAAGTTTTCTTCTAAACAATAACTTCTTTTTTTAAACAATTATGTGTTTAGAGGGTTTTTTTTAAAAAGTAAAAGTAATTTTTTTTTTAAATGGTGTTTTCAAAAAAAAATCGTCAAATTCATTTTTCTAAGGGGGTTTTTTGTCAAATTTATTTAATCAAGGGGTATTTTTTTTTAATACATTAATTTTGACATCATGTCAAATTTAATTCCTAAGATTAAGTTAAATAATTCAAAATATCATTCTTGGAAAACTCATATTTCCTTCATTTTTTCAATTTAAGCATATTATTATGTTGCTATTAACCCTTCTTTATTTCATGATGTCTCAACTATACAAGATGAGAAAGACACATGGGACACTAAATGAGGAAGCCCTTGGTCCCATTGGTATATCTCTTAATCCTAATTTATATGTTTTGATTGCTCATTCCACTACTACCCATGAAGCTTGGGATATTTTGAAGCAAACATATGACAAACCATTGGAATCACACAAGATTCAATTGCAAGATAATTTGGAAGACTTAAGGTATACTGATTTCAAATCAATGGATGAACTTCTACTTAAATTTGGTTATATGAAAAGTCAATTAATTGGATTAGGTGTTACCTTAACTAATATTAGATTAATTATCATTATTTGAAAGAAATGTCTTCCTAGGAAATTTCAATAGTATATTACTAATGTTCATTTGCAACATGTTATTCCTACATTGTCTACTCAATTAACTTATAGTATTTTTCAAAATTTGTTACATCAAGAGGAAGCTAAGTTGTCACAATTTGGTACTCAG
Organism: Cupressus sempervirens; assembly: GCA_028749045.1. Lineage (NCBI taxonomy): Eukaryota > Viridiplantae > Streptophyta > Pinopsida > Cupressales > Cupressaceae > Cupressus > Cupressus sempervirens. The sequence continues at coordinate 476,789,603 of CM053788.1, forward strand.
ATCTAATGGACATGCTTTTGTGTCTAAGAATCAAAATAAAAATTTTAAATCATTTAATCATAATAATTCTCCCCATAATCATAATTTCAATAACAATCATAACAACCATAACTTTAATAATAATTATAATAATAGTAATAGATTTAATTCTAGGCCTTCTTTTAATAATAACAATAATCAAAATAAAAATCATAATAATAACCATCCTAATCAATATAATAGTCCTAATAAAAAACCCATTGTACTCATTGTGGAAAATATAATCATTTAACTAAAAATTATTTTAAAAGGAAAAATGATAAACAAGCTATCAATAACAATAATCAAAATAATCAAAAATCTCATGGTAATCAATTTGGTCATGCTTTTACTATTAGTTACAATGTTTCTAAATGAGTAGAATGGATTGTTAACAGTGGTGCTACTCAACATGTTACATCCCATAAATAAGTCTTTGATTCTTTGCAACCTAATCCTTCAAATGTACCAATTCAATTAGCTGATAACCATAGGTGCAAAGTTGAAAGATTTGGTGATGTTAGTCTTACAAATGGAAAATTACATGATGTTCTTTATGTTTGTGATTTGAAAACCAATCTTCTTTCAGTTGCTAAATTATGTCAAGATTATAAAGTTGAATTTCATAAGTACATGTATTGTTAGTGATCCTAGCACTAATTCCATTTTTTCTAATGCTAAGTTGGATCATGATAACTTGTTCAAGTTTTATGAGTTTACCTCTTCAAGGTACTCTTTGCAAGAAAATGTTGATTTTAATGTGTGGCATGAAAAGCTTGGTCATTTTAATTATTATTATTAATCATTTATTAAAAAATATAATATGGTTGAAGGATTACCTCATATTGTTCCATCTAAGATTATATGCACTAGGTGCATGAGTGGAGGAATACATATGGAGCCCTTTCCTCATGGTTCATCATGAAGAGTGTCTCATAAGTTACAATTGATTCATAGTGATATCTTAGGACCTATGGAGAACAACTCCATTCAAGTTTCCAAGTATGCTCTTACTCTTATTGATGAATTTACTAGAAAAACTTGGATATATTTCTTACATAGTAAAGATTAAGTACTTGATAAATTTGATGAATTCCATATATCTATGGAAAGACAATCTAATTCTAAGACAAAGATTCTTTGAACTAATAATGGTACTGACTATGTTAACATTTTTTCCATTCTCACTTAAGAACTTTTGGTATTAAATATCATCTTATTGTTCCTTATACATCACAAAAAAATGGTGTGGCGAAAAGGAAGCATAGAACTATTGCACAAATGGCTAGATGTATGTTACATGCTAGAAATATGGATTACAAGTTTTGGGTTGAAGTTATGGCTTGTGCCACTTATATTCTTAAAAGAACTCCTACTAAGGCTTTCAAAGATATAACTCCTGAAGAAGCTTGGTTAGGTATGAAGCCCAATTTACAACACTTAAGGATATATGGATCTATTTCTTATGTTCACAAACTCAAGCTAAAAAGGCATAAATTAGACATTAAATCTTGTCCATTTATATTTTTTGGGTATGATGAAATTACTAAAGCTTATAGAGTTTATAATCCTCTTACTAAAAAAGTGTAAATTACAAGAGATATTTGTACTGCAGAAAATGAAGTGCATGATTGTTCCAAGGTTCAAGATGATGAATTGTAGTAGTGGAGGACCAACTTCCTTCTCTAAATGTTACACCTTCTCAAAACCCTACTCCTCAAGTATCTTCTTTTATTCTTCCTATTTCTTCTAATGCTAGTAATGATGATAATTTTGATGCTAATGATGCATTTACAGATCATGACTCTTCCTCAAGTGATGACTTTATAACTACTAAGATAAAACCTAAATGGGCTCAAGGTTTCCTTAATGAAAGTGATGATTATCTTATTGGATTTGGTGGACTTAACCCAAGATAATTAATTATTCCAGTTATGGTTTGATGTCTTCTCTTATGAATTCTAATGATCCTCAACTTTTGAACAATCCAAGATTCAACCTCATTGGAAAAAAGCTATGCAAGAGGAATATGATACTTTAATTTCTAATCAAACTTAGGATTTAGTTCCTTTGCCTCATGCTAAGAATTTAGTTTCATGGAAATGGTTATATAAAACTAAACTGAATACCAATAATGAAATTAGTAAGTTTAAAGCTAGGCTAGTAGCTAGAGGATTTTCTCAAATTTAAGGTTTAGATTATAATGAAACTTTTCCACCAGTTGCTAAGATGCCTACTATAAAGATTGTGCTTTATTTAACTTCTAAAATGAATTGGCCTATTCATCAAAGGAATGTTAAAAGTATTTTTTAAATGGTGATTTACATGAATAAATTTATTTGGCTCAACCACCAGGTTTTATCAAAGAAGGTACTGAACATTTAGTATGTAAACTAAGGAAATCTATTTATGGTTCAAAGAAATCTCCTAGAGAGTGGTATTCTAAAATTAATGCTTTCTTTATTTCTCATGGTTTTGATAGAAGCAAAAATGATCCTAACTTATAGATTAAACATATTCAATATGATATTATCATTATTATCCTATATGTTGATTATTTGATTCTTACTTCAAGTTCTAACACTTTATTTTATGATTTTAAGTTCCAACTCAATAAAAAATTCATATGACTGATTTAGGAATTTTACATTACTTCTTAGGAATGCAAATATGGAAAACACCTAAGGTTATTTTTCTTTCTCAAAGAGAGTATGCTCAAAATCTTTTGGATAAGTTTCAAATGAATGATGCTAACCATGAATCTATTCCTTGTGAATTAGGAACTAAGTTAATGGTTTATATGAACACTCCTTTTGTTTCTACTACTTCTTATAGACAACTTGTAGGAAGCTTGAATTATCTCACTCTTACTAGACCCAATATTGCATATAGTATTGGTTTTAATATTTATGTCCAACCCTCAACAACCACACTTTAAAGTAACTACAAGAATATTAATATATATCAAAGGAACTCTTAGTCTAGGTTTATTTTATGATGAAAATTCAGGTTTTACTTTACAAGGATTTATTTATTCTGATTTAGGTGGAGATCCCAATGATGGGAAGTCTACTTGTGGTTATTGTTTCTTTGTTGGTTCAAGTGATATGGCTTAAAAAATTAAGAAAGATACCTTTGATTCTATATGCTCTACTAAAGATAAATATAAAAGTTATACTATGCATCTAAAGAAGATCTATGGCTTAGAAGAATACTTGAAGATTTGGGTTTACCTCAACAAGAACCTATGCCTTTTTATTGTGAAAATCAAAGTGCAATAACCTTGGAAAAGAATCCTATCTACCATGCAAAGTCAAATCATATTCTCTCAACCATCACTTCATTAGAGAACATAATAAAGAAAATCAAGTATCCCTCATCTATTGCAAGGCTAAAGATCAAGTTGTTGATATTTTGACAAAGCCTCTTTCTAAATATAAATTTGAATTTCATTCTAAGATTTTGGGTTTGATACCCTTTGATTTAATCTCCCCAAGTAAAGTTTAAAGTGGGATGTTAGAATTAGTAATCTTTCCATGGTTGTATTCATTTATTAAATGGGATAAACCAAGGTATCCCTCATATAGTTTTTCCTATAGTCCACATATGAAGGACATTTCATTTACTTGTCCTCTTGTCCATGTGTGAGGAAAACTCATTTTTTAAAAATTTTTTAATAAAGGAAATTAGTTTATCCTCCTTAAGAGAATCTTGACACTTTGCACACACTTATTATGAATGGTAGCATTCGTAGAAATGGGAGTTACACATGCAACTTCATTCTAATCTCTATAAAAAAGATGCCTCTCTCTCATTCTATTACTCTTTTACACATCACTTTGATGTTATTGTAATAAGCTAACTTGCTCCAATACTCTCTCTCTCTCTCTCTCTCTCTCTCTCTCTCTCTCTCTCTCTCTCTCTCTCTCTCTCTCTCTCTTCCTTAGGGATTTTTCTAGCATTCATAATAGCACACAAGGGGTTTTCTTTTATTTCCCTTTCCAAAATCTCTTGTCTCCATTCTTGTTGACCCTTTGGAAATCTCATTTGGTTTATGGTAAACACCTTCACATAAAGCTCTCTTGAATTATTTCATTACTTTTCATTTTGCTCAATTTCTTACAGAAGTGAAAACAATTAAGAATACAATTTAACTTTCATGGACCTAAAAAAATTCATTATCAATCACATCCCACCTACAAATTGTAGAGAAGAAATGTGACCAATTAAGGGGAAAATTTTTTCCATGCTAAAATATGAGGATAATCAAAGAGAACTCGGTGACTAGTTATAAATACATAGAAACACATATTATGCACCAACCACCATTGTAACACTAGGGAAGAGTACCTAATACATGTGCACCCTAACTTTCCACTTCTCAAAATCTTACATGATATTTCAAAATACTCACAATTTTCTATAATAATTTACTTGTCAGGTCCACTACTTTAAAAATAGTTTTCAAGTCCACATGATCAAATATGATGCCTCGTTAGAATTATTTTTTGTGAAGGTATCCAAAATGGTCCCAAAAAGTGATAGAAATATTGGGCTTTCACTAAGCCATGTTTAATTGTGTGCTAATATGGCATCACATGAATGGTTGTCTTATGGAATTTAGAAGAATCATGTTTATTATAAGCATTGACATTATATTTTTAATGCACCACTATACATTATATTTTGTCTATGTATATGTACCCATGTCACCTATTTATCCCTCTCCCATACTAATATACAATCTTATGATTGAGATTGAAAGGATTTCCCTTTGTTGAAGCATTCCAGAAGTAGCAAGATCAAAGGCATGTTCATTTTAATGGAATCATGTAATCCAAATCCACACCCTATAAAACTAACAAATTTCATACCAAGAATAGGAATTTCTCTATCCTCTTAATACGAAAATTATCTTTTCTTCTTTCCCTATAGTGTATAGTTGTTATAGACTATTGTTTAGGGTTTGTGGCACCCAATAGTTGTACCTATTGAGCATCCATAGAGGCCCTTTTTGTTTTTAATTTTGAGGAAATATTTTGACATCTAATCATGCAAATTTTATTATACTTTGATTCATGCTATAATTAATTTCAAATGGATCGAAGAAGTGTAAACAACCTAAATCTAACCATTATTTGTCAAAGAGTTAAAATCAACTTATTTGATTGTTTATCTTTATTCAATTGTAATGGTGAATTGAACCTTTATGAGATGAATTAATATGTAATTTATTAGTATCAAGGCTTATTTTTACCTTCATAAATAATTAGGTATGTCATACATGGTAGCTTTAAGAAGATATGGATCTTATTTTAGTTGCAAACAGTTACCTCATAGTTGTCTTCAAAATGACTGCTCGCAACATGACCTTCAAGGATGATCTTGCATAATTTTGCAACCAAATAGTTTAGCATGTAGAATTTAATATCATTATGAGTTTAAAATGATGATTCTAATGTGGGAGGAATTGGTTATTCAATTTTAGATTTCATTCTTATTGGTATGTTTTTTGTATAAAAAAATAGTGTTAGAAGTAGATTTTGATCAAGGTTTTTGTTCAAGTTTTATTGCATCAATATATTATTGCATTGAAGGTTGTAGAGGAGTTAGAGTATTTGTTGGAAATATAAGAGGAGTAACTAATAGGAAGGGTTGAGTCAGTTATCACTAAAACAAATCCCAGATCCATTAGATGTTAATACAAAATGAACTCTAAAAATTGAACTCTACTAATGCTCGGTAAACACAAAAAAAATCGTGTAACTCGATAAACACTGAAAATGCTCAACAAATACTTAACATTAAAATATTAAGATGTTATCTAAGAATATTATTACTTTAAATTAGGTGCAAACACATAAGAGAAATAGCATGAACAAATTTGACACCAAGATTTAACTTGGAAACCCAATTTGGGAAAAACCACTAGTTGCAACTAGTTACTGATTTTCACTCTTCTAAAGTGAGCCCTATTAGGAGCCGGCCCTATTAAAGGTTACAAAACACACTATTAGGTGTGATCCTATTAGAGGATTTAAATACCCTATTAGGAGTGGCCTTGTTAGAGCTCTTTGGACAATTCAATAGAAATGCCACCTTGTTAGAGGATTTACAAATAGTTGTTAAGCCAACTCTATTAAGAGATTTAGATCACTACTACAACAATCAGATAACCTAATCTTGGATGCAATTGAATTATTGATTATAGATCTCAATTTTGACTTGCATACTTGACTCTTCTTGATCAAATGTATTTTTTTAGCTCCACAAGGATATTCTACTTATCCTTCTAATTCACTTCTTTTTAGCATCATTAAATCTTAAATTATCTTCCATGCGTGCTTCTTTCTAATTCTCAACTTGACCTTATATTTATATCTTTCATTTTGTCAAGTTGGCTAGAATATAAATTAGAATAATTAATATTCATCTTCTTAGTTGGCTACAACCAATAGATAAATCAATTGAACTTAATATGCCAAAACAAGAAAACCCTTTGTTAGCCAACCCTACTCAATAGACATTAACTCAGAAATGATTTTCATGTGTTAACCAAGTGAACTTGGTCAACATTTCATATTCACAAAGTTCCATTGGTAACCAAGTGAGCTCGATTAACACGGGTTCCACAATATTTCCTTCATTAATTGAGTGAGCTCGGTTAACACTCAGCTTTCACAAACTTTCCTTTGACACCTGAGCAAACTTCATAGATACTATCTTTTGAACTACAAAAACTCTAAAATGCTTGGTAGACACAGAAAACTATCTTCAATGCCCGAGTGAGCTCGGCATACACTAACTAGAAATGATAAGACATTTTTTATAACATCAAAGAAAATACACAAATAATCAATTGTCCTAACAATCTCCCTCTTTGGCATTGATGGCAACACAACATATCATAATGCAATGAAATTTTTAGAGCAAGAATAAAGTAATGAATATATCCTTAGTTTCACTCTAATTATCATCCATGAGAACTCCCTCTATTAGTGTGAATCCTTTCTACCTTCAGTTTCTCCCTCTATCAAAAAACTTATGTCTACTACAACTTCTTCTAATAGCAATCTCTACCTTTGATATTAAACCAAGTTCATTCTCCCTTTTTACATCTCTTTCTCTTTTTGTTTACAAAATTTCTATGAGATATGATAGAAAATTTCTCCCTCTTTGACATCTCATGCCAAAGACAATATTCAATGAATATCAATGTACCTCAAGTACTAATTCATTTATAATATGCCCTTGTCAATACTGCACCAACTTATTGATCTTCAACATGCTCTGGTTAATGCATCACTAAACTTCATTTAGTTAACTTTAGATAGTGGAATGACCCTTAGATTACCTCTTAGATACAAGAAATGCATCCTTAGGTAATGGCTTGGTGTATATTTCTATAATTTCTTCTTTTGTATTTACATATTCCAATCTTACTTCTTTATCTTGTACCAATTCTCTCAAGAAATGCTATTTTATAGAAATGTATTTTTTTTTGTATGCATCACTAGATTCTTTGATATATTGATTGTGTCAGTATCATCACACTATATAACCACTAGATCCTTGATCTCTATCTTCATTCTTGTCAATAGTTATTTGAATCAAATAATATTAGAATAATTAACTATTGCTACCACATATTCTGCCTCTGTTGTGGATTGAGAAATACAATTATGTTTCTTGCTTGTCCAAGACACTAGTCTTTTATCAAGAAAAAATGCTCTGCCACTAGTGTTTTTTGTGTCATCAATACTTCCTACCCAATCATAATTTGTGAATACATTTAAATCCAAATTGCCTCCTATTTTGTACCATAAACCATATTCATCAGTACCTTTCAAATATCTCATGATTCTTTTAATTTCCATCATGTGATTTTCTTTGTGATTTGCTAAAAATCTTGCCACCATACCTACTACTAATGCAATATCATTCCTTTTATGCACTACATACTACAATTTTCCAATCATTGATTTGTATCTGGTCTTATCTACCTCTTTTGAATCATCACTTTTGAAAATATTATGTCCAATAGACATAGGGGTTCCAACTAGTTTTAAATCTTCCATTCCAAATTTCTTTAGTATCTCCTTGATATATTTAGATTGAGTAATGTAGATACCATCTTTCTTCTATTGGATCTACAATCCAACAAAGAATTTTGACTCTCCAAACATAGACATCTTAAATTCTTTACTCATTTCTTCTAAAAATGCCTTGCATAAGTCATCATTTCCTATGAATAAAGTATCATCAATGAATATTTCTACCAACATAATCTTTTTTTCTAGTCCTTCTTTGATATACAGACTATTGTTATCAGTTGTTCTTTGAAAACCAATCTATACCAAGTAGTTATGAAGTCTTTCATACCAAGCTCTGGGAGCTTGCTTGACACCATATAATGCCTTGTGTAATTTCTAGACCATGTCTCTTTTTCTAGGATCTACAAAACCTTTAGGTTGTTCAATGTAGATTTCCATATCAAAAATTCCATTTAAGAATACAGGTTTTACATCTATTTGATTAACTTTAAATCCTCTATGAGCTGCATATTCTAGTAAGCTCTAACATCTTCAAATCTTGCAACAAGGGAAAAAGTTTCACCATAATCAATACCTTCTTATTGAGAATAAAATTTACATACTAGTCTTGCTTTGTTTCTAGAAACTTCTCCATCTTCATTTAGCTTATTTCTAAATACCCATTTTGTGCCAATTACATTTTTATCCTTGGATCTAGGAATAATAGTCTAAGTTTTGTTCTTCTCTATCTATTCTATTTCCTCATTCATTAGTTCAATCCAAATTTCATTACCCAAAGCATCTCTAACATTACCCAAAGAGGCTAGTGATGATGAAGTGGAGTCTGATATGGAGTCTGAGGAGGAGGATTCAGAGACGAGGAAGGATATTGAGATGGAAGAAGATAAGGGGAGAGAAAATGAGGAGGAGGCAGTGACCTCTATGGACCCCAAGGATAACCCCAAGAAAAGAAAAGTAAACTAGGTCCTGCCCCAGGAACATCCCAGCAACCTTGTTGACATGCCCCCCAGCCCCACCTAGCCCAATTCACCTCAGGAGGTTCCCATTTCGCCCCCAGAGGAGACAATTGAAATCATGGTTGAAAAAGGGGAGCAGGTTATCAGAAAGAATAAGAGAAGGGCTTGGAGGAACTTCTATGGGGACAAAGTCAGTTTGGGTATTGTTAGAGAACCTACCAAAATCCAGGTGTTGGAGGACCTTGACAAAAGCACCTAATACGATGAGCTCATTGACCCTACTCTTTTGGTTCTCTCCGAAAATGTGTGTGAAACTGGCTTCAACTTCCTAAACAATGCAAAGAATAGTCTAATTGACAACTTTTGGTCCATCAAGTGGCTTTTTTAGGAAATTGAGGCTCTGAAGGACAGGAGCAACCAACCCAAAAACTAGGGAACTAACAAGGACCAAGATGCCAAAGGAAGAAATGACTAGGTGGGAAGCTAGGAGAAAGACAAAGGTCAGGTCTCTAGAGATCATCATGATGACAGGTTCACCTAGCTTGAGCAGAAGGTCCAAAGGTTAGATTCTATCCACCAGATAATCACCAAATAGATAGTGGACACCCTTCACACCTTGAATGAGAACATTGTCAATCTGGGGGACTATCTAACTACCACTGGCCTTGAAAGGGATGCAAGGCATAACATAGAGTAAGGATTCAACTGGGATGTTCTTCAAAAAGAGGCTAGTGACTAGGCGAATTAGGGGAACTAGATGAACACTCCTACTAGGATTTAGGAGGGTGTGGCTAGTCAAAAGGACAATGATGCTATAGAAATCTTGTAGGTCATGGACATGGATGACCGCTAGCCTTCTTGCCTATCCTTTTCTCTCTGGCCTTTGGTCACTGGCTTTGAGCCTTATTTTGTCTCTGGCCTTTTGAGGCAATTTTTTGTTTTTTTAGACTATTTTATTTAGCTCTTTTCGCTATAAAACTTTGGGTTTCAAGATCCCTATAAAACCTGTTTTACCTAATCAAAAACATTTCTAGGTTCAAATTCAGCAAGTAAACATGTACCTTTCGATTTGTTTCTTGTCATTATTCCATCTGACTTGTCTCCAATGATTTGATCAGGTGGATGATGCCTTCTGACATATCTTGCTAACACAGGTTCTTTGGATTTAGAGTTTTTTTTTATTGATTTATTCATGAACTTTAGTATAAATCTTGGGCTCCACTATCTATGACTCGAGTCCATTAGACTCAGTTTTCTCTAGTAGCAACTTGGTAGCTTCTAACTGTGACTCAAATCCATTAGACTATGACTCAGGTTGCACTGATTACAACTTGGTAGTTGTTGCAAATTTTGAGGACTTAGGAGGTGAAGCCTCTTGTCTACTAGATATATTTGGCATGGTATTAGGTTCATAGTAAAGAAATCTTCTATAATCCCTAAGCTCTTTATTGCTTTCTTCTTCACTCTTTTCTACAAACTCATCAATTCTCACATGTGCACTTTCTATGATTTTATGAGTAGAAAAGTTCAAACATTTTTATACTTTACTTTTGCAAGAGTATCCTAGGAATATACCTTCATTACCTTTGACATCAAATTTACCTTTCCTAGATTCTTTCAAGATATAACATCTGCTTCCAAATACTTTCAAGTAACTTACATTAAGTTTGTAGCCATACCATGGTTCATAAGGAGTTGTATTTGACTCTTTCTTCAATTGTACTCTATTCAAGGTATGCACTATAGTGCTAATTGCTTCCTTCCAATATTTGATTGCAACATTCTTTTCTATCATTATTGTTCTTGTACAATCCATGATGGATTTGTTCCTTCTCTCAGCTATACCATTCTGTTGAGGTGTACTAGTGGTTGATACTTGTCTTTTAATTCATTTTTTAATATATAATTCATTTAATTCATTGGAGATGAATTAACCACCTTTGTCTAATCTCAAACATTTCAACTTCTTCCTAGTTTCTTTTTCTACTCTTGCCAGATACAACTTGAATTTTTGAAAAGATTCAGATTTTTCTTTTAGATACATTACAGTCATTATTCTAGAATAGTCATCAACAAAAAGAATGAAAAACTTATCTCCATTGTAACTCTTTATTCCAATAGGTCCACATAAGTTTGTATGAACAAGTTCTAAGAATTCATCAGAATGATAGTTCTTTCTTTTGAAACTAGTCTTTTCCATCTTAACAATTTGATAGTTTTTGCGTAGACCCATACCAGGTTTCCTTAAGCTAGGAATACATCTTACTCTCTTTTTTTTTCTTATCTTAACTAGATTATCAAAGTTCACATGACATAATCTTTTGTGCCATAACCAACTTTCTTCTACTTGAGCAATAAAAAATGAACTTTCACTGAGGTCTAGATAGAATAGGTTACCTTTTGTTTGTTTTCCAAATCCAACTAGATTTCCTTTTCCGTCCAGCAGTTTGGCCTTCCCATTGATAAAATCTACCTTGAATCCAATGTTATTCAATTGTGCCATACTTAGTAGATTGTGCATTAGTCCTACCCAATAAGCATTATCACATTTAAGTTCATTGGTCAAAGAGATACATCCTTTTCTTTTTATGCAATAAGGTTCATTGTTTCCAAATCTCACACTACCACCATCATAATGTTCCATGTGCTCAAACTTTGTTTTGTCTCTAGTCATATGATGTGAGTAGCCACTATCAAAAATCAATGTATAATTTTTTCTAACATGAGAGATAAGTGCAATCTTATCTCCTTCATCATTAGATTCATCTTTTACAACAATATATACCATTTCATCTTCAGTGGTATCAAAATCTTTAGCCATAAAATAAGATTTCTTACCTTTGTCCTTGTAGTCCTTGTAGTTTTTGAATTCCTTCTTTTCTTTTTACTTATTATTTTTCTTTTCATCCTTTTTTTCTCTATTTGGGCACCTTGCAATAATGTGACCAACTTCTTCACAAGAAAAGAAAATTAGAGGAATCTTACCTTTGTATTTTCCTCTGACTTTGGAATATTTCCTTGCAAGTAGGGTTTAAACAACTTCAAGGTCACTATCTAAACTTTCTTCTTCTTGTTGTTCACTTCCTTATTGATTATCCTTTGATTTCTTACCTCTTTTCTTGAGTGAAAGTTTGGCTTTAAATGCAAACTCGATACTTTTGAAACTAGGAACATAGTTGTCATAGTTATCCAACTTAAAAGTTGTTAATCTTCCAACTAGAGCATCCAAAATTATATTGCTACTTCGATGACATCTCATCTCTTGAATAGAAGACACTCTAATTTCATAGATAGGAAGAAGGGTTTTGAGTACCTTTCTTAAAACTATTTTGGCATCAATGTCTCCTATAGATGCTTTGATTGCACTCACACTTGCTTTGATTCTTTTTGCATATTTTGTAATGTTTTCATATTCTCTCATCTTCATTTTGTCCTCTAAGACTTTCTACTTTGGGTTTTCTTACATTGTCATCTCCTCCATAGATGCATTTTATTTTGATCCACATATCATGAGTTGTAGTACATCTTTTGGCTTTATCAAATTCAGCATAATTAAGAGTAGATGCAATGTCAATCATCATGATGTTATGATTTTTCATTTTAGCAATATCATTAACTAATAATGTTCCAATGGGAGTCTTGTATTCAGTATCAAGATACTTATAACCTGACTTATTGATAGTTGCCAGATGTAACCTCATAAGCCCTTGTCATGCTACAAAATTGTCTTGGTTCAACTTGGGAATATCTCTTCTATAAGACATCATGATCTTTAGCTTAGGTCCTTGAAACCTTCTCTGAAAGCACAAAAAATCTCCAGTACCAATTGTTGGAAATGTAAGAGGAGTAATTGAGAGGGGAGAGGTGAATCAATTACCATAAAAAAAAATGCCAAATCCCTTAGATGCCAGTACAAAATAAACTTTGAAAAATGAACTATGTTGATGCTTGGAAACAACAACAAAATGTTGTAACTCAGTAAACACTGGAAATTCTTGGCAAATACTTAACATAAAAATATTAAGATGTTTTCTAATATTACTATTGCTTTAATTTAGGTGAAAACACATAAGAGAAATAGTACAAACATATTTGACACCAAGATTTAACGTGGAAACCCAATTTGGGAAAAACCACCAATTGTAACTAGTTACTAATTTTCACTCTCTAAAGTGAGCCCTATTAGGATTCAACCCTATTAAAGGTCACAAAACACACTATTAGGTGTGACCCAATTAGAGGATTTAGACTTTTAGAAATAGGGATTACTAAGAGGGGGGTTGAATCAGTAATCTACAAACTTTAATCACCAAATGGATATTATTACTTACTTTAAACCATGCATAAAAAATTAATAAAGTAATGCTAAATTGTAACAGTAACAATGCACAAAGATAACTCATAACACCATATTTTATTAGCTAAGGAAACCCTAGCCAAGGAAAAACCCTAGTGGGGATGATACCCACTAGATAATATATTGATATATAAGTTCCTTATTAGAGGATGGACCCTATTACAAGATTTTGAATCCCTATTAGGAGATTCCAACTTTATTAGAAGGTGTGCCAACCTTGTTAGCAGTTGTAGTATAATGTATGCAAGAAGAGCCCATCGCCTAAACATGCAATTTCAACTACAAGAAGAGCTCACTAATCAAACAAGTAATTTATTGTTATTTTCCTTCCTTTTCTAATCTATCTTTAACTTTATCTTGGATCACTAGATAGCTCATATAAAACTTTGCATATATTGCTTTCACAAAAGTTCACTCACTTTGCAATCTTACAAGATAGTACTTCACTTACACAATACACCAAGATTGCACCCTTCTTATCACAAGAAGTCCTTTGTGCAAATACCATCCTTTAAATAAAATACTATTGGGTTGGCTAAGACCACAATTCAATTTTCCAAATTAGAGTAAACATCTAGGATGTCAGCCCTAATTGGACAAGTAATTTTTTTGTAAACAAAACAATTCTTTCCTTGAATCCTGTTATCCTACTTCATCAAAATATGATTAATTTGGTTTTGTACAGTTCGTACAAAATTTTTATCTTATACATGTCATAACCAATATGTATACTATCTCCATGTAACTTCACTTGTCATAATATGATGTCTGCAACATGTTATAAACAAAATAATACACTGCTATAAACCAAATTATATACTTAGACAATTTTTTGATTGTCAAACACAAAGTATCTTTATTTATGAGGTTTCTTATCAACATGTACATCATGTCTTGCCATTAATGAAAAAAATTACATATCACTATTATTCAATTTTCAACAATCTCCTCCTTTGGCACTGATGGCAACAAAATAGAGAAAATTGGCTAAGTGACAAAAACTTAACTATCAAAATAAACATTACAACTTGTTCAACTTTACATATGTGCTCCCCCTTACAATATAATTTACACTTTTACAATCTTCTCATGTATTTCTCCTAAAAATATACAATTTTCACATAAATCTCTCCCCCTTTGACATTAATGACAAAGGTCAAAATGTCAAGATTTTGTCCAAAAATTGTCAAAACTATTGTCCTTCTTTTATGTTGATATAATCTTCATACAATCATCAAAAATAATCTTCAAATTATCCATAACTTTGGTCCATGTCTCTTTGGTAGACTCAAATGATGTGAGAATTTCAAATAATACATATGATGCAATCTCAACTGTATTGATATCTAAATACAAAATGTTTTAATATGTGCCCTTAGCCTTGACACATTCCTCTAGTTGCTTCTCAACAAAAGATAGTTTGAGAGCAATAGACTATCTAAAATTAGATGTTCTCTTGAAAAAATTTTCTTTCCAAAGTTCTAGTTTTCTAATGTCACTATGAACACTGGCAACTTGACTCTCAAAATCATCTACTTTACTAGATGGATGCTAGATCTGGCTAGATAAATCCTCTGGCTCACTCATCTTTGTCTCTATTTAACTAAAAATATCTTTAGTTAGTTTGTATGATAAGGTACACTTAACATACAAAGATTTCCCTTCCTACTAGCATTTCTAAAGTTCTTTTATGCATGTATCAAGATTGACTAAGTCATTCTTGATGTTCTAGTAGATGGTGCTAAACAAGTTAGCATCATGGGAAATTTGAGCCTTCACCTCTGCAACATTCAACAAGTTTTTGAACTCTTCATCAAAATAATTTAGCATTGCTTGTGCTCTTAGTTCAAGATCTGACTCATTATGTTGTACTGTCAAAGTATTGTACATTCTATCTATCACTTCCATAATGATCTTTGCAAACTTTTAATAGTTTTGTTCTTTTGTATGAGTTCAAATAGGGATGAGATCAAATCTATTTGATCATCATCATTAGTAGCCAAACTTGCAAGAGAGAGAAATGTAGATGAACTAGATGGTTTAGTCTCATCCTCACTCTATTTCTTTGCTACTTCTTTAGATCTTATCTCTTCTTCATCACTTGACTCAATTGTCAATAATGTTTTCTACCTCTTACTAGGTCTTGTGGCCATCTGTTTGACTCTCTTGGTATTTGTAGACATTTCCTCAACTAATCTTTCTAATTTTCTCTTTTGTTCATTGGGCTAAACATCAGACACTAGTGGATATGGAATGCTTTGTCCCAAAGTTGTCTTGGCAACTAATACTAACAAGGGTTGTATGTTTAATACACCTTGTTTCATTATCTATCTCATGGCCTCATATTCACTTTCTATCATTCTAGCCTCTAATAGTGCCTTCTTCATGATTGTTTCAAATTTTTTGTGAGATGCCTTCTCCAAGGTTGCTTGATGAGCATGTTGTGTAATCTCATCATACATGCCAAATCTATATTAAGCTTTATCTTTCTCTAAATTCAAAAATAAATCAATGTAACCAATTGCAACATCATCATTCAACTCATAGCTCAAAGGATCTAAAAATGTCTCATGAGGTTCTACTACTTGAATGTATGTATGATCTATATCAACTAGAATACAAATGTCTTCTTTGAATCTATCCACAATTGTAGGAATAATTCTAAATCTTTTCTTCATCTCATTGTGGAAAGTCCTCATAATTAGGTTTCCACTGTCGAATTTTTTTTCTTCAAGCTATCTTCTACATACCTCTGATATCTTCTCCATAATGCATCTATCACTATTCATTATATATGTGACTGATAAGTAAAGAAATCTCTTAAGCGCATGAAAGAATATATGATTTATCAATGATTGGAATCTAAACACACCACTCTTATTTCTCTTAATCATTTCAAGGTTTTCTAGGAGTTGCATCCTCAACATTTCACTTAGATTTACTCTCTCTTTCTCAACACATATCTTATATGTTGCATATATAAATCCTTTTGAATCTTCATCTATCTTAGAACTTGCACAAACTAAATAAGAAATAATTTTGCTAAGAAATCTCACATCATCTTGCTTGATGGAGCTTATTACCATAGCTATTCCATTATATATTGCCTTGGTATAGCTTTCCACTTTCTTCTTAACCATATTTTCACCTATGGGTACACTACCTTGTTTGCTAAGACCAATTACCTCATGAATAAGGTCAGTAGAGATGTCTACTACATTATCTTGCATCCATATGTTTCATCATGTATCCTACTCAATATAATTTGAGTCCATTCATCTGTATCTAACTCATGGTAGAAATGATACTTAAATAAGTCTAATTGCTTTATATGTTCAACTCTGGTCTTCACTATCATTTCATGGTTAAAGAACAATTCCATATCCTTATTCATATATTCACTACCAACTAACTCAAACTATCAATTCAAATAACTTTCTATGTCTTCAAGGTAAACTATGTTGTTTAGAGTGATAGACTATGTATAGTTAGGGTTTCCATCATTAGGTTTTACAGAAACTATCTTAAACTTAGGTCTATCCTCATTCTCAACATTGTGTACCACTAACATATCCATAATTATCATCAACAATATCTTTTACCAAACAAATTTGTGGAAAAATGATAAAATACCTCTTTCCAAAAATAGGGTTTTCTTTGAAATCACTCTAACAAGTCATTTTTGAATGATTTTCACTTCGAATGTGTTTGCAATGAAGTAAAATCAATTTTAAACTACTTTTATCCATCAATTTGAGACTTACATTAATTGCATACTTTGCAAATATGAAAAAATTGTCAACTACATTCTATAAACAAATAATTGCTCAAACTCATCTATCTAATCTTCAAATGTCATCTCAAGTTTACTGTAGTCTCCTTCCATCATGATAATCATCCTCAAGAATTCTTACTGTAATACCAGTAACTCTAAATTCTTACATAACTTGTTTAGAAAGGCTCCAAATCACAAACAAGCTTAGGTACCATCTAAAATTAACTAGACACGCCTTTTCCCAACTTCTCTACCTCTAATTTAGTCTCTAACTGAAGTTCTCAAATTCTAATGTTGTGAACAAGCTTAATTCAACTTAATTGAATCAAACTCAACAACTAAATTTGATCTTCCTATCTCATCATCATCTAACTTTTCTTTTGAGATATCTATTCCTTTCACAAATGCTTCATTAAGTTCTTGTCAAAGTTCATTCGCAACATTTCTTTGTTCTTCACTGTTAGTTCCAGAGTTCCTTTCATGGTTCTTTCTATCATTCCTTCTATTTTAGAAGTTTCTTCCATTGTTCCTTCTATCTCCAAAGTTCTTGTCCATTCTACAGTACCTCACTATGTGTCTAAAGTTATTGCATAACTAACATATAGCTGCTCTACTTCTAGGATTTTGTTGATCATCAGGTGCATGACAATTCTGAGCAATGTGTTCTAAGTCGTTACACCTATAACACCCAATCTATCTCCTATCTTCATAATATCTTCTTTCTCTCGATGTCCTTTGATTAGATCCTCTTTTATCTATAGGGTTAGTATATCTAGACATTCTACTATTCCTTCTATCATTATCACACTTAGGTTTCCTAGAATCAATTGCATTATAACCCATACCATGACAATTATAATAATAAAGGTCCTTACTATGATTAAATGACTTATTTGTACAATCTCTTTTCATATGACCTATTTCATTAGATAAAAAGAACTTACCTCTAAATTCATACTTGGTTTCCTTGGGAGTCTCCACTTTCTTTGGTTCATCCAAGATTTCAACTTCCTTTTTTTGCTCAACTTCTTTATATTTTTTAGAAGATTGACTAGATTCAATCTTATCATCAAATTTGTCTTTTTCTTTTGGATCTGATCTAATCTCAGGCTTCTTTGTAGACATGTTAATTAGATAACCAAGACTAGTCTTTTCATAAGAAGGTCTCTATATAGATATTGAATCATCAAGCTTTTTACTACTAGAATAAAGTTTCTCAAGTTGTTGTTTGCACTGTGTTAATTCACCTTTCACAATAGTATTGTACTTGTGGATTTCATCATGATCTTATTTCAATGTTTCAAACTCATATGTTTTCTTTGCTAGACTTTCTCTTAGATGTTCATTTTCATTCTTCAAATTAGATTCAAATTTTGTAGGATCATTTCTCAAGGTTAACTTCAGATTTGTAATCTTCAACTCATGCTTCAAGATCTTGTACTATATCTTCAACTTTGAATAATCATCATCAATAGTTCCAGATATGGTAGATTCAAGCTTTGATTTTAGATGATCAATCTTTTCTTTCAATTGACCAATGTTTACTTTGGAGTCTTCATATATGCCCTCTAGCTTATCTCTTTCTTCAGTAAGGAGATCAATTTGTTCAAGAGGTTCTTCAAGGTTCTTCATCAACTATTCTATATCCATAGGGATCTTACTTAAGTTGTTAAGCCTCTCAAAGTAATTGTGCTTTGATACTAATTGTTAGAAATAGGGATTATTGAGGGGGGGTGAATCAGTAATCTACAAACTTCAATTACCAACTAGATATTATTACTTACTTTAAACCATGCATAAGAAGCAATAAAGTAATGCTAAATAGTAACAATAATAATGCACAAATATAACTCATAACACCATATTTTGTTAACTAGGGAAACCCTAGCCAAGGGAAAACCCTAGTGGGGATGATACCCACTAGATAATTTACTGATATATAAGTTCCTTGTTAGAGGATGGACTGTGTTAGGAGTCAATAAGAAAATTTAGTATAAGGAGTCCTTTTTAGGAGACTTTGAATCCCTATTAGGAGATTCCAACTCTGTTAGGATTTGGGCCAACCTTGTTAGGAGTTGTAGTATAATGTATGCAAGAAGATCCCATTGCCCAAATATGAAATTTCAACTACAAGAAGAGCTCACTACTCAAACAAGTAATTTACTATTATTTTTCTTCCTTGTCTGATCTCTAATCTTCAGCTCAATCTTGGATCACCAGATAGTTCATATAAAACTTTTTATTTATCACTTTCACAAATTTTTGATCACTTCACAATCTTACAAGATAGTACTTCACTTACATAATACACCAAGATTGCACCCTTCTTACAAGAAGTCCTTTGCACAAATACCATGCCTTTACATAAAATACTACTAGGTTGGCTAAGACAACAATCCACTTATCCAAATTAGAGTAAACACATAGGATGTCTGCCTTAATTCGACAAGTAATTGTTTTGTAAACAAAATAATTATTTCCTTCAATTCCATTGTCCTGCTTCATCAAAACATGATTAACTCTATTCCATAAAATTTGTACAAACTTTCAAGATTATACACATCATCACCAAAATGTATACTATCTCCATGTAACTTTTTTTGTCATAATATGACATTTGTAACATGTTATAAATAAAATAATACATTGTTGTAAACCAAATTCTATACTTAGACAATTTTCTAAGTGCCAAACACTAAGTATCTTAAATTTTGAGGTTTCCTATCAACATGTACATCATGTGCTGCCATTAATGACAATAATTAAATATCACTATTAGCCATTTGTCAACATAAACACCCTGTTAGGAGTGTCCTTGTTAGAGGTCTTTGGATAATTCAATAGAAATGTCACCTTGTTAGAGGTTTTACAAATAGTTGTTAAGCCAACTCTGTTAAGAGATTCAGATCACTGCTACAATAATGAGATGACCTAATTTTGGATGCAACTAAAATGCTAATTACAAATCTCAATTTTGGCTTGAATACTTGATCCTTCTTGATCGAGTGTATCATTTCATCTCCACAAGGATATTCTATTTATCCTTCTAATTTGCTTCCTCTTAGCATCATTAAATCTTCAATTATCTTTCATGCATGACTCTTTCTAATTCTCAACTTGACCTTATATTTATATCTTTCGTTTTGTCAAGTCATCTAGAATATAACTTAGAATAATTAATATTCATCTTTTTAGTTAGCTAGAACCAATAGATAAATCAATTGAACTCAATATGCCAAAACAAGAAAATCCTTTATTAGCCAACCCTGCTTGGTAGACACTAACTCATAAAAAAAATTTCCTATGTCAACCAAGTGAACTTGGTCAACACTACATATTCGCAAAGTTCCTTTGGTAGCTTGGTTAACACTAGTTCCATCCAACATTTCCTTCATTAACCAAGTGAGCTCGATTAACACTTAACTTTCACAAACTTTCCTTTGATACTCAAGTAAACTCGGTAGATACTATCTTCTGAACTAGGAAAACTCAAGAATGCTCGATAGACATACAAAACTATTTTCAATGCCTAAGTGAGCTTGGCATCCACTAACTAGAAATGATATGACATTTTTTGTAACATCAAAGAAAATAAACAATTAATCAATTGTTCCAATAGTATTGTGTATTATGTATGAGTTTGTATTTTATGAGTTGATTGACACAATTTTTAGATAATCATATGAAATGAAATGGGCATGTGAGTAGTAAGAAAATAGAAAGACATTGTGTATAGATGAAGTTATGAAATAGATTATTTTGGAGTACTCAATACAAATAATCAGCATTCACGATACACATATAATCATTTGAGATCAAATGGGTGTGTGGTATTATACACACAATAATTAAAGACCCTTCTTATTCCTTTTCTTCCTTCTCCACTAACAAACATTAGTGCAGAGACATAGATCACAAGAGCATATCAAGAGACAAAATATATTGTGAGAAAAAATAAAATAAAAATAAATTATGTATAGATGAGGTTATGAAATGGATGATTTTGAAGTAATTAGTATAGACACTCAATATTTAGTATGCACGTATTCTTCTCTTTTTACAAGACCCTTCCTTCTTCCTTTTCCTTGTTGACATATTAGTCAAGTTTTTTATTAGTGACATACACTTATTTAGATTGTAAATAGCTATTAAGCTTATTGTATAGATAATAGTCTTTACCAAGCATTTTAGTTGTTTCCAAGTTCTACAGTTGCTATTGAGTCCTTTAGAAAAATTTTAGTGTTTATCAAGTAGTTATAGTTACTATGAAGATCAACAGTGTAAACTGTGCATCTCAATGTATGCTGAATTTACCAGTGCAAACTGAGTTGTATAGTGTTTATTGAGTTCACAATTTATGTGATGCAAGTCTAGTGTTAATTAAGCTACTCAATGTTAACCAAATGACTAATTTTATACCAAGCTCAAGGTGATAGTGTTTATCAATCTATGCAGTAGTAAACAAATTACTCAGTTTATATGACAAAGTTTCATAGTATTCACTAAGTCACTAGTGCAAACTGACTTCAAGACTACTTGGAAGTGATCAGTATGGACTGAGCTTCTATGTCTACCGAGTGCATGATGATGCCAAGCATTGACAGTGGATGTTGAGTATCAAAACCTCAACAAGTCAGTCTTTAGAACCCTAGTGTCTTCATTTGGGTTGACTTGTAATATCTATGTAAACTTGTGTTGTGGCAAACTTTGTAATTGTATAATTGGATTGGTATATATGTAATGTATTATATGCATGCATGGAATCAATAAGGAAGGAATTTTATCATCATAGAAGAGTAGAAAGTGTGAATTACAAAGGCTACAACAGTTAAAGGAGAAACAAAGATTCATCTATCATAGCAAGGTGATTTGTACACTTAAGGAAATCTCATTCAGCAAACCAAGTTACACATCAGAGATCAACTATCATTTCATCCTAATAGGTGGATGACTCAAATCCTTCAACAAGGTAGACCTAACAATCTTTTTTAAATCTCTTTTTTAAGTGCATACTTCATTATATGTGTGTAAATCCTTTCACAAGGTGGACCTAGCAGTCCTTATTGCTCCTAATAGGGCAGATCATCAGAAATGATCAATGTAAGCCTTAACAGGCCAACTTTATACTGCAATACTAAAGCTTGTGGGTATCGTCCCCATCCTAGTTTTACTTTCTATTTGGAAGGTTTCTAGGTCACCAAATATTTGTGTCATAGAGTTATGAATGCTTTCATGTTTTCAGTTTCTTATGCACACAATTAGATCAAATTATATGTGATGGATTCAATGCTAATTGGACTAGTGGATTAAGAGTTGAAATTGTAGAAGTTTTTGAAGTTACTGATTCACCCCTCCCCTCTTAGTAACTTAGCCTAGTTAATAATATTTCCAACAATCATTTCTTCATTTTCCACTAAAAAAGATCACTATAGAGACATAGACCACAAGGGCATGACAAGAGACACATTATATATTCAATCTTGAATCTAAAATGAATGGATGGGGGCATAAGTTACAACACAATCGATCAAAATTTAATGACTTCTATTTTCCCTTCCATTCCCCTAACTCAATAAAATCTTGCAATTTTTTTCTTAAAAATGGACAAATAATGAACAAAAAAATTCAATAAATACCTTCATTAGTTTCCCTACGATTGCAAGGAAATCAGAATTGGTTTCATGCCTTCACCAATTTTTCCTTAAGATGTGTACAGTAAATTTGGGAATTTCATACATATGTTGATTTGGGAATTTGGGTCTTCAAAAATGATTTCATGTCTTCTTATTTTTCCTTATATTCTCGATGTCATCAAAATATCAATGGCTTTGTTAAAATACATAATGCAGGAGCATCTTGTGTCTTTGAGCAATCTTGCATCAACCAAAAATATTTCTTATTTTCTATACCACTCTATTGTTCATAGAGTAGTTGTTAGTAGTTCTAGTTTACTATTGTGCATAATTGATATCATGTTGAGGACCTATCCATGATTCTTTCCCTAAGTTTTTGAATTGTAATTTTCCATATTTATTGAGTTCTATGTCATTATTTCAAGTCCTTATTTTCTTACTATTTTAATCTAGTTGGGCATGTTGTTTTTATTGGCATAATTTCCTATACTTATGTGGTCTCTTGTGCAATTGGGATCCAACTTCTAACACACATGTGGACATACCTTTAAGTTTGCATATTTTATATTTTCCTTTTTTTTTGTACTTTTGTTTACTATTCCAAGATTAGACCTATATTGTAATTAAATGCCTAACTAGCTGACTTGTGTCGTTGTTGGCTATGAAAGAATCTTGGCTAGATTTAGGAAGGTAGATTTCTTATAGGAATAGAAGATAGAAAATAGAAGATGCAAGCTAAGACTCTGAAGTTATAATTCTTATTTTTTATAAGGCCTCACAGTTGAGAATGTTTATATTTTGTATGTAAACTTAAATAATTACACCTATGAATATGTTGCATCTAGCCTTGTATTCATTATTGTTATTTGAATTTATTTATAGCTTCCATGTGTAACTTTAGCAAAGGGAGTGTTGATAATTTTATGATGAGTTTATTTCTCTCTTATTCCTCCTAGTACCTTCTCCATGTGTCTATTGGTATCATATTATAGTTCTTTCTTACAGATTGGATCATGGAGAACCTTGTTGGATTGATTGAGGGGTGGTAGATTTGATATCTAGTTTGTAACTTGTAGAAGATTATGATATTGTAGGAACTATTGTCAAGATGGTTCATGGTAGAGGAAATGTAGATAATGATATTATGGACATGTTGAGACAAATTGCAATGAGACCTAAAGCTATTGAAACAATATAGAGAAGGGATGTACATCTTGAAGATGATAGTAATGATGAAGAGGTAGCATCGAATCCTAATCTAGAACATAAGGTTGAACAAGATGACGAAAGGCTTTTAAGTTTTTTGTTTAGGGAGAATGTTAGACCTTTTGTTGAATTTTCTTGCTATGATGGAAGACTTCAGACTAATGTAGTATTGGATTGGATCACTAAGATGGATAAATACTTTGAGTATGAAGGTACTCCTGATAACAAGATGGTTAACATAGAAGTCACCAAGTTGAAGGGTCATGCTTCACTTTGGTAGAATTACTTGCAAACTAAGGGACAAAAGAGTGAAAAAGAAAATATTAGGACATGGGCAAAAATTATTGGAAAATGACAAAGAAATTTCTCCCTACAAATTACCAAGTTAAATTATTGATGAAAATACAAAATTTGAGGCAAAAAGATATGAGTTTGAATGAATATACTAAATAATTCTACAAGTTAGATATCATATTTGGACATGTGGATGATGAAGTTGAGAAAGTAGCTAGACACATGTATGATTTAAGGACATTAATTCAAGATAAGATTATCTATGTTACGATGGACAGTGTAGAAGAAGCATATCAGTATGCTTTCAAGGCTAAATAAAGATTTCCAAAGAGAGATGATCAAATATAGAGAGGAAGAGGTGGAAGATTTCAAATAAGTAGAGGCAGTATATATGGAGAAAGTAGCAAATGTGATAGTGCAATACAAGAGAAGGAAAGTCAGAATGGAAGGAAGAACTTGTTGTTAAAAGAGCTAATTATACTTGAGGTAGCTATACTATATATACTATAAATAATAATGGTAGAAAGCTAGAAGAAATATCTTGGTTTAAAGGTACTTGTTTTAAATATGGTGAAGAAGGACGTAGAACTTTTGAATTTACTAACTCTAGAAAGAAGATTGGAAGAATTAGTAGAAGCACTTTGTCTTGTGAAGAAGTTTTTGAAACACCTAATGAACCTAGAAAGGTTGAGAGCTTGATGTTAAGAAGGATCTTGTGGAATGAATAAGTTGATGCAGAACCTATTTCAAGAATAATTTTGTTCAAATCTAGATAGTGGAAGTTCTGATAATTTAGCATCTAAGGAGTTGGTTAACAAATTGTAGTTGTAGAGGTTGAGACATCCTAAACCTTATCATGTTTCTTGAATCTTGAAGGAGCATAAATTAATTATAAGTGAGAAATGCCTAGTTAAATTCAAAATTCAGAATTATCATGATGATGTCTTGTGTAATATTATGCCTATGGATTGTTTCCATATTCTTTTGGGCAGACCTTGGTAGTATGATAGACAATATTTGCATGATGGTAGATTGAATCAGTATTGTAGACACTTAAAATCATCCCAAAACACTATATTAATTTATTTAATAATTCTCTCAACACTATAACTAATTATATAGTAATTTATTATATTTATCATGTTCCTCTAATTATTTAATTAAATAGTTTGAATTCCCTAATGTATTAAATTTATTTAATACAAAGTGCTCCATAAATCCCCTTTTCTAAATATATCTAATTTATCTAAATTATCCTAAATACCCTCTTAACCACCTTTGAGCCCCTAAGTGGATTCTCACACATGTGTGAGAAACTCAAAGCCCAAGGATCCCATCTTTCATTAACTTCTCTAAAATGGTAATCTTACACCTTTGTCCCCCACTCCTTCCCCAAAGGTTATTCACACATGTCTAAGCACACCTTGAGCCACTAAACCATAAAGGTTCTTTTTTAATTTTGCATGGATTGTCTTTTAGCCCATGTGTCTCCCTTGTGGCACCTATGTGGATGCCACATAGATGCCACATCCTCAAGGCCTTCCTCAAGCCTATAAATAGAGCCCTTGTCTCAAGTGTTTTTTATGAGGTCTCACCCCAACCCATCGTAGCATAGTGATACATTATTATTTTGATACTCATGACTCGAGATGTTGAGACACTACCTGATGCTTTGAACATATTATATTATTTCATGTTGTGTGATGTTTACTTTCAGATATTTGAGTTCGTCATTTAATTCTTTATAAACATGTATGTTGGTGAAGTAAGTAAATGTAAGATTTAACACTTTGATTACAAAATGGTAATGATTAAGAATATGAGTAGGATGAGAGAAACCTTAATTGATTTGAAAGATTTATGTTTTAATTTATGTGATTTCCTTATATGTATATACATATGTGCATGTGATTTTATGGGGCTACTAATGTGTGCAATGAGTGTGCAGGGTATTTTGGCCGAGAAACTCAACAGAGGAATGGAATTTATCCCTATGTGCCATTCATGGAAACCATGTTGTTCATATCTTAATTGTATTGTGAGATGTATGAATGTATCTTTCCATGATCAGCAAATGTTAATGTTTCATAATTGTGTTCTTATAGTGTCACTTGACACTCATGAATTTGCATATGCATTTCAACATGCTAGCTAGGATTAACTATGTAACCTTTGGACCTAAGTCAGACTAAGTTAGTGACCTTTTTGCTAATTTGTTTCTTAATCAAGTTTAGATACCCCTAATTTGAATTAGTGCTTAATCTACATTTTGGAGTTGTTAGATGGTCCTAGATATTCCTAGCATTTGTTGGATCCCAAATCAATTCCTAAGGCCTTAAATCATGAAATCTTAATACCCAAGGAGATTGGGTATGGGTTGGGGGCACTTTTCACCCCCCAAGCCCCTTTTGTTGACTTTTGAGGTCACTCAAAAAGACTATTTTTACCTTAGTGCGAAAATTGAAAGTTGTTACCATGAGTTGAATTACCTCAACTCCACTTAGAGGTTAACCTTAGGTTTGGTTAAGTTAGAAACTTCTAGATTTTTAGGTGAGTGGGGAAAGTTATTGACCTTTTTAGGTGGTTGAGTTTGGATCTTATTTAGAGGCCCTTTTTGGAGTAGTTTGGGTTGTTGCCCAATCTCTACTTTTAGAGAGGAATCTTGGAAGATTGAAGGAAAGGAAGGAAAAGCTCTTCTCAAATTGTTCATTTTACCATAACCTCTTTGTGAAGGTAGAATTTCTTCATCTCCTTGTTCATGTTGTTCATGTTTAGCATGTTGTTTCATGCTTGGTTCATGCTTATGCTATTGTGTTGTTTATTGGTATGCTTGTATATATGTTGGGTATACTTGGGAAGGATTGAAACCATGTTTTCTTGAATGCTTTTCTTTCATATTTTGTTTGAATTTTGAAATTTTCTTGTATGGGTGTTTTGGAATTAGTCACCCTTGGATAGGGAAAAAGTGGCCAATTTTGGGAAAGGTATTCAGTTGGACTCCAACAATGTAGAGTCTCTTCTCAAGATGAGAAGAGGGAGAGAGGGTAGGGTGTTATGGGCTCCTACCTATCAGCACAAACCTCATATGAGTTTTGGCATGTAAGAATGGAAGAACATAAGTTCTTGAGTTATAGCCCCAATTGGACATCTATTTTGGTGTTGTGTCTGACATCTCCTATTGGAAAAATCCACCTTTCTCTAGTTTTGATTTCAATTTTGAATCTTGTTGTGAAAACCTAGTATGGATATGAATGTTTGATTTAGTTTCTTGTTATGTTGTTTTGTCACCTGGTCAATTTTTTCATTCCCTCCATGATCTTGGCAATGTATTGCAGAAAATGATATGGATCCCTTGATAAGGGTCATGAAAGAAATTAAATTTGATTGTTGAAATTTTAGAATTGGAATCCTATGTAAATCGTATTTAAAAACTTTGTTGTAATGGCAATGGCGACAGGTTTTCTTCCTGGTTCTTTCCCGGCCGAGCCTTTGAATCAGATTGCCAATAAAATAGTGATTGAGTAATATCACTTCTCATGATATTTTTTAATTTTTCAGTTACATGGATGTATATCAAAAATAAGATGAAATGATGATGTTTATTTAGGCAAAATTCAATTTTTATATATGTTGAGACGAGAACTATTTTATGATCGTAGATTCATTTTCGTGATTATTGAAAAACAAAAAAAACAATCTTACATTGTTGTTAAAATAGATCATTCAAATTCTTGGTTTATTTAGATTGTAACAAGTCCTATTAGATTAAATTATATATATATATATATATATATATATATATATATATATATATATATATATATATATATATATATATATATATATATATATATATATATATATATATATATATATATATATATATATATATATATATATATATATATATATATATATATATATATATATATATATATATATATCCCCCTTGGCAATTTTTAGCATCAGCAATTCTAACATTTAAGAAAAAATATATATTCTTAGAGTAAAAATACTCTCTTTTTTTGTATGGGCAAGCAAAATTAAAACATTTGTGGAAATAGAGAATATTCTTTGTTAATGCTCTTTTAAATTTAAATCAAAAAAAAATTAATTAGAAAGAATATATATAAAATCATAATTCTAAATATCTATCCTTCAAATATCCTAAAATTCTATCCTAAGTGACCCAACAACTAAACTTTTTCAATAAATGCCTTTAAGAAAATGTGGCGCAAACCATACTTATGGCATCCCTTGCAAATCAAATTGATTGGGGAAGCGCATCACCTAGGATGTGATTGGGGAGTGATGGGTGTCAAAACTCTTTAAAAAATTGAATGCATATCTTGTCACTTGTTTTTCCTTAGGCTTCAGTTTGGCAAGGGCAGGCTTAACCTTTAATCAAATTTAATGCAATTATGGGTGACATCATCCCTATACCTTCTATAGTCCTTTGGCAGCCTGGGAAAGCATGTGTGTGGAAGTGCAAGTGTTGTTTTTTTTGGTGATTGTTGGGTTTGAATGCGCTTTTTCCCTCATGTTCTATTTGCCTCACTTTTGAAACACCTTTATGAGGTTTGTGCTTGCATATGGGAACCTGACCTGACAACAAGTACACTTGGTCAGTGGTCCCATCTCCCCCTAGCACTAGGTTAGTGTTTGATGTGACGTTGGGTGGTGGTGGGAGAGAGTGTATAGGTGGTATGGGGGGGTTGGTAGGAATTTTGGTAAGGGTAGAATGTTTAGGTAGATTTTTAGCTACTTTGTTTTTTTAAAAGTTTAGGTTTAATATTAGTTTGAGGGTTGAGGTATGTTGAGTTGTGTAGGGGATGGGAATCACGTGCGTAAATTTAGGATAGTTTGGTTTAATTTAATGTTAGTTTGTTTTATTAAAGTTTGTAAGTTAGTAGTGTTATCAAGATTTAAATCAATTAAAGTTTTTAATTTAATTTAGTTGTATCTTATATGTTAGTATTATGTTATTTATTTTAAATTAGGAAATTAGTAGTATTGGATTTTAATGATGTTAATATTAATATGTTTAGTGTTGGTATGTTAGTAAAAAAGTTTTTTTATTATAGTTAAGAGCTTTGTTAAGTAAATAAATTTATATGTTTTCCCTTAATATTAGATTAGTAAGATGTAGTTAGTGATTATTTGTAAAAAAACTATTAGATTAATGGTTAGTAAAAAAATTGGTTAAATGTAAATTTAGTTTAGATGTTAAGAAAGTTAATCATTATGTTTGTAAACATAACAAGCTATGTTAGACTACTAAGATTATGTAATTTGTTCTACGTAGTTAAATTTAAGACTGGTTTATACTGTTGTTCAAATAATTTAAATATATCATTGAAATCTTAATGTAATAACAAACTAAATGTTGATACAAAATTAATAACGAGAATTTAACTTTATCAATGTATTACTTCTCGTGATTATAATTTAAGATGAAAATAGTAAATCTATTCTGGCGAATCAACTCTTAAACCCTAGTGAACCTAGTAAGTTTTATTTTGTTTTTAAAAAAAATTAAAAATTTTGATTTTTTTTTGCCCTCATATTTTGGGCATGACATTTTCATCTCCTCCATTACATTGTTATCATGCCAATATTATTCTAGAGCTTTTAGAGATTTTTAGCACTAACCCTTTGGTAGTTCTTTCATTTCCTGCATTTCTTTTTTATTTTCATGGTATATTTGCATTGTTATTTTGTTTACTTTCTTCCATCTCACTTCCTTTTAATTTTCTAATGAGTGGCTTCTTCCATAGCCTCCTCTCGAAGCATTCTCCACTCATCTAGTTTAGCTTCATTCATTACTTTAATCATCTTGGGATTCATCATAGTTGTCTTTGAGGAGAGAACATCCACATCCCTCAATCTTGAGCACGCCAACAAGATTTCATTTGGGTGCCCTTGTTGAGCTACTCTAAGGTTGCATGGAGATTATTTATTTTGGTTGCATTA
Organism: Cupressus sempervirens; assembly: GCA_028749045.1. Classification (NCBI taxonomy): domain Eukaryota; kingdom Viridiplantae; phylum Streptophyta; class Pinopsida; order Cupressales; family Cupressaceae; genus Cupressus; species Cupressus sempervirens. The sequence continues at coordinate 476,819,869 of CM053788.1, forward strand.
GTGTAGTGAAACACAATGACAGTTAGTAGTTATTTGTGTGATTCAAATCTTGATATATGCATGTGCTACTATTTTTTTTTTGTTTATGCATGCTCCCAATAGATTAGGTATTTCACATATACATTTTGGCATGCCTGGTGGGACCCACATCCTTTTTTCACACCTAAAAACTATTAAAGGTTGTAATTTTTTGGAAAAAATCCACTAGCTATTGTCTACATTTACACACAATATCATCTATGTAGACCAACTATCGTCTCCACAATTTGGTGTCTCTTCTTCTAAACTATCATCTACACTTCAAAATTGCCTTTTAGTTCTACATTGTCATATCTGCTTGCAAAATTATTGTCTTTGCATTTTGGCATTTTCTCTTCTAAACTGCCATTTTCGCTTGCTAAATTAACATCTCTACATTTTTTATCTCTTCATTTTGGCATCTCCAAATTTTGGCATCTACATGTTTTGGCATCTATGACCTATTTGAGTTATGCTTGGATCTTTGGTCTTTCATATACCATTTCAAGTCTTGATAGGTCATTTCAACATCAGGTATATATATATATAAAATATAATATTTAAGACTTTAAATTATATTATATATATACATGCCAAGATTTTTGAGAGTGGTCTCAACTTCATAGAAGTTCAAATAAAGATTGTAGTTTTTGAGAGTTTTTAGAAAATTTGGGACTCAGTCAAATTTCAAAAAATCAGCATGTTACCTCAAACATCATTTTAGTAAACTATTTATTGTAACTTCTCTTGGTCATAGAGAAATTTCAATTTTACAAATTTTTATGATGCTAATAAATTGTTTTGATTGTAGCATTGTAGATTAGAGAATTCCATAAATAACTAACCATGTTCCTTGTAGGTTTTCCTTAAACTTTTATTATTCTTGAGAATGAACTTGAATGCTTAAACACTTGTCTTGGAATATATTTTTCAATTAATTTGATAAATCCAACATACTCTTGAATGTCTTGAAGCTAAAACAATCCAAATTCAATCTTTAATTCCTTTAGGAAATTTTCAAATATTTTTTGGAATGAATGCTTAGAAGTCAAATACACTCTTTAATGCATAAAGGTCAAAGAACAATGCTATGAAATATATTTCAATTTGGGTTTAAATGAATCTCATGAAATATTGAATGCTTAAGGGATAAAGAACATGGAAAATGAACATTTGGACTTTGTGCTTAAAATGAATACACTCAATCTTGAATGACTTAAGGTGACTCACTCTTATCCCTATTGATTTTCTATGTTGATCAATGGTCGATTTACTATGTTGACCTATGATTTCTTATGTTAACAACATTCTCAAGTTGGAAAGAAAATTGTATGCTATAAACATGAGTGTCTTCAACAATTGGATAGAAAACTGTAAAGCTTTAATTTTGAATGAAAAAGTTTCTTTTAAACCCCAAGTAAACTTACTCATTCTCTCCTCTCGTGCCTTCAGGTGATCTTGAGTGCATAAGAAATAAGTGGTATTGTTTTTCTTCTTTTAGGAGGTCTGCTTAGGGATTTCATCACCTCAAGGGATGACCTTAACTCTCATATTCTAGAAGAGTATAAATAGCAGGAGGTGAATCCAAAGACACCTCTTTTGGAAGTAGAATCTTGTCACTCTTGGCTAAGCCCCAAAGAACTTTATACCTTTGGGAAGTGAAGGTGGAGATTTGGGTACCATTTCCTCCTTGTTGTGTGGCATTATTCTCTTTCATCTATGGATTTGGGCCTCATGTAACTTGCATATACCAAGGACACCCCTACTTGAGCTTGTATATACTAGTTGAAGCCTTACTGGATTGTTGGTATGTTTGACATGCTTGAGTATTTGCAACCTTCCCCATTTGAAGCCAAAAGGGGACATACTATCCAAACTTTCCTTGTATATATATCATTATTTTATTTGCATGTTGTATTTCAAAAAATAAAAATAAAAAACATTGCAAAACTTCAAAAATCCAAAAACATCATTAAAAGTTCAAAATTCATAAATATAAAAAAATTCATAAATAATGAAAACAAGTTATTGTTTTCCACATCATTTCTAAATCACTTCTTCTATCCATTCATTTCATCATCATGCATCTCTTGTCTTAATTACCTTCTTAATCATTCAAATAATTCCTCAAAATATTAATCATCTCTAATCATCCTAATCATTTACTCATCTTCCTAATAATTCAATCAATTCCTAATCTTCATCCTAATCATGCTTTACAATCCACATCAAGATCCAATTTCCTCATCCAATCTCATCATTCATCCTTAATCCAATATTTTCAATCTTCATCTCTTGTCAAATTCATTTTTTCTAAATAATTCCTAAATATTCATCCAAAACCTATCTTTCAAACTTCATCTATTTTAATCCTCTTAAATTTTTCACAAAATCTTCTACTTTGGACTTAGGAGCACCATTATAATCCTTGGACTTTAGTACTAATTATCTTGATTAACCCTACATCTAACTATAGTTAGTCTTGACTCAAATCATAATCGTTAATCATTTTTCTCCTTCATCAAGATTCAATCCAATATTTAGGTAGAAACATCTTTCCAAAGTGTGGTATTAGACCTTCATCCTTAAGAAAACTTGTCATAGTTGCACTCTCTCACTTGGGATCATCTGCCCATTTCCAAGTATTGAATCAGATATTTTGTATCCTATTCTAAATTGGGATCATTTTTCCATCTCCAAGTGGAATAAGATATCATCATCCAAATCTAACATCCAATTGTTTGCAATATCATAAAGTCTTTATCTACATAAAGGTTATCTCAAACCTTCATCCAATATCAAATCAAATAAAATAAAAATAGAGTCCAATATTGCTCCTAGTCCTAAGTTCACATTTCATCCATTATCCAATATTTCACTTCCTCCATTTTTAATTCAAATTTTGAATTAACACTCCTCATCTAAACTTCATGGATTAAAATTGAATTAACCAAATTTTTGGGCACCTTAAAAAGAACTATGGGGTTATACCTCACAAACCAATCCACCTATCAAATCAATCCTCAAAACTTGATATCCAATTTTAATCCATCTCACATTTATTATTGTTCCTCCACCTTTAACAAGGGAAATCCACCTCATTATCTTTCATCCACATATGATTCGCTTCATAGCCCACATAATCCCTAAAACATAAATGTCATTTCCCAAGAATTGGAGGAACTCGAGAATTGTGTCCTTATCCTAGAAAATGGGGGTCAAAAGGAAACATCTACCCTTCAAAAAATATGTCTCCTTCCCCCATGCTTCTAATTCCATAATCCTCATGTCCCATCGAACCCAAATCCTCCATGTAATTCCCCATACCTTGATCTTAACGTCCAAAACCATAATCCTGATCCCCTACCTACTTCTCAATCACCATACAATCTTAATCCTCCAAAATAAACATCATCCCCGCCTTGTTATAAGTATTTTTTTGTCCCACAATAATTGGTAGAAAGGTTTTCTAAATCCAAAACTATAAATAAAGCAATTCAATCTCCCAAAATCGTACACCCAATACCATGTCAAGAACTTGTTCCAAAGCATGTCATTATGGATTCCTCCTCTCCTTTAGATCCAATAAATTCTCTATCCCATGATTCCCTTATCCCTCAAAGTCCATTTATCCCTCTTAATCCATCTCATGATCTCCTTCCTAATCAAGATCAAGACATTACCACTATTTCACCCATTATTGATTTCTCTCCATCTCAAGAGTTAACATCCATTGGCCCTCCAGTTCATGAAGATGTTCCTTCCACTCTAGCCATCAATACTCCTTCATTTCAAGACAAAATCACTCCATCTCACGGTTCCATTCCCTCCACTCCATTACATGATTCTATTCAATCTCATGATCCAATCATTCCACCACATAATCCTCTTATAAGTCAAAATCAAGTACCTCTTCATTTTCATTTTATGATCCAAATCCATCTCTTACTATCCCTCATAATCCTCCTCATGATTCTAATCCTCTACATTATTGTATCACACCTATCCAATCCACTCATGAACCCCCTATACATGGACTCACATCTTGTATTGAAAATAAAAAGTATCTTATTGAAGAAATAATGCCTCAAGACGTTGGTATACATTCCACTCCTTCCAAATCCAAAGTTCCTTCATCCAAATCTAAATATTCCCATCATCCATAATCCAAATCTTTCTTGGGACCTTATATTGATAATTTCATTCCTTCTTCATTTCCATCTATTTTGGGGCCTTATGTCCCAAATCCAAGCCCTCCATGCCTTCCATCCAATTTGGGTCCTTACATACATCCATCCACCATATTCAAGTCTTGTTAGCATGAATTCTGATGGTATTCCTTTGGGGGAGTATTCTAAGAATTGGAGATCATGTGGTAGTATTGACATGTTTCATTCATGATTATGTTTATCATTGGTATCAACATAGCAATAATTCTATGAAGACTAGTAGAGTAGCAAATAGAAATTGTGATCCTATGGATATCTTCTTGATGATCAGGTGATGTCAAGTTAAGGGCATGTTCAACATTATGTCCTAATGATGAGGTTAAGTGTGTGTAACCTAAGTCAAAGAGATACATAATTTATATGTGATTTATAGAGAGCGACACAGAAATAGAGTAGTTGTAAAGCAATTTTTTATTATTATGATTTATCTCTTTACAAAGATATAATCAGGATATGAGAAGTTATATAATCACAGAGGATAGTTTGATGATGATGCCAGCAAGTGTACAAGTCCTAAAGTTGTACATGTGAGAAGTTGTGTAGACTCTGATCTAATAGTCCTATTATAATTGCAAAATAATTAAGCATCTTATTGTGGTCTTATGATAATTAATTGGCAAAGCCTCAAGGCTAACTCAAGTAATTAGTTTGAGGATGTGGTATAAAGGAAAGTATTTTCTTTGATTATAAATAGATAGGAGATGTGAAATTTTCAAGGAAGTGAAAACAAGTGTAGAGTATTTGGTAAATGCAAGTAAGTGATCCAAGGGATTATTGGATGCAAAGTTTGATCTGGTATCAATATCAAAAGGAGCATAAGTTTGGTTGACAGGATAGAGAAAGAGGAAGGAGAATAATAGTTCAATTATATTATTTTGCAAGGAATAATACAAAGATCATTTTGACAATGGGTTCATTAGTCTTTCCCCTAAAGTTATTTAGACAATGGGTCTATCTGCCTTCTACAACTCCTAACAAGGTTGGAATCTCCTAACATGGATTTAAAGCCTCCTAACATGGATTGATATCTACTAAATATATTCATAGACTCCTAATAGGGTCCATCCTCTAACAAGGAATATTTATATTAGTAAATCATCTTGTGGGTACCATCCTCACTAGGGTTTTCCCTCTGATTAAGGGTTTCCCTAGTTAACATATATAGTGTTATTATGCATGAGTATCTTGTTGTAGCTTTTGATTATATTTCTCATATGGTTAAGATTTAATAAGTTTGATAATTGTGATAATAGTTGGATAATTGGTTCAACAACCCCCCCCTCCCCCTTAGTTATATTGGTGGACTATATATTCTAATAATTCATATCAGAGCATCAGGTCCTTAAAGAGAAAGCTTAACATCCTTGGGAGATCTTAAGTCCTAAGTCACATAGAGGAAGATGGAGCTTCTTGGTGAGATATCAGAATTATGTATAGAACTGATCATTGAGTTTCCAAATCTAGAGTCCTTTCGTTGTATACAAAAGAATAGAAGAAGAAGTAAAGACAAATCTAGATCTAAAGAAGAACAGAAGAACAAAGAAGGTATTCATCTACTTATGAAAATGGAGCTAGAAGGTATGAAAAAAATTGTTTGTTGGACATGTAATGAGTTTGGTCATTTTTCATTTAGATGTCCTAAAAGAGTAAGAAAAACTAGAAGGAGCTCACTTTCTAATGATGATGAAGGATTTAAAGAAAGCATTGAAATATTCTTGAATGACAATGATGATAAAGATAATGAACTTGGATTGGTTAAGAAAGAGGAAGTAAAAGAAAAGTTAGCTCTAGTAACTATTATTGATGAATATAATTGAAAAACTAATCATGAGAATCAAAAAAAATTCTTTGAGACTAACAATGATTTGCAGAATGATATAAAAAATGTTGAGAAAAGAGGAGAATAGAGATTTGAACCTAGAGAAGAAGTAAGAGTTGAGTTAAAAACTCCTACCTCTAACATGAACCTATCAAAGAATCACCCTCTAGAGTGGATAATTGGGAGAAAAGACAAAGGAGTGATGACAAGAAATAGAATTAATGATGAATTATGTTTGGTTTCTCAAATTGAACCTAATATTATAGATGAATCATATAAATATGATCATTGGATTCAAGCAATGAAGGAAGAATTAGATCAGATTATGAAGAATGACACATGGGAATTAGTTCCAAGACCTAAAGACAAGAATATGATTGGAACCAAATGGGTATCTAGAAACAAGATGAATGAACAAGGTGAAGTTGTGAGAAACAAGGCTAGACTTGTATGCAAAGGATATTCATAGAAATAATGAATAGATTATGAGGAGACATATGCCCCTATAGCCAAAATGGAAGCACTGAGAATGTTCTTGGCTTATGCAACAAGTAAGAAGTTCAAAGTGTATCAGATGGATGTTAAATCATCCTTACTAAATGGAGGACTTAAAGAAGAGGTGTAAATTGAGAAGCCTTAAGGTTTCCCTCTAACATGAGAAAATGATATGGTGTGTAGATTTAAGAAAACTCTATATGATCTAAACAAAGAACCTAGAACTTGGCATGCAAGTTTGGACAAGTATTTGGAAAATCTTGGATTTTCTTAAGGTATCAAAGATAGTAACTTGTACTTAAAAATATTGAGAATAGTTTGCTAATAATAGTAATATTTGTTGATGACATAACATTGGAGGTAATGACGAAGCAATTGATAAGTTTGCTGAATAAATGAAGAATGAGTTTGAAATGAGTATGATAGGAGAGATGAAGTTCTTTGAAGGTTTGCAAATTGTGCAAAATGGTGATGACATTTTCATTTTACAAGTAAAGTATTTGAAAGAATTGTTGAAGAGATTTGGCTTGGAAATTTGTAAGCCTATTGGTACACCAATGATAACTTGTCACAATTTATCTAGCAAAGATGAGACACCTAAGGTAGAGAAGAAGTATAGATCCATGATTGGAGGTTTGCAATATCTAACTCACACTAGACCATATATAGAAAATACAGTTGGGATTGTAGCTATATTTCAAGATGATCCTAAGGAATATCACTATGTAGTAGTAAAGAGGATATTCATATATTTTAAGGGAACATCTAATTTTGGAATATGGTATGATAGCTCAAGTGATTTCACTCTATGTGCTTATATTGATGCAGATTGGGAAGGCAGTATGGATGATAGAAAAAAACTAGTGGTGGAGCATTCTTTCTTAGAAGAATATTGGTTTCTTGGCTAAGAAAGAAAAAAGATTGTATTTTGCAAAGTATGGCTAACGTAGAGTATGTAGCAACAACAAATAATTTTAATCAAGTTATGTGGATGAAGCAAATGCTGAAAGATATTGGGATAGAATTTTCAAAACCTGTTATCATATATTATGATGACATAAGTATAATATGTATGTCTAAGTATCTTGTATTGCTTTCTAAGACTAAGCACATATCCATTAAGTATCATGTTCTGAGAGAGAAGGTAGAAGAGAAAGATATCCTATTGGAGTATGTCAGTACTAAAGATCATATTGCAAATATCTTTACAAAGCCCTTACCTAAAGATATAGCTGATTACTTGAGAGGTATTCTTGGGGTTATGTCCCTTCCTACTTTATAGTAGATGATGTAGAGATTGCATCAGTCCAGTGGTATAGAGCACTATTGTTTGACTAGATTGAATGATGATGCTTCATGTATGGAGGAGTATCTATGATGAGAAAAGTCATTAAGGACTCTTGGTAATTGGTCTTGAATAGTGTCTTTGGACACTTAAGATGGTTGAAGACTTGAAATAGTTGATTGACATAATGAGGCCTTTGACATTGATGTCAATGGGGGAAAAATATACATGAAAAACATCCTCTTAGTGAATGATGGAGAGACAATTGAACTCTTTATTAGGGAGATTTAGAGATATTCATGTAAGTAAGAAGAAGGAATATCTCTATGGGGGAGATACACAACATGAAATATTTTTTATGTATGGGGGACATATAGAATAGAGTAGTGTTCCAAAGGATTTTAGATTTGATTGATGAAGAGGATTTGAAAAGATGAGAACAATAGCAGCAACTAAGTATTGTTTGGTATTCTTGGAACCTAGATGTTTTTCATCTATGCTACTATCAATGCCAAAGGGGGAGATTTTTAGAATGAATGTTGATGATATTCCTTTGGGGTAGTATCATAAGAATTGGAGAGCATGTGGTAGTATTGACATGTTGCATTCATGACTATGTTTTTCATTGATGTCAACATAGCAATAGTTCTATGAAGACTGGTAGAGTAGTAGATAGAGATCATGATCATACAAACATCTTCTTGATGATTAGGTAATGCAAAGTTAAGGTAATATTTGACATTATGTCCTAATGATGAGGTTAAGTGCACATAACCTAAGTTGAAGAGATACAAAAGTTATATGTGATTTATAGAGAGTAGTGCAAAAATAGAGTAGTTATAAAATAGTTTTTGATGATTATGATTTATCTCTTTACAGATATATAATTAGGATCTGAAAAGTTATATAGTGATAGAGGAAAGTCTAATGATGATTTCATCAAGTTTGCAAGTCTTGAAGTTGCACGTGTGAGAAGTTGTGTAGACTATGAGCTGACAGTCTTATTATAATTGTGAAATAATTAATTATCTTATTATGGTCCTACTATGATTAATTGAGAAAGTGTTAAGGCCAACTCAAGTAATTTTTCTAAGGATGTGGTGTAAAGGAAATTATTTTCCTTGATTGTAATTAGATAGGAGATGTGAAGTGTTCAAGGAAGTGTGAACATGAGCAGAGTATTTGGTAAATGTGAGTAAGTGATCCAAGGGATTATTGGATGCCAAGTTTGTGATCTTGTATCAAGATTAGAAGGAGAAAAAGTTTGATTGATAAGACATAGAAAGAGGGAGGAGAAGAGAAGTTTAATTTTATTATTCTATAAGAAATATTACAGAGATCATTTGGACAATGGGTTCATTGGTCTATCCCATGAAGTTGTTTGGACAATGGGTTCATCTACCCTCTACAACTCCACAGGGTTGGAATCTCCTAAAAAAGATTTTAAGTCTCCTAATATGGACTGATATCTACTAAAATTTTTCATAGACTCCTAATAGATTCCATCCTCTAACAAGGAATATTTATATTAGTACATCATCTTGTGGGTACCATCCCCACTGAGGTTTTCCCTCTGATCAAGGGTTTCCCTAGTTAACATTTCTGGTGTTATTGTGCATGAGTATCTTGTTGTGGTTTATGATTATATTTCTTATATGATTAAGATTTTATAAGGTTGATAATTGTGATAATAGTTTGATAACTGATTCACACACCCCCCCTCTTAGTTATATTGGTGGACTATATATTCTAATCAGTCTTCCACTTCATCACCTCAAATCCATCATGAAGATCAAAAAAGACACACATCCTTGAATTTCTTCCAATGTTCACCCTCTGTCATTTCATCTACAATCTCCCAATACTTTTTATCCTCATGCACTTGTACCATGGCCAACAGAAGTAAATTGGATGCCAAAGATAAAGGGAATAAAGCTAAAAATCCACAAAAATACAAGGATCAACATGTATCCTCTAAAAGACATGCTCAAGAAAAGAAAAATATGTTCCAAAACAAAGATAAAATCCAAAGGACACAAAGGCTCAAAATAAAAAATTCAAAAATCATGTGGATTCCAAAGCTACCTAATGAAGAAATTATTCTCAAAGAAATGTTCAAAGTGGCATCTAGTTTTGTTAGTATAAAGGCTTCCTTCATCCATAAATTCTCAAATCTTCCATATTCTAACTCTATTTTGGGTCCTTATGCCCCAAAATCCACCATCCTAAATCCATCATCTTCTTCATCCATTTTGGGTCCCTATATCCCAAAATTTAAACTTTCTCCTACATATCCTCCAAAATTTCCTCATGTCCATCACCCTTCAAGGTGGCTGCCAATGATGATCTTTCCACCTCCTTTTTCCACTCATTCACAAGTCTTTGAACCTATCATCCATCAAGTACCATGTCTTCCTCCCAACCACTCTACCCCATTATCCAAACTTTTTCATAAGTCCTTGACCTCCACTTCCCAACCTATTTCATCCTTGTTTTCACTATCCTAAAAACATCTACGAGAAAATGGTTAAAAATCATTCAAAATAAAAAAGAAAGAGAAATAAATATCAAGGGATACCATCCATGTATCTAGATGCTTGATTCCTCCCTTTGTCTTCCTATCATGTATCCAGTGTCTTCAAGTTCCACTTATCCATCCACTCACTTTTCCTCTTCCACTTGCACTCTACACTAGGGACAAGCTCCATCCATATTGTATTGCCTTATATATCTTCCATATTTCCATCTACCATTCGCATCCTTTTCCAACTTTTATCTTTACTATAATTTTTCTTTCATCCATCCATAAGCACCTTCCATATCCATTTCTCATTATCCTACATATTCCCACCATCCTTTCACATATTTGATCTTGACATCATATCCATATCTTGTATCCCTCATCCTTGTTAGATTTATTTCCTCCATCCTCCATCTATAGTCCTATTTAGTCCCATCCTCCTTTCATATCTCCTTGATCTTGATTATTCCATGAATTTCCTTTGTTTCATGTTCATATCCTTCCTCTTATCTCATGTATTTGTATATCTTCCACTTTCATACCTTTTCTTGTGATTGAAACTAGAGGAACCAAAAATAACCAAATAATAATAATATCCATGTATGATTTGGAAACAATTCATGAACCTCCATTTCCTCCATGTGTATCCTTTACACACCATCTTTCTATTTCCATGCATCTTTTGCTACCATATTTCCTTCCATTCTCCTATCCTTGGTATGGGGAATTTTAACTTCTTTGAAACATGGTCCTTGGCTCCCCATTGTCTGATACCATACCCTTTGGTCCCCCATATTCTTTCACCTTTCATTTCATCCCTCTATCATCCATCCATAAAAATAACAAGAGAACAAAACTAATAATATCTATATATGCTTTGGAAACAATTCATGAACCTGCATTTCCTCCATGTGTATCCTTTACACACCATCTTTTCATTTCCATGCATCCTTTCCCACCGTGTTTCCTTCCAATTTCCTATCCTTGGTATGGTGCATTTTAACTCCTTTGAAACATGGTCCTTGGCTCCCTATTGCTTGATATCGTACCTTTTGGTCCCCCATATTCGTTTACCTTTCATTTTGTCCCTCTATCATCCATCCATAATAATAAATAATAAATAATAAAATAAAAAGTCCCCACTATTGGCATTAAGTTATGTTTGTCATTAGTAACAAAACTTATTAATAATTTTGTATGGTTATCAAGTTCAGCATTCAGTCTCCAGTGTTTGCCAAGCAATTCAGTGGTTACTAGGTTTCACAGTTCACCGAGCATTCCAAAGGCTACTAAGTGAAAATAGGTAGTGTGAAGTATAGCAGTTATCACTGAGTAGTTAGTGGTTACCAAGCTTCATAGTATCTACTGAGTCATTAGTTCTTGTGATGTGAAGCTAGTGATAACTGAGTGATGGATGAATAGAGTTTACCAAATGCAAGCAAGGTAAACATGGTATTCAATTTCTACCAAGTTACACTATATCTACCGAGTCTCCAATGTTCACCAAGTTTGAAGCTATGTTGAGTGATTAGTATAGACCATGCCTCTACCTCTACTGAATGCATGATGATGTTGAGTAATGCAGTGGACACCAAGTATTAGAAGGTCACCAAGTTAGCTTTTAGAACCTAAGTTTCTACATGTGGACTGACTCAGTAATATTTGTGTTTACTTGTGTTTTGGCCAACCTTGTAATTATGAGAATTGGAATGATATATATGTAATATTTTGCATCACACCCAGGATGATGAAGTAGGAATGTTTTGAGAAGAGTGAATGTGAATGTGAATCAGTAGCAGAGAAAAGTATTCAACAAGGTCAAATCAGGAGCAGTCAAGTTAAATCTATCACAAAGAGGTGATCAGCATTTAAGGGATCTAATCAGTAATTAAGTTGTAAGTCAGATCTATTGTTTCATCCTAACAAGTGAATTAGATTCAAATCCTTTAACAGGGTAGACTTAATATTCTTTTCTTTAAATCTCTTAATAGAGTGCATACTTCATTATATGTTTATAAAACCTCTAACAAGGTGGACCTAGCAGTCCTAATTTCTCTTAACAGGTTAGATCATCAAAAGTGATCATTGTTATACTGCAGTATTAGAGTTTTGTGGGTATCATCCCCACCCTAGTTTTACTTTCTATTTGGAAGGTTTCTAGGTCACCAAATATTGTGTTCATGTGCCATGAATGTTTATCTTTTAGTTTCTCATGGATGTAGTAGATTAGATCAATTAATGATGAATGGATTATATTGTTAAGTGCTGAATTTGTTAAAAAAATTGAGATTACTGAAACGCCCCTCCCCTCTCAATAACCTAGCTAGTCTTTAGTATTTCCAACAACTAGTATTAGATCATTGTGGTTCTCAGGATAAAGTTTGATAGCTTGAGAAAAGATCAAGGACAATGGAGATATTTAGACTTAACAAAGCTATTAACAATGAGAAGCCAAATCTAGAGATGGCCATAGCTCAACTCAAGGAAGCAAAAGAGAATCTTTCCCAATCCCTAAAAAGAAGGAAGGAACTTGCAAAATAGATGAATGATCACCAGTATGTTGAAGAAAAGATTGAAGAATTTTTCCCTTCAAGCAGTTCAAATGAAGCAATGATGCAATCAAAGAACTCCTAGAAAAGAAGAGGTCAGAAAATTGAAAAAAGAACAAGAAATTCAGTCAATAAGATTGTGTGAAATTTTGGAATAGAGAAATAAGGAAAATGAAGACTTGGAAGCAAGGAACAATGCAACTCAAAATCAATCCCTTCAGCAAGAAAGTCTTATCAATCAGTTGTCCAATGCAAATGAGGAAATCATGAGTCTAAGATCTAAAAATGAAAGGCTAAGGAATGACTTAAGCATTGAAAGACAAATCAATGAAAGATTGAAAGTTGATCTAAATTCTAAGAAGCAACTCAATGAAAGAATAATGAAATCCCAAGAAGACATGGATCAATTGAATCAACAAAGTGAGTAGAATCTTCATAGGCAAAAGGGTAAAGCAGGACTTGGATACAAAGAAGAAGGTGAATCCTCCAAATAAAGTGCTCAAAGGAATCAAAGGCCTACTTGCAATCACTGTGGTACGATAGGTCATACATCAAACAAATGTTGGAGCAATGGAAAGGAAAAATTCAATAGAAAATGCTACATTTGGAGTCAACATGGTCATAAAGCTAATGAATGCAAGGAGAAACCAAAATTTGAAGATAAATGTCACAAATGCAAGAAACAAGGTCACAAGGCATCTGAAGGTATATCTAAACCATTTAATGTAGCTGAATAATTTGTAATGGAAATATTTGGTTGGGACTACAATACTTGGTGTAGATGTCATTACTGTGGAGAATATGGACACATTGGCATAAACTGTGCAAGGCATCACTTAAGAAGAAAAGATACTACATAAGATGTTACACATGCAGTGAACTTGGTCATATAGCTAATAATTGCATGAATATAGGTAGAGTTGAAGATGAAAAGAAAGCTAAAGTTGATAACATCAGGAAGAAAATGAGATAGTAGTGAATTCCCAAATCTACCAAGCAAACAAGTTCAAATGATGGTCATGTCACTCAAGAAGTGAGTGACTCCACCATCTCCAATTAAGTTCTTAAGGAAGAACTAGAACTGTATTCCCAAGGTCACATCTTAAATAGTTCCAATGGAAGAAAGCAAAAGATCCAAATCAGTATTCTAGATACAGAGGGATCAGTATTCACCAGGCAAAGCTAGATCAGACTGAGCAAGGTTAGGAGTAACAAAATTTTGTTTTGTCATCAAGTTACAAGGTTCTACCAAGTTATCTGCACAGATAGTGCATGACAGCCTGCCAAGCACTATGTCATTATGGATCTCATCATACCGAGCATTAATGAAAAATTTTCATCAAAAGGGAAGAATTTCATTTTCATTTTCATCGTGATTTTAGTATATCTAGAGCAAAGTGATTTACAGAGCATCCAAGTGATCTTGAGCAGAGCTTACAGCAAAATTTTTGAAGAATTTTTTCTCATTTTACTAAGTAATCATAGCATCCACCAGCAGTAGTAGTAAGGCAAAAAAAGGATCAGAATGTTGGTGTGAGGCATTGAATGGAAGGCTCCAAACTTCAAACTAGTCCCAGCAATTGCAGAATCACTTGACCCTAATGGAGCCCAATCACAAATTCCACCAAAGGTACTCCTTATAAATGATATTCATACTCATTTCAAATGTGTTGTGTAAGAAATTGGAACCCTAGAAATGGATAGTGCCCTAGGAGAATTGTGTGTAGATGGAACCCTTAAACCTAAGCAAAAACATCTAGAGGAGAAAGGCTTGACCCACATTTTGCACCTGCCAAGAAACTTTCAGATAAAATGGATTAGGTATATATTGAACTGAGTGTATAATGGTTAGTTGTGGTTAGAGTAGCCAGTCTTGATAATGAAGAAGATAATTCACAGCATCACAAGTCTTCTTATGCTCAATAAGGTTAAAGTTACCAAAACCCTAGGTCAAGATGAGCTACAGAAGAAAACCCTAGCTGAGTGGGATGGTAGAGGACTAAAGATTAGTAATGTATCTAATGTGGAACTTAGGTTTGGTATTCATATCATTGTGCATAAGATATACAGCTCTAGTCAACTAAACAGTGTACCATGTGAGGCTATGGACTTAGCATATAAGGTTGTTAAGAAGAAGTTGGAACTTGATTTAGCAGACTTAATGTTGAAACAACTAAATAAAAAAATGGAAAGCATTATAACATCAAAGAATAACCCATGTAAATTTGGTTCTTTGTTACCCTATTTTTTCTTTTATGTTCAAAATTTTTTCCCCTCCAAAGGATCAGTGGTATGGAGAAGGGATACTCCAGTTCTATACCAAATTAATGAGTTTATTACAGAAATGGGTGAGAATTTTGATAGTATAATGGATAACTATTTTGAATTTTTCAAAGAAAAGATGAATAACAAGTTTTGGATTCCACCAAAATTAGTTGAAGACTACAAGGATGATGTTTGTTTCACGGTTGACTATGACAGAGTATACATTTAGGTAGTAAGGCCTTGAATAGTATGGGTGAAACCTCTTCCCTATGAGGTTAATATTGATGAAACAAAGGAGATAATTGAAGTTCTAGTGAATGACCATGTAGATCCAAAGGTACCCATCTTTGGAACTTATGCTGAAGCAAAAGCTAGAATAGAGCTTGAAATAAAGCTCCCATAGGTGGTAAACAAAGGAAAGAGGAGGATATCTAAACTAAAAAATTGCAAGTGCCCCTTTTATGCTTACTAAGGGCAAAGGAGAAGATGAACAAGAATCTGAGGATGAAGAATAGGAATCAGAAAAGGAGGAAGAGCTTGTAAGAAAGAAAGGCAAGATGATTATCACCAAACCACCCAAGGCCTCCATAGTTGTATTTACAAGAAGATCCAAGAAGAAAGGGGGAAGTGAGATTGTGTTTAGTAAGCCCCCACTCACCTTCCAAGAAAGATTAAAGAAATTAGAAGAAGGTATAGGTATCAAAAATTTTAAGACATTGAAGTATGAAACCAATTGATGTAGAAAAGATGCAAATTGAGGAGCCGGCATTGAAAAATGTGGGAAAATGGAAATATTCCCTAGATCAAATTGCCCCTCAAATTTCCAATGAGTTATTAGCAAGGTTATAACCAACATGGGAATTATCTAGACTACAAAGGATATATATGAGTAATCTTTGAGATAGTTGCTATTGAATCTTACTATTGTAGAGGTTAAGGAAGCAATGAAGAAAAATGAAGATAAGATGATGATGAGATTTCATACCTATTTAATCTTGGTAAAAGATATTGAGCATGTAGTTAAGGATGCTACATCCATGTGGAAAAATGTTTATCATATGCACAAGCCAAGTGAGGATCCAGTGGAAATAAATGATGATGATAGTGACAAGGAAGAACATGATGATGAAGATAATACACCTTGTGTCACTATAGATGATGAGGATTATCAAGAATTGATGAAGGATGGAGAAGAAGAGAAAGAGGAAGAAGCTAAAGAGGAAGATAGGGAAGGAGAAGAAGAAGAAGAAACTGATCTAGTTAGGATAGTTGCACAATTTATAGCCTCCCTTCCTCACTCTCCACCAAAAATTGCTACATCATCTAGCATGGAGATAGCTTCAACAAGTGTGATTGCAACCATAATAGATACATCATCTTCTCAAACACTCTTTGCTCCCTCTTAGCTCTAGGTATCACTAATGGAAGTGTCTACCACTTCATCCATCGAGCTATAGCCCTCCTCTTCTTCAGCTCCTGAGTCAGGGATATCCGTAGTATGTATAGCATCCAGTTCTACAATTTTGTCTACTTCAATTTTGCATGCTCCTATAAGTGTTCCTATTTTATGTACTTTGGTCAATGTTCCACCTATAATCACTTCAATTTTGGGTAGTACATCAGTTTTGGATTCTTTTAGCACTCTAGTCAATATTCCTTCAGTAGGCCCCATAAAAATTTTCACTGCAAGCCCTACTATTTCTACCATTTTTTCTATTTCAAAGTCCAAAGAATTAATGTCAAAAGTTGAACCAAGGACACCACTTAAGCAACTTCTTAGTGGAAAAGAAATTGATGATGATACGGACTTGGACAAGGAAATTGAAATTCCTAAGTTGGATTTTGATAATGCTACTATTGATCAAATGAGATTGGTCGGCCAACTTCTAGAATAGAAGGCCAAAAAAAAGTAGTTAACAAAGGAAAGGGACAAAGAATTATGAATTATAGAGAGTGCAAGAACATCTTGACAGAGGCTATAGGGGTAGATGTTGATTCATCTCAACATATTTTTTTGTAGTTAGAGGAAGTAGTAAATAAATTCAATGAGGATTCTACTAGCCAAGAAAATTTGATAGAAAAAGCTGAGAAAAAGTTTGACAATAAGGTGTTTGAGCACATTGCTTAGCACATTGCTATTCATCAGGTAGAGCTTTCCTCAATTTTGGCTAATCTTGAAAATTCTTTTACAAATACAACATCTCTTTTTGCCAAGCTATGTGATGTTACCGAGTATACAAAGGAAATAAAGGGAAAACTAAATAAGATAGATGAGGATCTAAAGGCCAATGCTCAAAAGTTGTAGCTTGACCCCAGCTCAAGCTCAGCACATCACATGAGGGTCAGATTCCTATCTGATATGTAGGTAGAATTGTTGAGAGAGGAAGCAAGGATTAGGTCTACACTTATAGAAATCCAAAACATGATCCTTCCAATCATGGACACAAAGTAGAAGCACATTTCTTATTCAAAAACATTGATCCATGATAAGAATTTTTCAATTGCATGTCATATGATTGAGCTCTCAGCAAAAGTTCAAGTTGCACTTCAAACTTACAAAATTTTTCAAGAAAACTGGGATAAGACATTAGCTCTTATTCTTAAGGTACATTCTAAGTTTCTCTCACATTTTAATGTCTCTATATAAGTATGTTGTGTATAAATGTTTTCCATTACTATCAAAAAGGGGGAGAAAGAGCTATTTATGGAGAAACATATGTATAGAATAAAAGGGGAGAGACTTGTAAAGAAGAAGAAATACTTGTATATACACTCTACATGATATTATGATATGATATGTATATTTTATGGGGGAGATATGTGCAAATGTATATACAGAAAAATTACAAAGACAAATTTTGAAAAATCAGCATGACATTGTACATAAATTCTAGCTAATAAGTGTTTTTGTCACTAATGCCAAAGGGGGAGATTTTTGGCATTAAGTTATGTTTTTCATTAGTAACAACACTTATTCATAATTCTATATGGTTATTGAGTTCATCATTCAGTCTCCAATGTTTGTCAAGCAATTCAGTGGTTACCAGGTTTCACAATTCACACCAAGCATTTTAGAGGCTACTAAGTGAAAATAGGTAGTGTGAAGTCCAGCAGTTAGTGGCTACCGAGCTTCATAGTATCTACTGAGTCATCATTTATTTTTATGTGAAGCTAGTGTTAATTGATTGATAGATGAGTAGAGTTTACCAAATGCAAGCAAGGTAAACATGGTATTCAGTTTTTACCAAGTTACACTATATCTACCGAGTCTCCAATGTTCACCAAGTTCAAAGCTATGTTGAGTGATTAGTATGGACTATGCCTCTACTTCTATAGAATGCATGATGATTTTGAGTAATGAAGTGGATGTTGAGCATCAGAAGGTCACCAAGTCATCTTTCAAAACCTAAGTTTCTACATTTGGTCTAAATTAGTAATATTTATGTTTACTTGTGTTTTGGCTAACCTTGTAATTATGAGAATTGGGATGATATATATGTAATCTTTTGCATCACACCCAAGGATGATAAAGTAGGAATGTTTTGAGAAGAGTGAATGCAAATGTGAATTAGCAGTAGAGCAAAGTATTCAGCAAGGTCAAATCAGGAGCAGTCAAGTTAAATCTATCACAAAGATGTGATCAGCATTTCAAGGATCTAATTAGCAATTAAGTTGTAAGTTAGATCTACTGTTCCATCCTAATAGGTGAATCAAATTCAAATCCTTTAATAGGGTAGACTTGACAGTTTTTTCTTTTAATCTCTTAACAAAGTGCATACTTTATTGTATGTTTGTAAAACCTCTAACAAGGTGGACCTAGCAATCCTAATTACTCTTAATAGGACAGATAATCAGAAGTGATCATTGTAAGCCTTGACAGGCCAACTTTATACTACAGTATTTAAGTTTTGTGGGTATCATCCCCACCCCAGTTTTACTTTCTATTTGGAAGGTTTTTGGGTCACCAAATATTGTGTTCATGTGCCATGAATGTTTAACTTTTAGTTTCTCATGGATGTAGTAGATTAGATCAATTAATGTTGAATGGATTATGTTGTTAAGTGCTGAATTTGTTTAAAAAATTTGAGGTTACTAATTCACCCCTCCCCTCTCAGTAACCTAGCTAGTCTTGATTATTTCCAACACCCCCTTCCCATCCATTTATCATTCCTTGGTTCTCCTATGTAAATGGTTCTAATATATTCCACCTTTCATCATTTTTTACTAAATCAATTCATTTATCCTCTAATCTAATCATTTTCCCTTCTTCTAATCATTTCATCCAAATCAATTTCCATCCTATCTAAATGTATTTTTTCTTCTAACCCAACCTTATCAAAATTATTCTTCTTATCCAATAAATTTCTTTCCTTTGTCCATCATCTTATCCTATCCTATCCAAATTATTATATTCATCATCTAACTTCATGAAACTGAGCTTCACCCCATCAAACCGAGCTTATCAAAATATTGATTGCAAACATAACTTACAAATTTAAACTAGGAAATTGATTTGAGAACCATGTTCCTTTCATAGAAATTTCCAATGAACCAATCACAAACATTTCAAAAAAAATCAATAAAATGATCAATCTTTTCCCTTCAGGATGATTCTTTCCTAAGTTGATATACCAAATTTTACCATCAAAACGAAGTTCATGGCAAGAACTATGGACTAAATGACTACTTGCTTAGGAGGTATTTTTGTTGATTTCTTTTTTGTGTGTCAATGGCTACCTCCTTAAGTTTTCCTCAATCATCAATATCTTGGTGATGCTTGAATTACTTACATTGACTACAGGTGTCATTTTTAGTATGATCTATTTTCTTAATTCTTTGTTACATCTATGTTAGTTTCTGAGAATGCATTGCTCACCAAAGGCATCAGGTTAGCACAATTTCCACCAAGATCCCTTAAAATAATTCCGGTGTGCCCAGACCTCTCCACTACATATTTTTCATTTTTTCCATCATAGTTATGAAATATCTATCTACTTTCCTAGTCTCTCTCTTGTGTTTCACAGTCTAGTCCATGCAAAGGAACCTTGTCATTGGTGCTATTATAGCACCTAATGCATAACTAATGGGGACACAACCCAAGCACAGAATGGACACAATAGGAAAGGGAAAATTTTATTAACTGTGAGAAAATGCTAATATATTCAGTACAAAGAAAATAGTCTTCAAACATGCCCTAAGGGCTTACAATAGTATAAATCTCGAGATAAATTCTT
Organism: Cupressus sempervirens; assembly: GCA_028749045.1. Classification (NCBI taxonomy): domain Eukaryota; kingdom Viridiplantae; phylum Streptophyta; class Pinopsida; order Cupressales; family Cupressaceae; genus Cupressus; species Cupressus sempervirens. The sequence continues at coordinate 476,840,284 of CM053788.1, forward strand.
CTCCCAGTACCTTCTCTCAAACTCCATTCCGAACTGCCTTTTACAATGTCAAAAATGTTCTTAAGTAGACCCCAGATTAGGAATACATTCTAGAAAGTGCTAGTAGGCATCCACCAACCAAATAGAAGGCTCTAGAAGTCACATTAGAAGTTGGTGCAAAATTAGAAGAATCTAGAAATGGTAACCAAACTTTCGACCAATTTACACCTTCTAGTTCACCAAAATGATGGCTCAATTACATACTCCTATTTTTTTGGCATTTACACGTATCCCAAGGTGTTCAAATACTCTATCCTACAACATTGATAGTGGAACTATGAGAGTTGGAACCTTTATTTGACCCAAATCGGTATCCAAAAATGAGAACACCTAAAAAAGAAACTAAGTCTAAGTACATTTTTTTGGTTAACACAAGATTTCCCTTATACCTCTGGATGCTCCTACATCAGACACTCAGCGTAGATTGAAAAGTGACCCTGTCACTTTATGAATGGTAGAGGAAATTCCAAATGGGAAACCTCAGTTGCTGATATCCAAGTTGATTCCTCGATCGGCCGTCCTTTCCACTTGACCAAATACTCTTCATACTGCCTTTTTTTGGTACTCCTACCCACATGATAATCTAAAATGTCTTCTATCTCCTCCTTTTTAGAAGTAGGAATTGGACATGGCTCTAACATCGTCTCCTCATCTGCACCATCATCATGATACTTTGTTAAGTCTGCAATGTTAAAAATATGAGAAATGTGAATACCATGTGGCAACTCCACCTCATATGCATTTCTTGAGTCATGTTTCTTTAGAATTTTGCAAGGGCCAAATTTCTTCATTTTCAGCTTGTTGTAAGTATCGGCTGGAAATCTTTCTTTTTGTAAGTGTACCATGACTAGATCCCCTACTTGGAATTTCTTATGTCTTCTCCTTTGATCATCCCTAGCTTTATACTCTTGATTCATCTTGGTAATGTGTGCCTAAACCTCCCCATGTAGATGCTTGACATGTTCAGCAAATTCTTCAGCTTCAGCACTTGTCCTCTCCCCTTGCTCTATCTTCCTCAATTCTGGTGCAGTCCTTGGGCTACTTCCATATACAATTTGGAATGGTGATTTACCTATACTCCTATTTATAGAGTTATTGTAAGAAAACTCTGCTTGTGGTGGAATCAAATCCCATCCCTTGGGCTTATTCCCAACTAAACATCTCAACAAATTGCCCAGACTGATGTTTACCACTTATATTTGGCCGTCAGTTTGCGGGTGATGTGTGGAATTGAATTTCAAGTCTTTTCTCAACTTTTTCCACAATGTTCTCCAGAAATACCCCACAAATTTAGTGTCTTTGTTAGCAACTATACTCCTTGGGAGACCATGTAGTCTTACCACCTCTTTGAAAAACAAGTCTGCAATATGGACAGCGTCATGAGTTTTGTGGCATGGAATGAAATGTGCCATTTTGGAGAACCTATCAACCACCACAAATACTGATTCATTACCCCTTTGTGTCCTTGGAAATCCAAGAACAAAATCCATACTTATGTCTTCCCATGGTTTTGATGGAACAGGCAATGGTTGATATAGTCTAGTATTGTGACTAAATCCCTTAGCAACTTGAAAAATCTAACAACTCTGTACAAACTTCTTCACATCTTGTGACATTTGAGGCCAAAACTTTGAGAATGGCAATGGTCTTATCTTGACCAAAATGTCTTGCCATCCCTACACTGTGTTTCTCCTTAATCAGATTTTCCCTCATGGAAATCCTTGGAATGCATAATTGACTACCCTTGAACAACATACCATCTTGAATCAGATAGTCTAACCACTTAGTTTTGTCTATAGAAATAGGTTCTTTACAAGCTTTCCATGCTTTAGAAAAATTAGGATCCTTAGGGTATAGATTCTTGAGTTCATCAAACCCAACTACTTCAACCTGCATTATTGTAAGCAACAACTATCTCCTACTTAGTGCATCTGCAACCCTGTTAGATTTTCCACTTCTATGCTTCAACACAAATGTATAGCTCTGCAAGAGCTCTACCTACTTCATACGCCTCTGATTCAATTTACCTTTTCTATTTAGGTACTGTAATGCCTGATGATTAGTATACAAAACAAATTCCTTTGGCAAAAAATAATGCCTCCATTTCTTTAAGGCCTGAACTATTGCATAGAACTCTTGATCATAAATAGAATACTTCTTTTTTGCATCATTCAATTTTTCACTAAAATATGCAATAGGCTTACCTTCTTGGCTTAATACAGCCCCAATAGTTCTGCCACTAGCATCACAATCCACCTGGAACACCTTTCTAAAATCTGGAAGTGCCAACACAGGTTGTTCTATCACCTTTTTCTTAACACATCAAAACTTCTCGTAGATGTTGTAGTCTAATGGAACTCTTTTCTATTCCTTCTTATTGTGTCAGTCAGGGGTGCACATATGCCACTAAAATTCTTAATAAACTTTCTGTAGAACTAACTAGACCATGGAACAAACTTACCTTAGTAGTAGACCTTGGAGTAGGCCATTCCAAGATGGCTTTTATCTTCTCTGGATCCATTTTGAGACCTTCAATTTATATAACAAACCCCAAGTAGACTAACTCCCTTTTTGAAAAGATACACTTCTTCAAATTAATTAATAGTTTCTCTTCCCTTAACCTTTCAAGGACACTACGAATATGCAATAAATATTCTTCCAAAGTCTTGCTGAAAATTAAAATATCATCCAAATAGACAATAACAAATTTCTCAAGAACTTCTTAAGTACCTCATTCATAAGCCGCATGAAGGTGCTTGGGGCATTCGTCAATCAAAAGGGCATGACTAACCACTCATAAAGACCCTCCTTGGTCTTGAAGGCAGTTTTCCACTCATCTCCTTCTCGAATCCGTATTTGATGATAGCCACTCTTGAGATCTATCTTTGTGAACTACTGAGCTTCACTCAAGCAATCCATAAGATCATCCATTCTTGGCAAAGGAAACTGATACTTGATGGTTATCCTATTTATAGCTCGAGAGTCTGTACACATCCTCCACTCTCCATCCTTCTTTGGTGCTAGTATTGTAGGTACTACACATTGACTCAAGCTCTCCCGAATCAAGCCCTTTCTCAATAGCTCATGCACCTGCTTGTTTAGCTCCTTAGTTTTAGTAGGAGTCATCCTATGAGCAGCCTTGTTAGGAAAACTAGCTCCTAGGATTAAATCTATCTGATGACTAATTTACCTTACTGGTGGCAATCCTTCTAAAACATTATCAAAGATAATATCTCCAAATTCACCCAGTAAATCTAAAACTTCAAGTGGTATTTCACTACTACCTTCTTTATCTTTCCTAAGAATCAAAGCATAGCACATACGCTGATGTTTCATGTCATCTAAAAACTTCCTTCCATCAAACAAGACAAATCCTAGCATTGCTACATACCTTTTCGCCTTCCTTTTTCATGGGCTTCAGTTTGTGGTGAACTCCATCCTTTGTTAGAGAGTATGTGTTTGCATGACCATCATGTACTACATGCCTATCAAACTGCCACGGTCTACCTAACAATAGATGGAAAACATCCATTGGAATAACATCACAGAGAACTTCATCATGGTAACTCCCAATTTTGCATTTCACTAAACATTGTTCACTTACCAGAACCTTATGATCATCCTTCACCCAAGCAATCCGATAGGGCTAGGGGTGTTTCTTCCTCTTGAGCTTTAGCTTAGATACCATCTCCTCTGATACCAAGTTATCAGTGCTACCACTATCAATGATCACATCACAACATTTATCCTCACACTTGCACTTGGTACAGAATAAACTCCTCCTTTGTCCTGGTTCAATCTCACCACTTAGTAGGACCCTTTCATTTACCAAAGTCTCCCCTCTTTATGCATCCTTTGAATGTGATAATTGTGCATCCTTATCCACATGAGCAACCCTAGCTTGACCCTCAGCTCTCCTATCTGTCCTTCCTTGTCATTGAGTACATTCAAAGGCTCAATGACCTTCTTCATTACAATGGAAATAGGTACCAGAGAAGCCTCCTCTTCCTTGTCCATGTCCTCTACCTCTTCCTCTCTAATTTCCAAAGTCTTGATCATGGGAGCGATTGAAACCCTCATTCCTCTGGTTCCTGCTAGTACCCACATCTTCATTCTTCTTTTGGATTTCATTTTGGCCTCCAGATGACCTACCACTACCTCTTCCTACTTGACCATGCCCTCTTTGTCTCCCTTCAAACCTATTATTTAGCTTCTCTTCAACTCGTAGGGAAAACTAGTATGCCTATTCAATGCTGGTCATTCTTACCAGACTTAATTCCTCCTAGATGCTAGGTCACAACCCACTGATATAACAAGAAACCTTCTCCTTATTTGCTTCTACATGCCTTGCTCTAATTAGAAGTCAATAAAACTCCTCTTTATATTCTTGGACTAATTTTCCCACTTGCTTTAACCCATGCATCTTCTTAAACAAATCAAGCTCATAATCAATAGGAATGAATTGCTTCTTCAATTTGTCCACCATACAATCCCACCTTGTGATCTTCTCCTTCCCTCTTCTATTTCAGTCCAATTGAACCTCTTACCACTAGATTTTGGCATGTCCTTTCAGTTTGGCCTTTGCAAACTTAACCTTATTTGGGTCCTTAATTTCCTCATACTCAAAGTATTCTTCCAATTCATTGATCCAATCGATCAACTCATCTAGTTTCAAATTTCTAGAAAATACACCCACATCAATTGTAGGCCTTTTCCCAACCTTAGTAATGGCCCTAAAAAGCCTTTCCTCTACTTGATTCAGAACTTCCCTATCAAATTCCCCTTCTGGTCCAATTTCTTCTTCTTCATTGTCATCCTCACTTTCGTCGCCTGCGGCAACATATGTTCCTCTACAGAGCTCCTCCTACAATGCTTGTACCTACCTTTAGAGGGCTCTAACCTCCTTAGGATTAATAGCTTTGGCCCTTCCACCACACTCTCTTTGTGGAGGCATCTTCTTAACTCAAACCCACAACCACACAGTCTTGGTGCAAACTGCCTCATAGTCGGCGCTCTGTCTACACACTCAGGAAAACTAGCTCTGATACCACTTGATGGAGGTACACTCTGCTACCACTAACAAAGGTATTCTCTGATACCACTTGATGGGGACACAACCCAAGCATAGAATGGACACAACAGGAAAGGGAAAATTTTATTAACTGTGAGAAAATGCTAATACATTCAGTATAGAGAAAATAGTCTTCAAATATGCCCTAAGGGCTTACAATAGTATAAATCTTGAGATAAATTCTTCTCCCAGTACCTTCTCTCAAACTCCACTCTAAACTACCTTTTACAATGCCAAAAATGTTCTTAAATAGACCCCAGAGGGTTAAGAATTAGGAATACATTCTAGAAAGTGCTAGTAGGCATCCACCGACCAAATAGAAGGCTTTAGAAGTCACATTAGAAGTCGGCACAAAATTAGAAGAATCCAAAAATGGTAATCGAACTTTTGACCAATTTACACATATCCCAAGGTGTTCAAATACTCTATCCTAGAACAATGATAGTGGAACTGTGAGAGTTGGAACCTTTATTTGACCCAAATGGGTATCCAGAAATGAAAAAACCTAAAATAGAAACTAAGTCTAAGTACATTTTTTTGGTTGACACAAGATTGCCCTTATACCTCTGGATGCTCCTGCATCAATAACTCATTTTCCATAGAAAACTAGGGTGTGGTCTCCCATATGAACACAACTGAATCCCTTTGTATCATGTAGTTAGGATGCATTTATATTCACTATCCATATTTTTGGGGCAAGTGATCATTGTCCTGTTTATTCTTGTCTATCCCATAAGTCATGCAAAATATCATTTTATGCCTTTTCCTCCTTTTCTTCTACCTATGTTTTTTTTTGATAAAATTGGGAAAAATTTACCCCTTTTGACTTATTTTCTCAAGGAGGTACCCTCCTCCCTTGTTGTCTCTAAAACACAACTACTAGGACTCCCCTCCTCTCTGGGGAAACCTATATTTTCTTTTATTTGATGCAATGTCATTCCAACACTACATCAAAGAGGAGCAAAATATAGATGCTTAAAATTATCTCGAAACACTATATTAATTTATTTAATATTTCACTTTACACTATAATTAATTATATTTGTTATGTTCCTCTACTTAATTAAATTTATTTGATTAATTAAGTTCACTTCCCTAATGTATTTAAATTTAATTTAAATACTTCTCCCTAATGTATTAAATTCATTTAATACAAAGTACTACATAAATCACTTTTTTAAAATAAATATGATTTATTTAAATACCTCCACTTTGTTAAATTCTCTAATCCTATGATTAAATTAAATCCCATCTAAGTTAATCCTACCACCCATTACTTTCATCCTCTTAAGCCTACCCACTAGGTAATCCCATTGTATTATCCTGAATACCCTCTTAAGAACCTTTTATCCCCTAAGTGGTTGCTCACTCATGTGTTAGAAACTCAAAGCCCAACGAGAACCCCTTTCATTAACTTCTCCAAAAAGGTATTCTTACACATTTTTCAAACACTCCTTTCTCCAAGGTTACTCACACGTGTCTAAGCACACCTTGAGCCACTCAACCATAAAGGCTCTTTTTGACTTTTGCAGGGCTTTTCTTTTAGCCCATGTGTCTCCCTTGTGGCACCCATGTGGATGCCACATAGAATTAACATCCTCAATGCCTTCAACAATCCTATAAATAGAGACCTTGTCTCAATCATTTTCATCTCCTCCATTGCATTGTTATCATGGTAGTATTATTCTACATCTTTTAGAGAATTTTAGCACTAACGCTTTGGTAGTTCTTGCATTTCTTGCTTTGATTTTGTATTTACATGGTATATTTTCATTATTAGTTTTTTTACTTGCATCCATCTCACTTACTTTGAATGTTCTCATGAGTGGCTTCTTCCATAGCCTCATCTTGAAGCATTCTCCACTCACCTAGTTTAGCTTCACTCATTACTTTAATAATCTTTGGATTCATAATAGTTGTGTTTGAGGATAGCATGTCCACATCCCTTAGTCTTGAGCACACCAACAAGGTCTCCATTGGGCTCCCTTGTTGATCTTCTTTGAGATTGCATGGAGATTCTTTCTTTTGGTTGCATTAGTGTAGTGATACACAATGATAGTAGTTCTTTGTGTGATTCAAATCTTGTTATCTGTATGTGCTATTAACATTTTCTTATTTATCCATTCTCCCAATAGATTAGGTTTTTCATGTATACAAGTATACTATTTGAGTTGATGGAAATAAAAATTAATTGTTTCCCTTGGTAAAAAAACTTGATGAGAATCATTATACCATACTCAAAGCATGCTTGGTTGAAGGTAATCAATTTGTTAAGGATCTAAATGAATAGAATGTTTTTTTTCTTTCACTCCTAGAAAGGATAAGAAACAATATGAGTTAGAACATACATATGAGATTGAATCCTTGTTAGTGAAGTGTCATGACATTATTTTTGATCATGTACCTGACGGTTTGCATCCTGTAAGAAGCATAAGTCATTGTATAGATTTGATACTTGGAGTTAGTTTTTCCTAATAAAAAACCACATATATTAACACTTGATAAAACTGTTGAACTAAATAGACAAGTGAAAGAGTTTCTTGAGAAAGGTCTAATTAGATCAAGTTTGAGCCCTTGTGTAGTACCTACTATGTTAGCACCTAAGAAGAATGGAGAATAGAGAATGTGCACTAATTCTAGAGCTATAAATAAGATAATAGTGAAATATAGATTCCCTTTTCCTAGGATGGATGACATAATGGATAGTTTGAGTGGAGCAAAGTATTTTTCAAATATATATTTGAAAAGACTATCACTAGATCAGAATTTGATAAGGAGATGAATGGACAAGCTCTTTTAATACTAATGAGGGTTTGTATGAATTGTTTGTTATGCCTTTTGGTCTAACTAATGTACCTTGTACATTTATGAGGCTGATGAATCAGGTTTTGAAGATATTATTGGGTAAATATATAATTATATACCTTAATGAAATTTTTTATATTTAGTAAAACTAAGGAGAAGCTTCTTAAGCGTATCAAAAAAGTATTGCAAAAATTGAAAAAAGAGAAAATGTTGAGTAACCTGAAAAAATGTTCATTCATGAAGAAATAAATTGTGTATCTTGGTTTTTTTCATTTCACCTAATGGTTTGAAGATGGATCTTGAGAAGGTAAAATTTATTCTTGATTGGTCTACACCTAAGAATGTTGGAGAGGTAAGATCATTTCATGGATTAGCAAGCTTTTAATAGGAAGTTTATCAAAAAAAATAGTTATCTTTGTAATGGTATGATAGAGACTACGAGAGGAAATAAAATGAGTTTCAAGTGGACACATGGGACACAAAAGAGTTTTGAAATATTGAAACAAAAGATTATAGAATTGCCTATACTTGTTATGCCTGATTTTAGTAAAATTTTTCAAGTCAAATGTGATTCTAGTGGAAGTGTTATATCAGCTATTTTGAGTCAAGAAGGAAGAAATAAAGATTTCTTTAGTGAGAAATTGAATGATGATAAGAAAAAATATTTAGTTTATGACCAAAAATTCTATACTATTGTACAATTTTTGAAGAAACGGAGAAAAAATTTGAGGCCTAAAGATTTTTTTTGTATATTGATCATCTATCTTTGTAGTATTTAGGAAATTAGAATAAATTGAATCAAAGACACATGAAGTGGGTTAAGGTTTTGTAGAAATTTTCCTTTTGATTGAAACATAAGAGTGGATAGTGAAATAAGGTTGATGGTTCTTTGAGTAAAAGAAGAAGGAATTTGTTGATAAAATGGGAGTTGAGGTACTTGATTTTAAAGACTTAAAGTATTTGTATTAAATTGATCCTAATTTTGCAAAACCCTCGAAAGCTTGTAAAGATCAGATGGTGAGAGATAAGTGGGTTTATTATTTCATTCAAAAAGACATGTTTTTTAAAGGAATTTAGTTGTGCATACCTAGAGGATCTCTGAGAGAGAACATTATGAAGGAAAAGAATAGTGGCAAACTTACTAAACAATCTGGGACTGATAAGATAGTAAGGTCAATTTCAAATAGACACTATTGGTTGCAAATGTATAAGGATGTGCAATATATGGTTAGAAGTTGCAAAGTTTGTTAAAGAGTAAAATGAATTTGTTACAATGTGAGATTGTATTCACCATTCTATGTACCTGTTAAGCTTTACGAAGATATTAGTATGGATTTTTTTCTTGGATTTCCTAAAACTCAGAGAGGTAATGATTCTATTTTGGTAGTAGTTGAAAGATTTCAAAGATAGTTCATTTAATACATTGTAAGAAGACATTTGATGTATTACATGTGGCTGAATTATTCTTTAATAAAGATATAAGATTGCATGGTTTACCTAAGACTGTTATTTCAGATAGAGATACTAAGTTTACTAGTTATTTCTTGAGAATAGTTTGGAAAAATTTGAACACCAAGTTGAATTTTAGTTCTAAATTTCATCCACAAATAGATGGACTAAGTGAAGTTGTGAAAAAAAGTTTAAGCAACTTTTTGAGATGTTTAGTTGGAGATAAGCCTACTAATTGGGATTTAATTTCAACACAAGCACAATTTGCATATAATAAAATGTGAACAAGAGAAGTAAGAAGACACCTTTTGAAATTGTAATTGGAATGAATCCTAAGGGAACTACTGAATTAAGGGATTTGAACCTTGAGACAAAAAGATGTGTTGAAGCTAAGGAATTTATATATTTCATAAAGGCTTTACATGAGGAAATAAAATTGAACTTGAAGGAAATTTGGGATACAAACATAAAGTTGATAAAAGGAAAAGACGTAAATCTTTTAATGTTGGAGATGAGGTTATGATTCATTTGAAGAAGAGAAGATTTCCATTTGGTACCTATAGAAAGATAAAGATGAAGAAAAAAAAATTTGTAAGATTCTGAGGAAGTTTGATAGTGGAAATACTTTTGAAGTTGAGTTACTAGAAGATATGGACATTTCACCTATATTGAACATTGTAGATATCTGAGTATTTTGAATTAGATGATGAAATGATTAAAAGTAACGTAGATTATGCTAGAAAGAAGACATGTAGCATTAAGAGGATTTTGAATATCAAAATAAGTAAAAATACAAGAGAAAAAGACTACATGAAATACCTAGTTTAGTGGAAAGACAAACCTTTTGAAGACAGTTCATGGATTACACAAGTTGAGTTGGATCTTTATGACTTGGGTTAGAATATGAGGAATACCTAATGTGGGAATCAATTCTTTATTAAACCTAGGTGTCTAATGTAGGATCATCTTGGATCTTTGAGCACTATTGCATCAACCAAAAATATTTCATATTTTTTGTACCAGTCTGTCATTTGTGTAGTAGTCATTGCTTCTTTTGGTTTCCTATTGTGTGTAATTGATATCATGTTGAGGATCTATCCATGAGGATTTCCCTACGTGTGTGAGTTCTAATGTTCCATACTTCTTGAGTTATGTGTTGTTATTTGCAGTCCCTATTTTCATATTATTTTCATCTAGTGAGGTATGTTCTTTTGATTGACACAGTTTCATATTCTTGCATGGCATCTTGCATAGTTGGAAGCCAACTCCTAACACATGTTTGGACCTACCTTTAAGTGCGCATGATTTTATACTATCCTTTCCTTGGAATTTTGTTTACTCTTCCAAGACTACACCTATATTTTAATTAAATTCCTAACTAGTCGAATTGTGGATTAGTCAGTTATAAAAGAAGCTTCATTAGATATAGGGAAGGTAGCATTCTTAGAGGAATAGAAGATAGAAGATGTGAGATGAGACTTTGAAGTTTTAATTCTTATTTTGTATAAGGTTGCATAGTTGGGCATGTTGTTTTTTTTTATGTGAGGTTAAATAATTACAACTATAAATATATTGCATCTGGCCTTGTGTTCATTGTTGTTAATTGAATTTGTGTATAGCTTCCATATGTAACTCTGGGTAGGGGAGTATTGGTAGGTTTGAGTTGATTTTATTCCTTTCTTATTCCTTCTAGTACCATTTACTTATGTCAATGCATATGAGATTGAGGAAACTTTAAAATAGATGCCAAATTCTCATTGCAAGGCCTCTTCCATAAGAAATTGTTGTTGCAATTCAACCCCAAATTTCGTTGTGTTGGCATGATCTAATATACAAAATATTGTGAACCTATCACCCTACCTTTAGGGAAATGGTCAAAAAGTGGTGGGCTACACAAATCATGGGCTCTACTATATCTAGGGTTGCTACCAAACTAGGTATTATTAGGAATGACTTAGCAATTGGAGTAAAACCAATTTTGGGGACATATTTGCTAAGAAAAAACACCTCTCCATCACCTTTGAACACCTTTAAACCCAACTAAAAATGGGGAGACACCTCTAGATGCAAGAAAAAAGGAAGGAAAGTGGCAACAAGAATGGAAGTAGCTCATGGCTAAGGAGGAAACTTACTGGAAGCAATGCCCTTGAATATAATGTCTAAGAGAGGGAGTGATGGTCTTAGGAAATGGCATAGGATTATAGGTTTTTATTTTTATTGAAGGGGTTTCTCCTTTAATAGTTTGAAGACTATTTATTATGATATTCTTGTTAGCATATTTAGAACAACCAAGAAGGAGGGGTGAATCAGTTATCTAAGGTTTAGATGTACCATTTGAACAATAATTACTTAATCAACTTTAGATATTATCATTCCATAGCTCAATCTCTACAGTCAACCTTTAGTAACATCAACTAGCTATCCACTATCCTAAATATAAAATACTTGTAAAATGTAAACATTAATCAATAAAACACCATAAATAACATACACACAAGTTTGACACTAGGATTTAACATGAAAGCCCAATTTGGAAAAAAACACCAGTAATATGCCACTAGTTTTCACTCTTTTAAAGTGAGCTTTTTTAGGAGTCAACCCTGTCAAAGGTTACAAACACATTGTTAAATGTGACCTTGATAAATGATATGATTACACTATTAGGAGTGGCCTTGTTAGAGTACTTTAGAACATTCCCTTACAATGTCACCCTATTAGAGGATTTACATATGATTGTTAGGTCAACCTTAATTAAACTATTTCAAATATTGTTTACAATGGTTAGAAAGTAACAATAGGTTTTGATCTTTTAAGAACAACTCACTTTTCATGTATAGATCTTTTTTTAGCTCATAAAATGATTCACTTTCTAGCCTTCATTTTCATCTCAATTTTGATTTTCTTAACAACCCTTCAAGGAATCATTCTTTACCTCTTCTCTACTCGTCTCAACATTCTACTTAGATTTTTCTAGTCAATAACATCAACAATTGCTCCAACTTTTCACTTTCTCTAGAAAATATTGGAATTTCACTCTTGTATCTCCTTAAATAGGTAATTATGATCTTTTACCACTTAAACATCACTATAGATCTTAGGGTTTGTGATTATATTCATCACATACAATGAATCTTATCACTATCTTGTTTCTCTTGGAATCTATTACTTAGGTCATTTATCTAATCCTCTCCTAATATTAAATGATCCAATCATTGATCCTTATCTTCAATACAATTTCCATATTCCAAGAAATCAACTTAGTTCACTAGAAAATACAAATTCTAATAAATAGTTAAAATGTTGTTCCTTGGCCAACACTATGTATTAACACTCAGTCATCACTAGGTTACTCGATCACTAATAAATTTCTTTCTTAGAAAATACACTGTTACTCAGTCAATACTGATGCTTGATCAACACTAATTTTTCTTGGCCTATTTTTGGCACTTGGTTGACACTAGCATCACTCGGCATATACCTCAAATTTGTTAACTTTCAACTCTGTTTCTTGGTCAAGCCTATTTATTTGATCTATCATTGTTCATACTTTCAAGACTTGAGAATTATTGTCTTCTCCACTTGTAACATGATTTAAAAAATCAATTTATCTTTTCAAAGTCCAACTAATCAAATGTCCATTTGTAGTTTCCTCTTCATAACTCAACCTATCCTCTAGATACTTTTGTTATGAACAACTTCTCAAATCTTCTTCATCAACCAAATAGATATGATACTTAGATCATATAAAAATTATCCCACCAATATTTTTGACATCAATTACAACATAAAAAATGTTCCAATTGTAGTTTCCACTAATTTCCCTCTTTAGCATTGACAGCAACACCTTTAACTACCATGCAATCCAAAATTTGTAATTCCTTAAGTAACACACTCAATGTATCATATCTTTATTAATATCCTTAGTTTTATTTTGATTCTCATCTATAACTCTAATATGGATTAACTCCAACTAATTAATCTCTCCCACTTGCATAGAAATCTCTTTCAGCTTTCTTATTGTAATAGCTTTCACTATCTCCCTTTTTCATTTTTATGGTAAACCTCTAATAATCTCTCCCTCTTTGAAAACAATGCCAAAGGCATCTTCAAATTATGTATATTTTCATTTAGTTACCTTCATGTTAGTTCTAAATTCTTTATTATTCTACTCATCTTGACTACTACCTTAGGAAACTCCTAAAGTAGAACTATCTAAATCAATTTGTAAGATAGTTTGATCAGCACTTTGATGCAAAGCACCATCTTTTCTTAAGTAGCTTTGTCTAGGGTAATTACCCCTAATTTACCTCTAATATATTCATGAGCATTTTTAGGTAAAGCTTTGGTGAATATTTCATCAATTTTCCCTTTAGTGTTCACATATTTCAATTTCAGTTCTTTGTCTTGAACTGACTCTCTCAAGTAATGATACTTGATGGAAATATGCTTTGTCTTTGTGTGCATTATAGGATTATTTGATATATTAATAGCACTAATGTTATCACAATAGATAACCATTGGACCATTAATCTATTCCTTTATATATTTCAACAATTGCTTGATCCATATGATATTTGAACAATTTACTGCTAATGTCACATACTCACCTTCAGTTGTTGATTGGGAAATGCAACTTTGTTTCTTTATTTTCCATGAAATTAGTTTCTTTCCTAGAAAGAATGCACTTGTACTTGTGCTTTTTTTGTCATCAATGTTTCATACCCAATTAGATTCAATGAATACCTTCAGTTTAAACCTATCATTCTTCTTGTAATACAATCCATAGTTTTCTTTTCCTTTTAGATATCTTAGTATCCTTTTTACTTCCATCATATGATTTTCCTTAGGACTTGTAGAAAATCTTGCAACTATCCCAACTTCTAATGTAATATCAGGTCTACTATGAACAATATAATGTAGTTTTCCACACATTGATATGTATAATATTTGGTTCACATTAGCAAAATTATCATTCTTAGATAACTTATGTCCAATATACATAGGTCTACTCACTAGTCTTGAATCTTCCATCACAAAAGTCTTTAGTATCTCCTTGATATATTTAGACTGACTAATGAAGATACCTTGCTTCATTTTATATACTTGTAAGCCAACAAAGAATTTTATCTCACCAAAAATTTACATTTCAAATTCCTTTTTCATTTCATCAGCAAATAATTTGCATAATGCTTCCTTGCCTCCAAATATGATATCATCAACAAAAAATTTAGATAACAATATCTCATTGTTCTTGCCAATCTTCAAGTACATATTTTTCTTATCACTTGTTCTTGCAAAAATAATCTTCACCAAATAGTTATAAAATCTTTCATACCATGCTCTAGGGGCTTATTTCAAACCATATAAAGCTTTTTGCAGCTTAAACACCAGATTTTTCTTGGTAGGATCCAAAAATCCTCCAGGCTTCTCTATGTATACTTCTTCTTCAAGTATCCCATTCAAAAATGTAGATGTGAAATCTATTTGATATACCTTAAATCCTTTATAAATAGGATATATAAGCAGTGTTCTAACTTCTTCTAGTCTTTCTATAGGGAAAAATGTTTCCCCATAATCAACACCTTCTTCTTGTGCATATCCTTTGCATACCAATCTAGCATTGTTTCTTGTGGCATCACCGTTTTCATTCAGCTAGTTCCTAAATGCCCACTTTGGTCCAATAATAAATTTGTCTTTAGTTTTAGGTACTAGTATCAATGTTTTTTTTTTTCAATCTTCTAAATTCCTTCATTCATTTCTTGTATCCAATCCTCATTCTCTAAAGCATCTTTCACATATTTGGGCTCAAATTCATAAAGTAAGCATGTATCACATTTGAGTCTTTTTCTTATCATAACACCAGATTCTTTGTCTCAAATGATTTTCTTAGGTGCATGATGTATTCTCACATATTTTTTTCATATAGGCTTTTTTCTTCTTTGTTCTTCAATGGGTTCATCTTGAAAAATGATTTCAAGCTCATTCTCTCTCTCTTTTGTTCAAGTTCTAGTTCATGGTTAGCATGCTCAAAATTTCCTTCATGATGTTTGGCGTCCCATGTTTCTAACTTGGCATCATTTCCCTATTGTTTGGCACCCATAGTCTGTTGCTCAAAAACTAGTTGGTGTAACTCATCATTCCCATTCTGTTGAGGATCTACAGCTTTGTTCTCTTGTTTAGGTGGGGTGCTAGGAGCACTTTCATTCACATATATGAATGAACTATAGTCTTCAAGTTTTTTTTGCATGCAACTTCATTCTTTTCAGTATATTCATCAAATTTCAAATTTGAACTTTCTACAACTTCGTTAGTGTCAGAGTTCAAACACTTATAAGCTTTTCTCTTACTGGAATATCCTAGGAATATGCCTTCATCCCTTTTAGCATCATGTTTTCCATTTCTATTTTCTTTAATTATGTAACATTTTCTTCCAAAAAATTTGAAATACTTCACATTAGGAGAATATCCATAACATAATTCAAAAGGTGTAGCATATTTACTAAAATGTCCCTTTACTGATTTTATATGATATTTCTAACCTCAAATCAGATCTTTAAGATCAAACAACCAATATTTCAAAGATCCACCAATTTCTCAATAAACCCCAAATCGGGTATGCCGAAAATAGTGTCAAAAACTTCACAGCTTCACATATTATTAGTAAATCTGAAAGTGGACATTTTTACAGAAATTTGAGCAGCATAACAGCCTATCAAATGACATTTCCAGATCTGTATAACATGCACACAATAGCTCCCAAACGGAGGACAAAAACAATGCTCATCGAGCTCCCAAAAATAGCACAAAATAGCTCAGAATCACCACAAAAACTTAATAATCTATCACAGAAGTATAATCATATCCAAATACATATTTTCAGCTCTATTTTAACATCTAAAAGTCTGAAATACAGCAGCAACCCAAACCGATATGAAATACTCAACCGAAAACACCAAACTCTTACAAAAAACACACCCGAAAAATCACAAATCTGCACTGTTCAGCACAAAGGAAAACTCTGCATGAGCATGCACATGGAATGGCTTCAAATTCCCATCCTTAGCCTTCCTGGAAACCTACAAACTCCCATTCTTGGGTCTCCTTGGAAACCTGCAAACTCCTATTCTTGGGTCTCCTTCTCCACAGGTTTGGCAGCCTCTGAAGAATAACAAAGAAATGAGCAAAAATCAAGTTTTGGAATCTGCCCAAAATGCCTCCAAACCCCTTAAAAGAGGGCATAACCCTAAATCACGTCCAAGAGGGGTTAATAAAACATATTTTAATAATAATCTTCATTTATTAGTCCATTAGCTTCCAAAGAGTATCCCCTTTTTCCAAAACTTCACCTTTTTGGGCCTGCCTACCTTAGCAAAGATTATTATTTTTAATTATTTGAAAAGGGGACATGACAAGTCCTCCCCTCCCAAACATTGCTTGTCCTCAAGAAATGGCTGAACAATAAACCAATCAATCCACCTGGATCCCAAATGTAGTCATGAACTATACTACTACCAATTAACACAGGCTCCTGCAATATCCTCTACAATATGACCAAGAGGAATCCATAATCAAACTGACAATTATAGCTCAACCAAACTCCAAAATCACCACTACCACAATCAAAAACCTATGAGACACAAACTCTTAGAACATCAAAACCCAAGTAAAGGGCACAAATCAAATTGCTAACACAGTAAATACCATCAACGTATCCCACTGGCCTATATGGAATGTACAATCCAACTCTGCAACAATGGTGAACGCTCTCGAATGAAATTGTACCAAGTATGGAGAATCCACACACTATACAACTCTTGCAGTCAACACAACTCTGCAAATCACTAGCCACTATCTCATAACCATAACTCCCATGCACTACTAATGGTAAAAAGACATCACAAGATAAAGAGCAAGAAATGGAACCCAAACCAAGTTTTTCTGCCATCAACTCCTTAGCACAAGGATCAAATGCTAACTGATGAACATACCCTACAATATAATGTTGATTAAAAAAACCAACCTCAGTCAACAGCTCACCATGAACAAGTGATACAACCCACTGTGACTGTTCACCAGCTAAGTCAGGAGATGTCATAGCCAAAGGAGTAGAATCAATAACAACACCTGCTGAAGCATCACTCCAAAACTCATGCTCTAAGTCATATATTATCAAGCTATCAATTGTAAGACCTATCACCATGTCATGCCCATCACAACTCTCATCCTGAGGCATCAAACTATCCCATAACTGATGATAAGCACTAGGAACCAAAGTACATCTCTGTATCATCATCTCATCAACATGGTCATGAGCATATCTCACAATTTAATGTCAATAGAATGAACCAATCTCAATCAGTGGCTTAGATTGCAATCCAGATGTAACTAACTGCAATTGATCACTAACTAAGTTGGAATTGACTACTACCTCTGAAGACATCGCCAAGGGAGTAGTATTACTAGCCAGAACCATGCCAACTGTCAGCTCACCAATATCACACATGGTTTTTGATACATCATCTCTAGTCTTCGTGCCATTAGTAATAGAGGTCACCACCATGTCAGGCATACCACAACAATCTGTTGCAGCACCCAACTCAACTAAACCTGACTCTAGTGGGGACAAACCCGATATGCCAATGTTAGTATCAAGGGTGGATGCATCCCCATCTCCACTATCTTTGACAATCTCAACCATGGACATCCTCGAATCACCAGACACCATAGCTTGTGACTGTATAGAATCTAGTAAAGACTATAGTTGCTCTAACTCCATGGTCACCTTAGCCAAATGAAACTGTGACTCCTTGAAATCCAACTGTGTACTCTCAAGAATCTTAGAAGTCACCTCAAGCTGCTCAGTAAGCTCACTCACCTCATCTTCCTTGGCCAACAATGCATCATATGCTATACTACCCCACTCTATAAGATAATCTCTGTCGGCTACCAACTGCATATAATTTTGTCTCAAAATTGAAATAGCCTCCCATAAAGAGTGGATCTCTGTCAAGGAAAGATAACTGCCTTCCTGCTCATCACTAGTAGGATAACCCCATCCATAAACTACTAACAACTAATGAGCAGCATCGAAATGCTGACAAGTGACAGCAATGTCTCGATCACTAACTCTCAACTGATTAGACACATGATGGCACTGGCTTGACTGTCTCCTACAAACCTCCTCTAATGCACTATCTAAAGGAGTATCCTCAAAGTTACTAGTCTCTAGAGTATTACCATCCATATCCTGTGAATCAAATCTAAAGCTCATATCAACATACAGAGTATCAAAAACATTAGCACTGATGTCCAACTCCTTTGTACCCAAGGAAACTAAGTCTTCAAAACTGCCCACTACATCCTCCTAGATGTCATCAATGCCAATATGATCCTGGGACTCATCTGTACACACTGCCAAATATGAAATATCATCAACACATTCCAACAAGTATGGTCGACTGGATATATGAACAAAGCCCAACACTGGTGTATAAAAACTAATACCAACATCGGATAAGCTCCTGGCACAAGAAAAGACAACACCGTGCAATTTGCTAATCAAATCCATGATAGCACCCAAACAATCACTGCTACCAAAAAGTGTTAAAGATTTCCAATCAACTGAATCCCAAATGCCAATATAAAAATCTCGAGTCCATATCCGTAAACTATAATCAGCTGGTAACTCAAGCAAAATCCTCACTTGAGTAATATGACCAATACCAACTAATTCCACATACCTGTCTGACATTATCCCTATATCCTGGATGTGGATGCAAGATGAACTCGCAACATTATCAATGTCCACATATGATCTACCATTCACAGAAAGCTGAGTATCAGGAGTGCAAGATGAAACTAAACTCAATTCCATGCCATGCTTATCCCCATGTCTCTCCCAGTCTTGTAATGCCAATGGAGTATTCACCAAAGAAGCTTGAGTGTCCTCAAGCTCGTGAGAAAGCCTGTCAACTTCCTCCTCCTTCCTCCTCAAGGCATCTAAATAGTCTTCGACAAGGCTAAGAAGATGGTCACGATCTGATAGAAGATGTAAATAACTCAACTTCATCGTTCCCATTCCTTCCCTAATCACTTGTAAGTCAACACAAGGAGACTTTGCCTGAACTCCCTTATGTCTACCCTGTAATTGAATCATTTGAATGTGATCCTCTATCATATCCCACATCTTGTCATGATGAGATAATGAAGTCAAAATACTATCTTTGTTCACCTTTAGCTGGCTGGACAAATCATGTGAAGTACTACCTGCCTCAACCTCATGTGATGAAGTATCTAACTGTGCCTGGTACTCTTTCTCAGCAAAGTCATGAATGCTCAATGTCTACTCATCTCTACCTGGTATCTCACCATCATGCACAACAACATCCTCATAATCATCATCTAAACCCACTACCTCCTATGGCAGAGTAGAATCTAAGACCTTTGCCTAGCTATAAGCTAGTTTCTCAAACTCCTCATGCAAGTTCTTGGTAATTGTGTCATCTGTCCTGTGAGAAAATCTGCCAAATAGAAATCTAGTCAACTTATCCACCTTAGCTGGGTTGTACAACATGTCATTCATCATACGGTGGTGCTCAACCAACTGTTTAGACATGTCATGGCTTATTTTCATAAGTTTATCTCGAATGTCTAAATAACCATCCTTTCTACTATTTTGACTCTAGATATCAATTGTCCAAGATCGTGTCCTCTGAGACTCTATACTATACCTATCCATTTTGGATAAAGTAGAGTGTAACCCCAATAGGATATAACTTCTTCAAACACCAAGAACTAACATGCGAATGATTAGAAGTAGCATGCAACCATAGATTTTGACATGCAACTGATTAGAAGCAACATGCAACCACCAAATTCACCAAAAACTAACATGAAAATGATTAGAAGTAGCATGCAACAATAAATTTTGATATGCAGCTGATTAGAAGCAACATGCAATCATAAATTATGACATGCAAGATCTGGGTAGTTATCAAAACTGACATACAAGATCTGGGTAGTTGTCAAAACTAACATGCAAGATCTGGGTAGTTGTCAAAACTGACATGCAAGATCTGGGTAGTGTCAAAACTAACATGCAAGATTTGGGTAGTTGTCAAAACTGACATGCAAGATCTGGGTAGTTGTCAAAACTGACATGCAAGATCTGTGTAGTTGTCAAAACTGACATGCAAACTTCTACAAACTCTCGGGCTGGCAAGATCATGGCTCTGATACCATTGAAATGTCCCTTTACTGATTTTATATGATATTTCTAACCTCTAATCAGATCTTTAAGATCAAACAACCAATATTTCAAAGATCCACCAATTTCTCAATAAACCCCAAATCGGGTATGCTAGAAATATTGTCAAAAACTTCACAGCTTCACATATTATTAGTAAATCTGAAAGCGGACATTTTTATAAAAATTTGAGCAGCATAATAGCCTATCAAATGACATTTCCAGATCTGTATAACATGCACACAATAGCTCCCAAACGGAGGACAAAAACAATGCTCATCGGGCTCCCGAAAATAGCACAAAATAGCTCAGAATCACCACAAAAACTTAATAATCTATCACACAAGTATAATCATATCCAAATACATATTTTCAGCTCTATTTTAACATCTAAAAGTCTGAAATATAGCAGCAACCCAAACTGATATGAAATACTCAACCGAAAACACCAAACTCTTACAAAAAACACACCCGAAAAATCACAAATCTGCACTGTTCAACACAAAGGCAAAATCTGCATGAGCACGCACATGGAATGGCTTCAAACTCCCATCCTTAGCCTTCCTAGAAACTTGCAAACTCCCATTCTTGGGTCTCCCTGAAAACCTGCAAACTCTCGTTCTTAGGTCTCCTTCTCCACAGGTTTGGCAGCCTCTAAAGAATAACAAAGAAATGAGCAAAAATCAAGTTCTGGAATCCGCCCAAAATGCCTCCAAACCCCTTAAAAGAGGGCATAACCCTAACTCATGTCCAAGAGGGGTTAATAAAACATATTTTAATAATAATCTTCATTTATTAGTCCATTAGCTTCCAAAGATTATCCCCTTTTTCCAAAACTTCACCTTTTTGGGCCTGCCTGCCTTAGCAAAGATTATTATTTTTAATTATTTGAAAAGGGGACATGACATTTACCTTTTTTGACTTGCACTCTATTCAGTGTATAAACAACTATACTTACAACTTCTCTCCAATATCTCTATGACACATTTTTCTCCATCATCAATGTTCTAGCATAGTCCATGATTTATCTATTTCTTCTTTCATTTATTCCATTTTGAGGAGTGTTCCTGGGTACTGACATCTATCTTTTGATTCCTCTATCGTTGCAGAATATGTTGAACTCATTGGAAATGAATTCACCACCTCTGTCAAATCTCAAGCACTTTAAACTCTTCCCTACCTCCTTTTCAACTCTGTCCAAATACCACTTAAGTAACTAAAATGAATTAGATTTTTCTTTAACAAATATCACAGTCATCATTCTAGAATAGTCATCAACAAATAGAATGAAATATTTGTCTCCACAATAGCTTTGAACACCAATAGGTCCACATAACTTAGTATGAACAAATTCTAAAATATCATCAGATGAATATGTTTTTCTCTTGAAACTAGACTTTTTCATTTTTCATAGTTGATATTGTTTACACATAGCATTATTAGGTTTCTTCAGTTTTGGAAGACCTCTTAAAAGCACAAACATGTGTCACCTTTTATAAAGGAAAGTGATATCAGAATTTAAACTCTTCAACTTTAACGACATAAAAGTGGCATTTTTATTTAGAATTTGAAGATGATGTAAAGTAATAAAATGTGTAAAATTGGATAAAGTTTATGTCTATAATTTTTTTTTTTTAAATTGAGTGAAAATTTTATTTATTTTTGAATTTTTAAAGTCTATTTTTAAATTTTTTTTAAATGTTGAAAATATAGAGTTTTTTTTCCGTCAAACAAATATATGCAATATCTTGATCTGATTATGGAATATGTTAGAGTTGACATCTATACCTAGTGCACCAAAAAAAAAAATTTAATAATTGGCTAGTATTTTTCAAGTTATAATTAGTAAAAGTAAAAGTTATCAAAAATTGATATTTTTTTCTCCTGTCAAACTTTTTCCATCAAAAATACATATTTTTTAAAACAAATTACATATTCTTGAAGAAGACTCTCTCCCCTTGTGCAGCATTAAAAAATAATAATTTTTGAACATGATTTACTATTTTTTTCTATTTTTGAATAGACATCTTCCTGAATCTTAAAATACCTACTTATAATATTTTCAAATTATAACATATTATCCATAATCAAAATTTTAAAAAAATTATATGATCATAATCTTGACTCTGAGACCTACAAAATTATATTTTTAATTTTTTTAAAAACTTCATTTAATAGGTCAAATTGGCCTTCAAAGTGAGATGTTTGCAGAAGTACTTACTTTTGCTTGTGTGACTACCACTTAGGATGCCACATAGACAGTTACAGCAAAAACTCTTCCAGCTGAAACTGTTCTGGCCAAAAGTGTTTCGGTTGTAACCCCCATCAGCCTATCAAACCGCTAGAGGTTAATTTGGTTGTTTCATATAAAATAAAATTTATTTTTTCCTTCTTTTAATAAATATAGAAAATAGCAAAAAATAAAAGAGCATTTTCAAAAGACAACAACTTTTGAAACCATTTTCAGCAACTATTTTGTGGATTTAATCACAACTGCAAATGATCAAATATTTGTAAGGTTTCTTTTCCCGTCTATTTATTTTTATGCATTCTATATTGAAGCATTGGTTGGTATTTAGTGAAATCTAAATTAAATTTTTTTTCTTCTATAGATAAAAGTATTCAGTGGGCAATGTAAGGAAAAGATCAAGGAAATATGATAAAATAAGAGATGACAAAATGAAAGGTCATACAAAATGTAACCAAAATCAACCTACTGAAATTCTTGAAGAGGATGAGATTCGTGAAGAGGATGAAAGTAATGAAGAGGAATAAATTGATAGTTCTAATAATAGAAACAAATTAAAAGGCATAGAAAATTTGATGGATTTGGATGAGGAACTACTTTTTAATAAAATTCCATCTAAACATATGATAAATGATAACACTATTAGAAAGCATTGTCAAAACGTGTGGGATGAATATTTCAAAGATAAAAGTATATTTGGAAAGGAACAATTATTTGTCAAGTTATTTAGGAGAAAAGATATGAGACTTATTTTGGAGTTGTTGGGTGTTGATAACAGGAAAAACCATGTTCATAATATTAATAGAACAATAGTTGAAAACTTGCAAAATGCTTATAACAAAATTGACAACACAACTCGAGGAGGTGATTTAAGTAATGCACGTAGAGCATTTATGACTACTATATCTAGTAGAAAATTGACACATAGAAAATAGGTACATGCAATTTCTGATTTACTACATATATCTTGAAGAACTATTCAAAGATACATCAAGAGGAAAAATATGCTAGATGATAACATTGAGAATAACTGGGTGAATATTTCTAGAGTTCCTTGAAAAGATAGAATTTGTAAGGATGGAAAAAGACAAGTTATTGAATTTTGGACCACAGGTTCTCATGTTTCTTCCAACAGACGTGATACTATAAAAATTAAAGATTAAGAGACAGGGGCCAAAATTGAACATCTAGAACATTTCATAGATATAACTCAAAGTGAATTATTTCAAACATTCAAGCAAGAATTTTCAAATGTCAAAATATGTCAGAGAATGTTTGAGATTTTGTGTCCTTCCTTTGTATGCATAAATAAGATACGTGAAACTTGTTGTTGTCAAAATTATGTTGAATTTGGTCTACACTTGAAATCATATAAAAAAGTTATGGTGGTACTTAATCCTAATTTGGTCATCCCTAGTAGTACAATAGAATTTGTGAAGTCCATATTATGTGATAAATTAGAAGATTCAGATGAGTTCAAAGTGCAATGCATAAAAAATCAGTGTGAAGATTGTGGAGATTTATGTAATTTTCCAATGCAAATTGAGAATATTAATGAATCAACACCAGTTTCATGGATGAGATATGAATATGAGACATACCAAAATAAAACAAGAGATGAGTCCAAAAAAAATTTTATTGAAGCAGAGTGAATTGCGTTATGATGAGTTTATGACCAAGTTCTGTCCATTTATATATCTACAAATCCAACATTGTCATGGTGCACAATGGCAAGCTAAACAATTTCATGATTCAAAAAATTGTTTTCCACCTAGTTGTAGATTTTTTTGAGAATTATACATTTGCACCTCAAATAGAGCTTCAAGGGCAATATTTTCATTCTAAACAAGTTGCAATATTTGTGCAAGTGACCTATAGACATACACAATTTGAGGTGGATGAGATAGAAAGGTTGGATGAAAATGAACACATAATCATCAAAGAGGTTCATTTCTATATAAGGATGATAGAGTTCATGATAGGAGTTATGTGGCTCATTGTTTTGCAATGTTCTCTGAAGATCTTAGAAATCGTATAATAAATAATTTAAAGCACTGGATTTGGTCTAATGGTTGTGCAGGTTAGTATACATGAACTTACATATTTATTTAATGTTATTTTAATTTATATTTATTTGTACATGCCTATTTTGATTTGATACATGTACATAGATAATTGTTTCTACTTATCATTTCATGTTCACAGAACAATTCAAATCTACAAAAGCATTTAATTAGTTAGCAATGCAACACGTTAGAACCAGTGTTAGATTTTTATGGAATTTTTTTGAAAGTGGACATGGAAAAGGGCAGCATGATGGAGTAGGAGCATGTATAAAGTGTGTGCTTTGACAACATGAACTTGGAAGTAAATATGCAATTAATGTGCATGTTTAATATTAGTAGCATATATATATCTTCTCTAGACATATATATATATATATATTAAAATTATATATATGCATGTTGTATGTACATGTAAGGAATAAAGTAGAGAGTGCAAATCAAATTGTTGAATGGTGCAAAGTTCATTTTACTACTCCAGATACTAAATACAATAAGCGTTACTTTTGGGAAGTGAAAGGTGAACTTTATATTTATTTTTAATGTATTTTTCAAATTCAAATTTTTTATTAAATATTTATTTTGAAATATGACAAAATTTTATATTTGTAATAGATATAGATCAATCTAATCCTTACAATTGTCAAATGATTCCTGGTATTAGAAGTTTACATCAAGTGATGACTATAGGAAACCATAAACCTCCAGTAATTAAAGTAAGAGAGAAAACATGTTTTTGTGATGACTGTATTAAGGACAATCCAGTGAGTGTATGTGAAAATATTGCGAATGGATATGTTTCACATTGGAATTTGATGGAGATAGTTAGAAAGCGTCCTTTAGAAGATGCTAACATTGACATTGAAATTCATGATCCTGTATATTTAGCTGATTATAAGCATATATTTTATTTGGTTATGGTAGGTTTGTGTGCATGCATATATATATATATATATATATATATATATATATATATATATATATATATATATATATATATATATATATATATATAGTTGATCATTATTGAAGAAGGGATATTGTTGATTCAAAACATTTTTTTGTCACTAATGTCAAACTTGCTATTTGTTGGAATGACAATTGCTTATAAGATTCAAGTACTATCACTTAGTTTATGGATGAAGAGGATTTAATCAATAAGATGTAACAAAAGCACTTAAGGGAAAGGTTGAGTTATGATTTTGTAATGAAGTACAAGGATCAGTTAAGAAAATGGTAAAATGATGTGTTGATAATACACTTGAAGATACAAAGGTTGGCTACACTTAGAAACTCTAGAAGAATAAGTTATAACAAAACTGTCTGCAAAGCTTGACTAAATTCATTAGTGGGTGTCAAGCAAGTTAGTTCATGCCAAGCAGATTATCAGTAAGTGCCAAGCAAATGCAAAATCTAGTGTGTGCCAAGTAAAACAAAAGGTGTTGAGCAAGTTTAGGTGTTGAGAAAGTTCAAGTGTCGAGCTAGAAAAAATGTAATAGGTCTTGAGCATCAGTAAAACTTTATTGATGTCGAGTGAATCCATAGTAGCTGTTGAGTAACACAATATGTGTTGAGCATTAGAAAGTCAATAGTGCCAAGCTGCTACATTATTTGAAAAGTCAAAGATTTGCTAGATCTAAGCCAATAAGTTTTTTACCTTGAATTTTGTGAACCAGATGGAAGATAAGGATCTTGAGTTGGTGGTATAGAATTCAAGGTTAACCATTTTTAGATGAATACAGGTGGATTCCATATGATGTTTCTAGAAGAAACAAGATAAGGGGAAGATATATCATATCTTACCTAATCCATTCAAACCCAAAATAAGAGCGGGAAGATTAGAGTGAGAAAGGTATTCCAAACTCCTACTTAAGGAATTATAGGTCAAGAAGTAAAGAGATATTGGAGACGGTATGTGGTGTTAAGGAGAAGGCATTGAGAGCAAAGAACAGAGTATAGAGACTCTGATTTGATAGGTGACCACAAAGGTGATTGCATTGGCACAATGAGCATGGAGACTCAAGGAGACAAAGCTTGAAAGGAGGACAAGCTATCAAAATTTTAGAGACTGAAAGCTGAGCAAATTTGTGAACTAAATTGAGATCTAAAATTTGAAAGTTATGTTGTGAGTTATATCATATCAAAAGCCCTTATTGTTGCTCCCTAGCAATTGTATCAGTTAGGAAAAAATCATATGGACTTAGGTTGGTCTAACCAGCATTAAGATATCTTTTAATAGGGTGACATTCCAAATGAATTTTTTGAAGTCCTTTAACTAGACCCACTTCTAATAGGGTGGTTGAAATCCCTTAACTATGTCACATTTAATAGTGCATTTTGTAGCCTTTAGCAAGGCAAGCCTTTCATAGGGCATCACTTCAAAAGAGTGAGAAACAAGGTAGCATGTTACTAGTGGTTATTCCCAAATTGGGTTTCCACATAAATCACTATGTTATGTGTTGATCTTTCATGTCTTAATCCTACATGTTGATTTATTAGTAACTTGCTAAGAAGAATGTTTAGCTTGGATGCATGGTTAGTTTAAATGGGCTCACTATACTTAGTGAAAAAGATTTATTAGGCCATTTGGACCTTGAATAAATGATTCACCCCCCTCTTAGTTATTCTAAATCATTTCTAAAAATTGGTATTAGAGCCATTTTCTGATTTGTTTAAAGGTACCAGAATCAGAAAGATCAAGATGTCTAAGAGAGAAGTTCCCAAGCTCAACAGAGATAACTTCATTGCATGGCAAAGTTTAATGAATCTACACCTTGGATCAATAGCTGATCATGCACAAACCTCAATAGAAGTGGAACATGTTGGTCCAGCTGGTGTCCCTATTGTACAAGATATGAAGAAAAAAGAGCACAATCAAGCAATGGTGGAAATTGCCTCTACCCTCAACTATGCTAAATTTGATGACATCAAGGGATGTACCTCTACATTCAAGATATGGGAAGCCTTCACAAATATTTATGGAGGAGATAAGAATTTCCAAAGAGAAAAAGTAGAAAGCCTCAGAGGAAAGTTTGATGACATGAGAATGGAGGAAGGTGAGAACATTATTCAATATGCCTCTAGAATAAAGGAAGTAGTAAGTGCAATAAGAAGTGCAGCTAGTCATTTAGATGATGAGATTGTTATTAGCAAAGTTTTAAGAACCTTTCTCCCCATCTATGCTATTAGAGTATCAGCCATCCAAGAGTTGAGATGCATACCAGGAAAAAAACTAACTCTTGAAGGTATAGTGGGAAGACTTACTACATTTGAGTTATCCAACTTTGATAACTATAGACCTAAGAATCTTGAATCTACTTTCAAGGCCAAGCTATTGTTGAAAGACACTAAAGAGGTGAAACCAAAGAAGAAGAAAAGAAAGATAAAATATGTATCTAGTGATAGCAACACAGATGAAGAAGATGTGGAACAATTGGAAGCATTGCTGGCCAAAAGATTTTGCAGAGGAAAAGGTAAATTCTAAGGTAAGTTGCCTATCATTTGTTTTAATTGTAATGAATTAGGACATATAGCTGCAAGGTGTACATAGAAGAAGAATTATAGAGATGGAAACAAGTAAAAAAAAAGAAGAGAAGATGATAGCAGATATTACAAAGACAAAGGCAAAAAGTGATACCTTGTTGAAGAAGAGAACTCTAATGAAAATGACGATGAGGTAGTCTATGTAGCCATGAAGGGTGAGTCAGACAAAGATGAAGCAACATCACTGGTAACCTATGTAAACAAGAATGATAGGTGGAGACAAAAGTAAGTTTTTTACCTTAACTCAGTATGGTGGAAATAGTGTTAGATTTGGAAATGATGCTCCATGTCTAATCAAAGAAAAAAGTTCCATTAAGCTTATAGAGAAAATTTCACATGATAATGCATATTATGTTGAAGGATTGAACTACAATCTATTGAGTGTGTCATAGTTAGGCAATGTAGGATGCAAAGTAGAATTTGGAAACAAAACTACTAAAATCTATGACACTGATGGAAATTTGATAGGAAAATGAGACCAAACTAGGAGTAATCTATTTTACCTAGATATGGAGGATGTTGCATGTCTTATTGTTAGATTTGATGATGTGTTTCTATGGCATATAAGGCTATGTTATGTCAACTTTGATAATCTTATTAGTATTAGCAAAATGCAAAAAGTCAAAGGTTTGCCTAAACTAAAGAAGCTTGGCAATACAATGTGCAAATAGTGTCAACTAGGAAAGATGACCAAGTCAAGTTTCAAAAAGAAATCCCACATCAAAAGAAAAGCCCACACTTCCAAAGAAGTACTAGAGTTAGTCCATATTGATTTATGTGGCCCAATAGAAGTACAAAGCTACAAAGGAGAAAGATATATAATTTTGTTTGTTGATGACTACTCTAGAATGATGATTGTCATGTTCTTAAAGAAAAAATATGATGCATTTCAAATGTTTAAGTGGTATTTGGCCAGTGTTGAGAAATAAATAGGGAAGAGTCTAAAGTGCCTAAGATCAGATAGAGGAGGAGAGTTCGTATCAAAAGAATTTGAGACATTTTGCAATGATAAAGGAATTAAGAGACAAACATTAGCACCTAGAACTCCCCCATAGAATGGAATTGCAGAGAGAAGGAATAGATCAGTGATGGACTATGCTAGAACATTAATGATGGAGAAGAATCTTGCTCTATAGTATTGGAGACAAGCTATAAGTACAGTTGTCTACACCCTGAATCGAGTACAAATTAAGAAAGGTACAAATGTAACACCTTTTGAATTATGGTATGGTCATTCACCCAATGTAAAACATTTTAAATTATTTGGTTGTAAGTGCTATATTCTTAAAGATTCTAGTAATGGAAAGTTTGATGCAAAGAGTGATGAAGGTATATTTCTTGGATACTCCACAAGAAGTAAAGCATATAAGTGTTTAAATACTAACACTAACAAAATTGTGGAGAGTGCAAATGTAAACTTTGATGAGCATATAGAAGTTCAGGTTGATGAATCCATCAAGAAACTAGACGAGTATAGATCCTTTGTATACTTATATGAAGGAATACCTACTAAAGAAGAAGCTTCTAATCAAGTAGGGAATCAGCATCAAGTTTTACTATCTACCGAGTCACAACCAATGAATGCCAAGTTGCATTCAAAAGCCAAGTTGCAGAATGAAGATAATGCACATTCTAACTCTAAAATTAGTACACATGAAAGAGATGTTGAGCTACCTAAAAGAGATGTACATAGTGACTATGAAGCTAAAAGACCAAACATGGAAACAAGGAAAAAACCAAGGCTATCCAACTATGTGAGAAGACATCACCCTACTGAACAATTTATTGGTGACAAGGAAGCCAAACCAATGACAAGGAATAGACTAAGAAATGAATCATTTATGCTAAGAAAGATTGAACCCAAAATAGTGAAAGATGCACTACAAGATGATGATTGGTGTAAAGCTATGGAAGAGGAGATTGAGTAGATAGAGAAGAACAAAACTTGGACTTTACTTCCAAGACCAGTTGATAAAAATGTGATTGGTACCAAGTGGGTATTTAGGAACAAGCTAGATGAGAATGCTGAGATCATAAGAAATAAGGCCAGACTAGTCTATAAAGGTTATCCTCAAGAAGAAGGACTGGACTATGGGGAAACATTTTCCCCTGTTGCAAGGATGGAAGGAGTAAGAACTCTACTTGCATATGTTGCTTACAAAGGTTTTAAAGTCTACCAAATGGATGTAAAGTCTTCTTTTCTAAATGAGATACTGGAAGAGGAAGTCTACATACAACAACTAGAGGGATTTGTTGATGACAACAACAAGGATATGGTCTTGGTATGAGAGACTTCACAAATATCTTATGAAGATAGGATTTGAGAGAACGAATGACAACAACAACTTGTATATCAAGACAAAAAAAGTAAAGATATTTTGATATCTGAAATCTTTGTTGATGATATAATATTTGGAGGAAAAGATGCACTATGCAAAGATTTTGCCGATCAGATGAAACATGAGTTTGAGATGTCAATGTTTGGAGAAATCAAGTTCTTTGTTGGATTGCAAGTATATCAATTAAAACATGGCACATTTGTGACCCAATCAAAATATATCAAGGAGATACTAAAAAAAATTGGCTTAGAGGATTCAAAACCAGTCAGTACACCAATGATAATAGGACATAAGTTATCCAAGAATGATGAATTAGCTGGAGTAAATCAAACAATGTAAAGATCAATGATTGGAAAGTTATAGTATGTTTTACATAGTAGACCATACATTGCATTATCTATTGGAATAGTGGCAAGACTTTCTACAAATGCAAGAGAAAATCATCTTATATCAATAAAAAGAATAATGAGGTATCTAAAAGGAATAGATGACTTTGGCTTATACTACAAGAGGACTAAAAAGTTTGATTTGAATGCCTACATTGATGTAGATTAGGGAGGTAATATTGATGACACAAAAAGCACCAATGGAGGAGCACTCTTCTTAGGTATAAGATTAGTCACTTGGACTAACAAAAAAAAAAGTTGTACCTCACAGTCCACAGCTGAAGCTGAGTATGTTGTTGTTGCCATAAACTGTACAAATATTTTATGGATCAAGCACCTATTGAAAGGTATGAGGGAAGAGATAAATGAACTTGTGATACTCTATTGTGATAACACAAGTTCCATTAACATATCAAAGAATCCTATGATGCATGCCAAAACAAAGTACATTACAATTAAGTATCACTATGTAAGAGAACTAGTGGAAGACAAACAAGTGAAAATGGAATATGTCAACTCAAAGGAATAAATTGCTGACATCTTCATAAAACCATTACCTAAAGATGCATTTGAGTATCTTAGAGGTAAGTTAGGGGTGATACCCCTATCCAAGGTTGTTTAAGTAATAGCAAGACTGTCCTACATCAAATGAGTTGACTATTGAAATGATATAAATTGATGTAGAGGATACTTACTTTAGGTTTTTCCTAAAGTAATTAAAATACTAAAATTCCAAATAAGTCACAGGCAAGGTGACACAGGGAGAAATTAGAGTTTCTACAAATGCTACACTTGCATGATAAGATGTTGAAATAATATGTCTTTGGCATTGTTGTCAAAGAGGGAGAAATAGCAAAAACTAAACAAATCTATAGGATCAAATGTGTAAAGGGATAAATAGAAGAAAGGAAGGAGAAGGGAAATAGTAGCTAAGAGAGAGAAAATAGCACAAATAGATATCAATCAAGATGACAAGACCAGAGAGGGAGTAGAACAAAAAGGAGAAGATAGTACATCAATAAAAGAGATATCCCTAATACTTTGAAAGAGGGAGCCTTACAGAGTTTAGAGAGAGTCATAAGAAATTCAAATTTGCTGATAGAATAAATAATTTTGGACACATTTTTCTTTTTGGCATTTGACTTACTATTTTAACCTAGTTAGTATTTTGATAACTTGGTTGATTATTTTAGTTTGTCATCAATGCCAAAGAGGGAGATTGTTGAAATCTAATTGAAAAGATCATTATTGAAGAAGGGAGATTGTTGATAAAGAATGTTTTCAATCATTGTTTTGTCACTGATGTCAAACCTACTATTTGCTAGAATGACAATTTCTTATAGGATCCAAGTATTATCACTTAGTTGATTGATGAAGAGGATTTAATCAATAAGATGTAACAAAAGCACCTAAGCAAAAGGTTGAGTAATAATTTTGCAATGAAGTACAAGGATCAATTAAGAAAATGGTAAAATAATGTGTTGATAATACACTTGAAGATATAGAGGTTGGCTACACTTAGAAACTCTAGAAGAATAAATTATAACAAAACTGTCTACAAAGGTTGACTAAATTCATTAGTGGGTGTCGAGCAAGTTAGTTCATGCCAAGCAGATCATCAGTAAGTGCCAATAAAATACAAAATCTAGTGTGTGCCAAGTGAAATAGAAGGTGCCAAGCAATTTTAGGTGCCAAGAAAGTTCAGGTGCCTAGCTAGACAAAATGTAACAGGTGTCGAGCATTAGTAAAACATAGTTGATGCCGAGTGAATCCATAGTAGGTGTTGAGTTACATAGTATGTGCTGAGCAACAAAAAGTCAATAGTGCTGAGCTACTGTATTATTTGAAAAGTCAAAGATTCCCCAAATTTGAGCTGATTATAAGTTTGTTACCTCAAATTTTGTGAACCAGGTGGAAGATAAGGATGTTGAGCTAGTGGTACAGAATTCTAGGTTAACCATTTTGAAGCAAATACAAGTGGACTCCACATGATGTTTCTAGAAGAATAAAGATAAGAGGAAGATACATTGTATCTTACCTAATCCATTCAAACCCAAAATAAGAGTGGGAAGATTAGAGCAGGAAGGGTATTCCAAACTCCTACTTAAGGAGTTACAGGTCAAGAAGCAAAGAGAGATTGGAGAGATTGTGTGTTGTCAAGGAGAAGGCATTGAGAGGGAAGAATAGAGTCCAAAGAATTTTATTTGATAGGTGACCACATAGGTGATTGCATTGGCACAACAAGCATAGAGACTCAAGGAGAAAAATCTTGAAAGGAGCACAAGATGTCAGAATTGTAGAGACTAAAAGCCAGGAAAATTTGTGAACTAAATTGAGATCTTAAATTTGCAAGTTATGTTGTGACTTATATCATATCAAAACCCCTTATTATTACTCTCTAGTAATTGTATCAGTTAGGGAAAAATCCTATGGACTTAGGTTGGTCTAACCGCAATTGAGAAATCCTTTAATAGGGTGACATTCCAAGTGAATTTTCTAAAGTCCTTTAACCAGGCCCACTTCTAACAGGGTGGTTGAAATCCCTTAACTAAGTCACATTTATAGGCTTTAATAAGGCAGGCCTTTTATGAGGCATCACTTCAGAAGAGTGAGAAACAAGGTCGCATGTTACTAGTGGTTTTTCCCAAATTAGGTTTCCACATAGATCACTATGTAATGTGTTGATCTTTCATGTCTTATTCTTGCATGTTGATTTATGAGTAACTTGCTAAGAAGAATGTTTAGCTTGGATGCATGGTTAGTTTAAATGGGCTCACTATACTTAGTGAAACAGTTTTATTAGGCCATTTGGACCTTGAATAATTGATTCAACCCCCCTCTCAGTTATTTTAAAGCATTTCTAACAAATATACATGTAAATTCATTTTAAAATTAATTTATATTTATCTATTTTTATATAATGTAGGAGATATTTTTGTAGTTCAAGCCTTAGCAGATAATGCAGAAAATGTGGACTATTATCTTTTAAGATGTACAAAAGCAAAACACAAGTTGCTAGAAGGAACTATAGATGTTGATGAACAATCATATCCAATTGGATCAGTTGTTATTGAAGGAACATATTATCAACAAACAAGGGAAATTGATAGTGGTATTAAATTTATTGAATAAAAGCCCACAGGGAAAGTTTTACATTACAGTAATAATGTTATAGAAACAAAGTTACAATTTGAAGCAATACAAAGAAGAGGACATTGTGGAAATCAAAAGTGCAAACTGTCTATTGAAGAACATGAAAAAATTCTAGAGAAAATAAAAATTAGAGAGGATCCTAACAATACAATGTTTGTGGAGCTCTAGTTTACCTATGTACTTATTGTGGAGCTCTAGTTTAGCTATGTCTATATAGCTCTTATACTTTCACATTTAATGTTGACAGGAGATTTATTTTATAAATTTGTGTACATTGGATCATTTAGCTTGCATATTTATTTTTATTTAAATTAGACACATGGATATCTCATTTAAGACAGCCTCTTAGGACCTCCCCTTAGGACCACCTATTACCTAACCTCCCCTTAAGACCACCTATTAGGACATCCCCTTAGTGCCACCTTTTAGGACCTCTCTTTAAGACAACCCCTTTAGTATTTGTATGTATTTAGATACATTGTTTAATTTGTCTTATGATTGTTAATGCTTTTATGTATTTATGTATATAATATTTATATTCTTATATGTATTAATTTTTATTAATTAAATGTTGTAACATGTATTCTTTAGGTCATACTCTTTATATGTTCTTATGTACATGTTTATGTTATATTCTTACTTGTGCATTAATCTACATTCTTATATATGTATAATTTAGGATCTCCCCTTAAGACATGTCATTAAATATAGTTAATTACACTTAGATAAAGACATTAAGATCAGTAACATATACATAAAAATGTGAATATTGAAAACATACATGTCTACTTTTAACATGAACATATATACATACATCTATGAAATAAAAAAATACATTTTAATCTACATTCTTGTGTATAATTTAGGATCTCCCCTTAAGAGATGTCATTTAATTACACTTAGATTAAGCCATTAAGATGAATAACATATACATAAACATGAATATTGAAAACATACATGTCTACATTTAACATGAACATATATACATATATCTATGAAATAAAATATGTACATTTCAATCTACATTCCTATGTATAATTTAGGATCTCCCCTTAAGACATGTCATTAAATATAGTTAATTACACTTAGATTAAGGCATTAAGATGAATAACATATACATAAATATGAATAATGCATTAATATGAATAACATATATAGAAACATGAATAACACATACATAAAATAAAAGATTAATCTTGACATTAAAAGATCAATAACATGTACATAAACATTAATAAAAATATGAATATTGAAAACATGCATGCACATTCAACATGAACATATGTACATATACATCTATGAAATAACATCTAAGACATATATATATATATATATATATATATATATATATATATATATATATATATATATATATCTGGAGAATAATGTACCCATATCAAACATATAAAAATATCATGTATCAAATGTCTCAAAATATCATATCAAGCATGTATCCAAATAACATATATAAAACATCAAAGTCTCCATATAAGCATGTATCCAAATAATATATAAAACATCAAAGTGTCCATATAAACATGTACATCCAAGATACTATATCAAATGTCTCCAAAATAAAACATAAAATAAAAGACCATCTAATCAGCTACATCCCCCTCCTAATCCATGTCCCCAAAAGGGTCTATCAGCTGTGTCTGAACCATGTGTCAAATGATAGTGTCAAATTATGTATGTACAGAAAAATTATATCATACATATAAATCAAATATATATTTAAATTGTAACATACCTAAGACTCATGATGTGTAGGATCTGTCAGTGTCTACAGATCACCAAAATGTAACATACTATTACTCATACCTTATAACACACATACACAAACACACACATATATAAATATATATACACACAAGTTATATTGTATCAAGAATATATGTTCGTTTCTATACATGTTTAAGTGTAAATTTTACCATAATTAAAATAAATTTAAACATATAGACATATTTATTGTAGCATCATGTAATGCTCCGCCGATCTAACTGATATCTGAATAATGCAATGATAAAGCATTATCAACGTCCAAGTTGATAGTGTCATCTAAAAGCATAGAGGTAAATAGACCAGGCTATCTAGCAATGGAATCCTAAGTAGGGGGGGTGTTGTAGGATCTTGAGTAGTTGGGGATGGTGCTATAGGGTCCTGGGTAGTTGGGGTTGGTGTTGTAGGGGCCTATGTAGTAGCAACTGCAGTAGAAGGTGCAAGAATGTCCTCCTACCTTTGTGAACCCCATGATCCTACTATACCTAATAGAATATGACTGATTTAATCTTAGTGATGATGTCATGTGGTGGAATCCCTGTGACTATAGATAATGCTTAATATGAATCTAAAAGATCAAATGCTAAATAGGATCCCAAACAACGCAATGCATCCACATCAGAAACTGCAAAAACCTCTAATGGAGAAGGTATGTCTGCTACCCCATATGCATCATTAACACCTATGCTAGATGATGTAGTTTTGGAAATGGTACCTTGAGACCATAACATATATCTACCACACTGATTAGAAGAAATCTCCTACAACTGTGTAGAAACAGTGGCAATGCTTGAATAAATTTGTGTCCTGATTGTGTCATTAGGAACACTCAGGCCTGTATCAACTAGCTCTGGACCTCTCGACATAACCAAAAGGTTTGGACCCAGCATTGCCTATTTATTAATAGTTGTAGGAGTGTCCATGGGTCTAAATCTCTCTAAAATTCTACCTAGACCCTGCCCAACATGACCTGGATAATATATGTAATCAACATTGTGCTATAAATGAAATTTTGCAAACAATTGTTTGTAGAAATACAGAGGGAACTCATCCTTCTATGGCCATCTATGATGAGTAGCCAACTAGCAAGGATATATAAATGGTGCAACAAGCTCATCAGTACACTTCATCACAGAGTAGCCTCTAACTCTAGCTCTATCTATATAAAATGGAAACATGGTCTTTACCATGGCAGTGGAGACCTCAGCGTCAACCTTTCTATACTTCACAATGCTAACGACACTACGAGCTAGAGAAGAATAAAATATTTCAATACTAATATAATCAAAAGGGTTGCATGACTCAATGGTATGAATCATACAAAATAACTCCTCTCGCATTTCTATAATCTAGAGGGTGGTAGAGGAGGAGAGCGAGGAGTCTAAAACCTCTATAGCATGAGATAATTTGGAGTGTATCTCTAAATAACTATTGTCTATCCTCAGTGGAGGATGTGCATGTGTGTGATGTGTCAAACTCAGCACTCCAACCCCCTCTATGGACACTAGCATCCCTTGAGGATGCAAGAGTATGATCCCCTAAACTAGATGCCATAAAGTATATATGTATATAATGTATGAGGATATGAGTGTGAAGGTACAAGAGACAAAATCTGATAAATATCTAGAGATCTGCACATGCATATATATAGACATATAAACATACAAGTGTATATAAATAATTTAAATTTAAATTTAATTTGAAACACACGTATATAAATACACAACATTAAATGTATGGTGTTATTCAATCATGTACATGTATTTTAAAACAAATTATCTTAGAGACCATATCTAATGTATTTTAACATGCTCATGCAAATGTGAAAAATAAATGTTTGTACATGTACATGTATATGCGATATAAATAAATAAAATTCTTGATTAAATTATAACTAAGTGTATACATGTAGGTTAATTTTCTTACTAAATTAGATTTTGATTTAGCTACAAGGTTTTTTTTTTTAAAATCATATAAATGTACAAGTGTTTCTAAGTTTCATATAAATTTACAAGTGTTGTATAATTGTTTAGAAATTAATTTGATAGGTTTTAATTTCAAATTTGAATATAACAAAGTTAATTTTGTTTATTTTTACCTAATGTTTGACTACATTCTTCCTTATATTTTAAATAATTTACTAACAAATCTAAAAAACAATTTAAATATATTAATAAATTAACAAATCTAAATAATTCACTAATAAAACATGTAAAAAAAAAAATAATTTGACTACCATTAACATTTACTAATCAAAAAAAACTTTTTAAAAATTTAAAAATGAAAAAAAAAACTGCTAACCTATTATAGCTGAAACACCTTAACCGCTCTTCAAGGATCTCGTAACCACTGCAGTGAAAATGATAGCCAAAAAGTGATTTTTGGCATTTATATAAGGTGGTAGGGTTACAGCCAAAACCCTTAATTTTGACTGAAAGTGTTCTGGTTGTAATGGTACAAGCCACATCAATAAGGAAACCTACCACGTACGTATGGCTAGAACATGTTCAGCCATAACCCTTATGGTCAGAAGCATTTCAACCATTACCCCTCCATATATCACAAAGGGTGATACAGGTTTGTTCTTTTTCCCAAGTAGACTCTTTTCATTTTACTAATGCTAACCAAATTGTCAAAATTCACATGACATAACCTCTTGTGCCATAACAAAATATCTTCATGTTGTGCAAACAAACATGTCTCATTAGGTAAATCTAGATAGAACAAGGTACATCTTGTTTGATCACCACTTCCAATTAGTTTACCATCAACATCAAATATTTTTTCCTTTTTGTGATGGAATTTGACTCTGTAGCCTAATTTTTTTAACTATGAAACACTCAATAGATTATAGTTAAGTCCTTCAACCGAGTAAGCAGTGTCATTCTTGATCGTATTAGTTAGTTGTATTGATCCTTTACCTTTCACAAGACATGGACCATCATTACCAAATTTACCGTAGCTACCCTTGTATGGTCCAATGTTCTCAAATTTGCTTCAATCACTAGTCATGTGATTTGAACAACCACTATCAATTATCCATCTATCACTTTTATTCACATAAAATATTAATGTAGTTTTATCATCTTCATTAGAATCTTTTTTCATAGCAACATAGACTACTTCATCATTACTTTTGGATTTAGTATCAATTTCTTCTTCAATAATATAACAATATTTCTCACCTTTCTCTCTATAGTATGTGTTCTTCTTGTTGTCTTAATAATCTATTCTTCCTTTGTACTTTCTTTCCCTTCTCTCATCCTTGTCTTCTCTGTCAGGAAATCTAGTAGCAATATGACCAACTCTGTTATATGAATAATAGATTATAGAAAGTTTACCTTTGTAATTCCCTTTGCCTCTTCCAAGTCTTCTAGCTATTAGTGCCTCAAGTTCATCAAGTTCATCATCAAAAGTATCACTATCAGTTTTCACATGTTTTCCTTTTCCTTTCTTTCTAAGAACCAATTGTGATTTGAAAGTAGATTCAATAGTAGCAAGAGTTTAATTATCAAAATTAGACATCTCAAAAGTAGTAAACCTACCAATCATAGCTTCTAGAGTTAGTTCATTACTGGTGTACATCTCAATTCTTGTATTGTAGAAACCCTAGTAGCATAAATAGGAAGTAGAGTTCTCAATACCTTGTTGATTACTATTTTGTTCTCAATCTTTCCATTGGCACCTCAAATAGCATTGAAAACCTCTTTGATTCTTACATAGTATTGAACTATGCCCTCACCTTCTGTCATTCTCATTTCATCAAAATTTCCTCTCAGACTTTTTGATTTTTCTCTCAAGATTTTATCATCTCCTCTATATATGGTCTTCAATTTATCCCACATTTATTTTTCATGATTGCATTCTTTTATGTCATCAAACTCAACATAGCTTAGGACTAAAGAAATCTCCAACATTATCTGATTATGTTCTTTCTTTTCTTTCAGTTGTTGAGCTGTTAGAAGGGCTATTGTTATATTCGCATATACATTTTCTGGAAACTCTAGTATAGTATCACCAATAACAACTATATGTAGCCTCATCAATATTTTCCAAGTAGGAAAATTCTCTTTGTTAAACATTGGTACCTCCTTTTTTTACACCATGATCTTTAGCTTTGAGTGCCTTCAAAATTCTCTCTACAAGTACCAATGCTTTGATACCAATTGTTAGAATATTTAGATTAACTAAGAAGGAGGGTGAATCAATTATCCAAGGTCTAGATGTACTAATTAAACAAATAATTACTTAATCAACTTTAGATCTTATCATTCCATATCTTTGTCCCTATAGTCAACCTTTAGAAACATCAACTAGTTGTCCACTATCCTAAATATAAAAGACTCATAGAATGTAAACATTAATTAGTAAACACCATAAATAATCCACAAAAGTTTGACACTAGGATTTGAGCTCAATTATAAGACAACCCTATTAAAGGTTAAAAAACACATTGTTAAATGTGATCTTGTTAAAGGATTTAATCACCTTGTTACAAGTGTCTTTTTTAGAGGACTTTAGAACATTCCCTTAGAATGTCACCTTATTAGAGGATTTACATATGACTGTTAGGTCAACCTTGATTAAAGGATTTCAAATATTATTTACAATGGGTAGAAATTAATAGTATTTGATCTATTAAGTAAAACTCACTTTACATGTACAAATCTCTGTTCAACTTATAAATGGATTCACTATATGGCCTCCATTATTATCTTAGTTTCACTTCACTTGGCAACCCTTCAAGTAATCACTCTTCACCTCTTCTCAACTTGTCCCAACCTTCTACTTAGATTCGCCAATCAATAACATCAACAACTGCTCCAACTTTTCACTCTCTCTTGAACATATTGAAAGTTTTCCCTTGTACCTCCTTAAATAGGTAATTATGATCTTTTGTCACTCAATTATCACTGTAGATCTTAGGATTTATGATTAGATTCATCACATACAATGAATCTGATCAACATCTTGTTTATCCTATTATTTTCTAGAAACTTCTCTTGGAATCCATCCCTTAGGTTGTTTACCTAATCCTCTCATGATATTAAATGATCCAATTTCATCAATCCTTATGTTCAACACGCTTTCCATATTCTAAGAGATCAACTTAGTTAGATGAAAATCATGATTTCTCATAAATAGTTAAAATGTTGTTCCTCAGCCAACACTATGTTCTAACACTTGGTCATGGCTGGGTTAATTGATCACTACTAAATTTATTTCTTGGCATATAAATTGTCACTCGGTTGATACTAATGCTCAGCCAACACTAATTTTTCTTGGCTTATTTCTGGCACTTGGTCAACACTAGCATCAATTGGCATATACTTCAAATTTTTTTACCTTCAACTATGTTTCTTTGTCAATATTATGCATTTGATCTATCTTTGTGCATACTTTCAAGACTTGAGCATTACTGTCTTCTCCACTTGCAACATGATTTAAAAAATCAATTTATCTTGTCAAAGTTGAACTAAGCAAATGTCAATTTGTAGTTTCCTCTTCATAACTCAACCCATCCTATAGATACTTTTGTTATGAACAACTTATCAAATCCTCTTCATCAATAAAATAGATATGCCACTTAGATCAAATAGAAAATTATCTCACCAATAGGTTTGACATCAATGACAACACAACAATTGTTCAAATTGTAGTTTCCAACAATTATGCATAAACCTGTATTTCCTCTATTTTTCTATTATTTCTTGACTTGATATAGTTTCATGAGCATATTGCTATGGTCAAGACTTATATGATATATATGATATTATTTATGTTTGTTTATAAATAAGAATGTTTGTTCCTTTCTTACTTCTAAGGGGTAGGTTTTGGGTAGGTTCCTATAGCCAAGTATTTTGAGAAAGGAATTGTTTATGTGTGTATTAAAATCTTATTATGAGTTATTGGAATGAATATGTACTTTGGTATATTGCATGCACACTAATATTTTGTAGGAACAAGTCAAAGGAAGGAGTGTGCACAAAGGAATTAATAACTATCACATAAATCCATAAGTTGTTATGGTGAATAGGAACCCCCTACGATTAGTTATTCAGATGATGAGGTTTTACCTATAGCTACTATTGCCCTAGATGAAGATTTTGTATCATCTACTTATATTCTTTGGGGAAAGGATGAGATGCCTATTGATCATAGTGTTGAGGCTTCCACTTCTAGAAAACTTGAGTTTGATGAGTCAGACACAAAGGACCCTAATAGAGAATGAATCAAAAGAAACATTTCTCTCCTTGTATCTCATGATCAAAATACTAACTCAAATGTTTATGAATGAGATTCCCTT
Organism: Cupressus sempervirens; assembly: GCA_028749045.1. Classification (NCBI taxonomy): domain Eukaryota; kingdom Viridiplantae; phylum Streptophyta; class Pinopsida; order Cupressales; family Cupressaceae; genus Cupressus; species Cupressus sempervirens. Next base: position 476,882,711 of record CM053788.1, read on the forward strand.
TTTGATGCATCTCATGAAGTAAGAGTGGATGTTGTACATGTCCATACTAATCAAACCACCAAAGTTCATGAGTCTTTCTTAAGGCTTAACTATTTGAACTTACAACTTGCTTTAGTAGACCATGCTAACTCTCCTAGGTCTTATCTTGATTTGGGTACCGTTGAACACTTCCCTTTGGGTCCTAAATCTTGTCACTAGAGATTATTCCTTCCATGTCAACAATCTTGAACCTTCCACTTTTTTATCCATCCTCCACTGTGATCTCATTGATTGGTCTATACAAAACCAAAGCCTAGGCTACCATATTTTCCAAATTATTATGAGATTTCTTGTTACCTAAATACTATTGAGCTTGTATTCTCTTCCACTAGCGAGCCAACTGTCAACATGACTAACTTAGATATTAAGTACCTTAGTCTCAAATTTAAAACAAATTTGAAAAAAGGGAGCTCTGATGGTGAAAATACCTTTGTGGTGATGTCAAAGCCAAAAAAAATAGTAAAAATAAAGATGTATCTAAGAGTGAAAACATCTTTGAGGTTCCCGAAGATGAGGCACTTGATAGTGTCCCTAGTTATTTTCAAGATAGATCATCGATTATAACTGAACCTATATAGCCTATCAACCTTGGTATAGAAGAGTCTCCTAAGATCATACATTTAGCATAATCACTCTTAGCTAAATAAAAAGAGAAATTCACTCAGTTCTTTCATAAAAATTAAATCAACTTCACTTGGATATATGCGACATGCTTGGCCTTGATACTGATTTAACCATGCATAACCTTTCTATGGCCCCTGGTGTCAAACCTTTTAAGAAAACATTGAGGAAAATGCATTTTCATGTTTCCCTATTGGTGAAAGAAAAATTAGAAAAGATCCTAAGTGAAAAATTTATAAAAGATATAGATTAAGTTGAATGGATATCTAATATTGTAGTTTTTTCAACACAAATCAATTTGGGTTTGCCCGGATCTCTGAGATCTAAATAAATCTTTCCCTAAGGATTACTTTATACTTCCAAACATTGATATAATAGTAGAAATTAGCTTGGATTATGAAATGTATTCCTCAATGGATGAATTATCAAGATACAACCAGATAAAAATAGCTCCTAAATATCAAGAAAAGACAACTTTCACTTATTCTTAGGGTACCTCTTGTTGAAATTTTATGGCTTAAAGAATGTAAGTGGAACCTATCATAGATATATAACAAAAATTTCTCATGATATGATGCATAAAAACATGGAGGATTATGTTGATGACACCCTAGCTAAGTCTAAACAAAGAAACACTCACTTAGATGACTTGAGTTTGATATTGGATTGTATGGAACAATTTCAACTTAGGCTCAATCCTAAGAAATGTGCTTTTGGTGTCACTTCATGCAATTTATTAGGCTACATCATATCCACTAAAGGCATTGAAGTTTATCTTGAGAAGGTAAAATCTATCATGGAAATTCCACTTCCTAGAAACACAAGTCAATTAAGGAGTTTTCAGGGATGTCTACAATCTATTAGGAGGTTTATCCCTCAATTGGTTGATAGCTCTCAACAATTCAATAAAAATCTACATAAAAGATCTAAATGTGTGTGGAATGATGAATGTGAGAAGAGACTATCTCAAATCAAGGAATACTTTTCTAAACCACCAATTCTTATGCCTCCTATTCATGGAAAGCCCTTGATCTTATACATTCAAGCTACAACTACTTCCCTAAGGGCATTACTAGGAAAACATGATGATAAGGGAAAAGAATGAATTATCTACTATATCAGAAAAACCTTAGCTACTTATGATATTAATTAAAATAACATTGAGAAATCTTGTCTCGTTGAATTTCCCTCTCAAAAGCTATGACATTACATGCTAGCTCATACTACAGATTTGGTTCCAAAAATTAATCCTATTAAAATAACTTTTGAGTAAATTTTTTCTTATGGGTATACTTTCTAAATGGATGATTATTCTATCCAAATTTTGCATTCATTATGTCAAAGTTAAATCATTGATTTCCCACTCCAAGATAATGCCCCTATGCATATAGATTTCCTAGATTCATCAATCATGTGTGTCACAGAAAGGACATAGAAAATGTTTTTTGATGGATCTCATAGTCAAATTAATGTTGGTGTCAGTATCTTGTTCATTACACCTCATGGTATACAATTCCTAAGTCATACAAGTTGTTGTTTCCTTGCACCAATAATATAATAGAATATAAGGCTCTTATGAATGGTATCAAATTGGTTATTGAATGGAGGATAACTTAGCTACACATTAATGGAGATTCCCAACCTGTCATAAATCAAATAAATAATGACTATCAAATGAAGGATGACAAGTTGATTCCATATAAGAAATTGGTTGATTCTCTATGGAGCTATTTCACCTTTGTCACTTTTCAAGAAATTCTTAGGGTAGGAAATAAAGCTGCAAATGTTATGGTTACTTTGGAATCTATCTTATAATTTCAATAACATGAATCTTGGTTTCGAATCATGTTGGAAGAGCTACATTACCCCACCTATGGTTCCCCTGATAACCGAGTCATTTTCACTATCATCGGTCATGAATCTTCTCACTATGCTACCATTTACTCTTACTTTCATGACCAAATTAGCCCTGATAACCTCACTTGAAATGAAAAATTTTAACTCATTTGTAATGATTCCCATTATACCCTCATCTCTAGTGACTTGTATAGGAAGGGTCTAGATGGAACACTCCTTAGGTGCTTAGAGATGGATGAGTCAGAATCTTCTTTAGCTAAAGTCCTTAATGGCATTTGTGGGTCTCACTTTAATGGCCTTGTGCTTGCTCAACTACTACTTAGAGCTAGTTACTATTGGCATATTATGCAAGAATATATCGTGCATTACACTAAGTCTTGCAAAATGTGCTAGGTACATGGTAACCTAATTCATTCTCCTAGACATGAATTGATCCCATCTAGCATACATTGTCCTTTCCAATAGTGGGCCTTTGATTTAATTGGAAATATATATCCTAGCTCATCAAATGGGCATAATTTTATTGTTAGTGCTACAGAATACTTCAGTAAGTGGGTTGAGGTTGTCCCACTCTTTTTTGCTATAGGAAACCATGTTGTTTTGTTCATATTCAACCATTTCATATGTCACAATGGAATTCCCTCCTCTATAGTTACTAATAATGGAGGATAGTTAAAGAAAAAGGACCTTAGATAGTTTGTAAAAGATTTAAGATTAAACAACATTTTTCCTATATCTATTACGCTTAAGGGAATGGTCAATATGAAGCCTCAAACAAAACATTGCTCAAGATCCTACATAAAACTCTACATAAGTCTACGAGATATTGGTATCTAAAAATTAATCTTACACTATATGTGTATAGGACTAGCATATGCACACCTACTAGGGCCACACCTTTCACTCTAGCCTATGGTTCTGAGGTTTTTCTTCCATTTGAGGTTGAGATTCATTCCTTGTAAGTGTCCTTGAAATGGTTAATTACTGATGAAGATTATAGAACTATGAGGATACATGAGCTTGAATTCCTAGATAGACGTCATAAGGTTGCTTTTGATTGCATGAGAGCTTACCAAAAATGAATTTCTACCAACTACAATAAGACAGTTCATCGGTGATCTTGTCTTTAGAGAAAATATGAAAAATTAGCAAAATAGAGAACAAAAGGAAAAATTTGAACCTAATTAGTTGGATCCTTACATGGTCATTGTTACATTTGGATCTAATGCTTATCAACTCTCTACACCTAAGGGAGAATATCTCCCTGAGCCCATTAACATATTGCACCTCAATAAGTTATATGCTTATATTTTTGCTGCTCAGCACTTGTACATATCTTATGATCCTAAAAAAATCCAAAAAATCATATATCATGCTAAAAAAAAATCCTAATTAATTGAAAATATCTTGAAAAAATGGTCATCTTAGTGAAAACCTAGAAATAGGTGCTTTGATGTATCAAATAGATAATTAAATATCTCAAAAAATAAGATAAAAATCATAAAAAGTTCTATAAAAAATAAAAATAAAAATTGCCAAGTGGTGAAAACCTAGAAATAGGCACTACTTGACACCCTTTCACCTATGTCTATTAGCATATTGCTTTGTGCTCATGAACACTTTGTCTCATTTTTCATTTCCTTGCCTAGCTTGGAACTAACTCTTGTCTAGGTCTATGGGGCATGAACTATGTAACTTATCAGGGTTTCCTTGTTGTGTTGTTATTTCTTTGGTAGCTCTCCAAACAATGTTTTTCAACACTTCCCCTTTACATCATGTATTTTTTAACACTTATCAGATACTTTAGTTACAATCTAGGATGTCGTGATACCTCTCATTGGCATACTTGAGTGTTAAAGAGATAGTCATGCGAATTCCACACACACACTTTAACACTAAAACTATCTCAAACTTGTTGGCTTATTTTTCTTTGTTTCTTGTCTATGATAATTTCTTTGTTGAGTGTTCCTTCCCTAATAGTCTCTCAAGGATGTCAGGGACTAGAAGACTGGGGGCATGGGGTATGTTTTCTCTTAGTTTCTACTTGAGCATCTACCTTGTTGGTCGTGGGTGTCTTGAGAATCTTTCTTGTCCTACTTTACACTTAGGATCTTTAAGGTATTATCCTTGACTATTTTTTCTAGTGTGTTCTTATGCCCATCTCGACATTTTGTGTCTTAATGTGAGCATAATCTTGTTATACTAAACAAAGCGAATCTAATTGAATTGTCATCTTGACCTCTCTATCTTTGATGCATAGGTTGGGTTCCCACATACCCATCTGATATAGATCATATTCATATCCTCATAGTTATGCTAGTGATGATTATATTCATATCCTCATAGTTATGCTAGTGATGATTATATTCATATACCCATCTGATATAGATCATATTCATATCCTCATAGTTATGCTAGTGATGATTATATGATCTTGCAATGTCCCTAATAAGGCTCAATGATAAAAACTAGGACCTACTTATATAACCCTTTTAATTACACCTTTGCATTCTAGTTTGTATTTTAGGGTTCATCTTATCTTAGTTTTGCATTTCAATGTTGAGAGAGTTTTCTTCATCTTTTATAGATGTGTCGGCTAACTATACTCATTCTTATAGCACTTCTTCTTGATCAAATCTTGTCATCTCCTCTTGGCTCTCACTCACTTCTCTACTATCCTATCATCACAGAGGGTTAATCTTATCATCACATCTATCTAAGCTTCTGACATAATTTTGACCTAATTTTTGAACTCCTTAGATTTGTGCAAAAATTGTACCCCTACCAAAATTTGACATCCTGGATCCATTTTCAGGATCAAAATCAAATATGGGTTCATATTGATGGTCAAAATTGCATTTTGAAATTCTTCTTTCTTCTACATAGTTTGTTGACTTTTTGAGGCTTAATCTTCTCATATTACTGAGGCAACCATCATTTCAACTTTATTTCACTCTTCTAACTCATTCCACGTTCATTTCATTTCACTTTTCTTCTTTCTTTGAACCAATCCTCACTCTATATTTCTAGCTAAACTTAGTCATACTGGGGCATATCTTCATTGCTTGGTGATCACTCTTTGGTTGCAATCGCTTGTTTGTCACTATGGACCTTGCTTTATCCTGATTTCATCTTGATCTATCTTATTTTTTCATCTCTTCTATCTCATTTCTATTTAAATCTTGAGGAAGCGGGAATAAACTATCATTGTTTTTCTTTTTTGCTATCATGGTATTGCTATGGTTATCTACTTCTCTATAGCTTATGCTTAACCTTTCCATTTTCTCTAGTTCTATCTCTCTCCTAATGTTTAGTCTTGTTTATTATTGACTATGAATTCGGGATTTGCTATCTTTCTATGCTTCATTCTTCATAGTCATATTTTTCTTATCTTTTGCTTTCTTTGCTTCTTCATTCTTTGACTTTATGTGTTCCTAGATTGATCACACATTAGTCAAAGAGGACCAAAAGTAATCACCCAAAAATGGCCATCTAGACTATAAGCCCCCTTTCTAGCATTTTTTCTTAATTATTTAATTCTTATTCTTGATCAAATCATCACTTTGTTATTTATTCAATTGAAACCTAAGGTTTAATTACTTTATCCTAAGCCTTTTTATTTAATTGAAAGAACTTGCTCCCTTATAATTAAATAAAGTCCCCAAAATTCCATTATCCTAAGTATGCACATGAAAAATATTATTTCTATTTTTTAAAAAAAGAGAGAAAGGCATTTTTCTCTACAAATGAATGCACAACATTCTATGTGAGAGGAATCTTTATTTTCAAAACAACTTTAATTCTCCTCCACACATCTTTTGCCTCTTAAATTCAACCGTTGATTTTTCTTAGGTGGTATTCTTGTGCACATGGATCACTCAAGATGCATTCTCCACCCTTGATTATGCCACTTTTGCTTCATAAAGTCAACCAACCATTTGTCTTTAAAAGGAGGCTCTCTCCTCACCCTTTCATATCTCTCATTATTTGTACTAACATTGTGTTGCAGGATTTATTGGAGATTTTGGAGCACTTGGAGTGCTTGGAGCATTCTTGCATTCTAGCTTAGCTTTCCTTTTACGTGCATCATAGCTTCACAGGATCCTTACTTTAGCTTTCTTTATACTCTAGATTATATCACATAGCTTAAGTAGGAAGGCTTTGTACTACTCTCATCTTCCTAGTTTATCTTGCATCTTGAATTTTATTTAGTTTGTATTACATTTGCATATTGATTTGGGTACTAGCATCCTTGGTTTTTTCTTATAATCTTTCATTCTATGGTGCACCTTGCAAGGGTTTGCATAAGATACATTCATTTGAGATCCACCATACTACTATTTGCACTCTTTTACACCTTAGAATATAGGAAGCTATAAGTCTCAAATCTATCTTTCCTTGGGATTCTTTGAGAATAAGGGTTTATAGAAGTGTGTCCACATTTTTTACATACAAATATCACTAGATTTTTTATTGCTCCAATTAGGTTATGTTAATGTCACTTAAAATCCATGTTATTTTTAATTTTTCAGAGTATCTATATCATTGCTTACTAGGATTCCAAGTATTAATAACCTTATTTTTAGTGAAGTAATCATTTGTTATTTTTACTATATAATGAGTATGAGTGTATGTTATCTTTTTGTCCCAAAATACATTACTTGGATTGTGTGCTTAATACTAACTAGCCTTTATACTACCTTCATTTTTCATCATTATATATATATATATATTTTTTTTTTTTTTTTTTTTATTTTTTTTTTTTTTTTTTTTTCTATCCATATTGAATATATATTCTTGCAGCATGTATCTGTAATAGTCTATATGAACATTATTTGGAGAAGTTGTTGTTCAAATAGGTATCAATGATTGTCCTCCTTCTCAATATGGATTTATCACTACTTTTTTATATTACAAGTTTTTCAATGATTTGTATGCCTTCTTTGATTTCACCTTTTTCAATCATATAAATTAGATAACATTTATATTCCTTCAACATTAGTCCCATTGATATTCCTTTCATTGTACCTTTGGCATTTATGGTGTTTATGCTTACATCTATCCATCTTTGACATCAATGACAATATTTATATCATCTATATCAAGACAAGATCTGATAAATTATACAAAAATTGTACTAATCCAATCTCTCTACTAAACAAACTAAGAACACTACCAAGTAAAATAAATATGTTGACATCAGTAACAAAACATTAAGGTCATTACATATAATGCAATATCCTATAACAATCCCAGCAATATCCCAACACAATCATCTTCTTCAACTTTGATTCAAATACCAAATAGATTCAATCATTTTAGTGGATAGCATCATTAACCACCTTGTACTAGTCATCATGTATTACATGATCTATCAACAATCATGCAAAGGTGTTCTTGGAGTACTCCATAAAATGATCCCTCCACTCCTTTAAACTATAAAACAAGGACCATATAAAAGGTATCTCAAGTAAATAATTGAAAAGAAAATTCTCCTTCCCTTTCACATCTTTAGTGTTAAAGTTATATGCTTCAATCATTTTTGAAAATTGCATCTATCTTGTGTATTGACATCTCTTGTGGGTCTCTATTGGACATCCCTCTTAGAACCACTTTATTGTCATCCATCTATAATGAAAAATCCATCTTCTTGAAACTCTATGTGTATTGGTCAAAGGTCTTCATCCATTGATTTCCAAGTAAAACATATGTATCATCTAGATCTACAACAAAGAAGTCATGTGTCACTCTCTAGTTCCCCATGGTAATGTTTAGCTATGGAATCACATGAATGTTAAGTAGTAAGGTTCCTCCTTCCACCTTAACCCAAAAATTTTCATGTTCCACTATATGAAGATCTCTCTTGGTAACAAGTGATAAACTTCTAAAATTGAGTGTAGCCCCATTGTCAATCATAATTGTGACTCTCTCTCCTTAAAGTGTCTCAAGGACCCAAAATACACTACAATCAAAAGTTGCAAAAGTGTAGTAATGGAATCTCCCCTCTACACAATGTTGGAAGCATGAATTTTTATGATATTCCTATGGGGGGGTATTGTAGAAACATGATTAGATCATTATCATAATGATATGTTACATTCATGATTGTGTTTGTCATTGATGTCAACATAGTAATTTTCTATGTTATCTAATAGAAGAACAGGGATAAAGATCAAGTTGCTATGGACATATCATTGAGTATTTTCACTAGAAAGTTTAATGGGAGATACTACTAAGTATCTAGCATATGAAGCTAACCTCTAGAGAAAAAGATATTAAGTCTAGAAGAAGTTATGCAAGTTTTGGTGAAGACTGTTCTAAGATAGAGTTTACAGAAGCATGTTCTAGTAAACTTGTTATATCTCTTAGTAGGGTTGTTATTATGAGAATCAAGGTTAAAGACATGTAGAAGACATATTAGATATGATGTGGCTAAAGTCACTCATTATAATATTACATGTGCAAAAAGCTATTCAAGTTACAAGGTGACAGATTGATGTTATTGCTAAGTATAGTTGTTCTTAATTAGGTCCTATAATAATTAATTGAGAAGGTGTAATAGCTGAATTAGGAAATTTTTTTATGGATTCAGTATAAAGGAAAGAGATTTTCCTTTGTTATGTATAAAAAGAAAGAAGCAAGCATGAAGAGTGGAATAGAAGAGAAATAAGTTAATTGTAAAGACAAGCAGAGTAGAGCAAAGTTGGAGAAAACTTTGTTCCAAAGTTTTTATTTAGAGATCCAAGGTTTGATATTTGGATTTGAGCTTCATGACCTAGTCTGCAAGGTCTAATGGTGATTACTCTGGTTGATAGGATAGAGGAAAGAGGATAAAGCACAATATGAATAATTATTCTACAAGGAATAGTTGAGAGATTAGTTGGATAGTGAAGTGCAATGGTCTTGCCCTAGAATTTGTTTGGATAGTGGGTCCTTCTACAACTCCTAACAAGGGTGGCACAAAAGGGATTCAAAGTCTCCTAACAGGAACTCTTATGTACTAAATTTTTTTATAGACTCCTAATAGGGTCCATCCTCTAACAAGGAATATATATATATCAGTATATCTTTCTGGGCATCATCCCCACCAAGGTTTTCCCTCTGATCAAAAGTTTCCCTAGTTAAGAAATATGGTGTAATTGTGTATGTGCATCTTATTATGGTTTACTTTGGTTTCATGGTTGAGATTAATTAAGGTTGATAAATGTTTTAATTATATAATTGATTCACCCCCTCCCCCCCTCTTACTTATCTTGGTGGACTATTATTTCTAACAATTGGTATCAAAGCATTAGGTCCTTTAAGATAAAGCTTAACAAATTTGAGAGATCCATGGTGAATATATTCAGAAAGGAAAGTCCTAAATCTAATACGGAAAATTTTGACACACAAAAGATGGAGGTTCTTGGTGAGAGATCAAAATTGAGTATAGAATTTAGCATTGAGTTTCTGAATAGAGGCACAAGTAAAGATAGGTCAAGATTTCCAGAAGACATGAAGATCAAGGAAGGTATTGACCTCCTCATGAAAAAAGAGCTAGAAGGTATGGAATTTTTTTCTTGTTGGACATGTACTAAGTTTGGTCATTTTTCATCTACATGTTGTAAGAGAGTAAGAAAAACTAGAACAAGTTTACTTTTTGATGAAGATGAAGAATTTAAAGCAAGTATGGAAAGATTCTTGAATGATTGTGATGATAAAGATAATGAACCTAAATTAGTTAAGAAAGAGGAAGTACTAGAAGAGATAGCTTTTGTAACTATTTTTTATCCAGAGGCTAACAATGAAAATGTGGAAGTTATCATTAGCAGTGATTTGTAGAATGGGAATCAAATTGAAGAAAAAGATTCAATCCTAGAGTAGAAGAAAGAGTTGAGTTGAAGACTCCTGAACAAAATGGCATTACAAAGAGAAGAAATAGGTTAGTAACAGAAGCAGCTAGAGATATGTTATTTGAGAATGATGTATCCAAGATGTTTTGGAGAGAAGTTGTGAATACAGCAGTCTACACTATGAACAGAGTGCAAGTCAAGAAAGACACAAACAAGACCCCTTATGAAGTTATGGTTTGGTCACTCACTTATAGTTAAGTATTTCAAAATTTTTGGCAGCAAATGTTATATCAAAAGAGATGATGATATTGATAAATTTAATGCTAGAAGTGATGAAGTGATGCAGGAACATCTTGTGTCAAGAAAAAAAATGGAGGAGGGAGAAAGTGATGAAAATTAGAGGAAAAAACTAATAAAAATAAAAAGGGAAAAAGGAGAAAAAGAGGAATTTCTATTTTTAAGGTTCTTAGGTGGCGTAAAGAGAATTATAAATAAAAATGGTTGTCATTCCATTTATTGACGTGTGTAAGTGGAATTCTAGAAGTTTGTGGACATTTCCTGAAATCATGCATTTAATATTTGTTGGGCCACATGGTGGTGCTTAGTTGTATTTGGGTGGGAATTAAATTTTTTTGTAAGGTATTTGTATTTACCTTTTATCCCACATTGGTTATGTTTATAACATCTTGGGTGGTAGGTGCATATTTAAGCAAGGCATGTGAGCATTTGCAATCAAGCTTCAAGGTTTGATCTCTTCTTAGTAGAAGCTTGGAGAGGAGGAAGGAGAGGAGCAATTTTTCTTGATTCAATGGATAGAGTGCCCAATGCGAGGTAATTTAGAGTAGGATTATGGTGGAGTTGCGAGTTTATGAGAAGAGCTAGTGGTTGTAGTTTAGAAATAAGGAGATTGATTGGTGGGCTTGCGAGCACAAGTTTAGATCTTCTTTTGAGGTTTCTACCAAAGTATGGATCTAGACTAACTAGGGTTTGGATTGGATTTTGAGGGATCTTTTAGAACTATTACTTATTTAGTATTTGGCCATAACCAAGATGGCCTTACAGCTTGGCATATTGCATGTAATCAATTATTTTATGACTAAAGAGTTGTGATTTGGTATCAAATCTTGCATTTTTATTATGTTTTTTTGTGTGGTTATTTGCTAGGGGCTAGGACATCTCCTTTGGGGATTCTCTTACCTTGCACTGCATCAAGTGGTATTAGAGCCAAGTTATTCCTGGGCATGTAGATAGATCACCGAAGCTAAGGTAGTTTGCACTAGGACTTGGGTTGAGAGAAGTTGATTTGGTGGTGGGTTGTTCTTTCTGGAGTCCTAGATCCCTTGGTTGTGAGGTGGCAGATCATGGTTCTAACTTGCAATTTCATAGGGCTTATAGATGGATCGATGGATGTGAAGATTGTAGGTTGATCTTGTTGAGGCATGATCATAGAGAGTTTGTGGATTGTAGATCTATGTTTCTAGACTTATGATTCAGTTCCTAATTGTTCGTGCAATGTGGGAGGTTGCAATCTAACTTGAAAATAATTTGGGTTTATCACAAGGAGCATGGGAAGGATTTATTGTAGAGGGTTTGCAAAAAATTTAGAAGATGGCTCTAAGAGGATTGGACCCTAGGATGATTGTGAATCTCTGTGATATAGTGGAAAAGGTTGGCTTTGTTGATCAGTTTGTGGAGTCTGATATAGAACCTGTAGAGCAACTGGAGGTTATTGCTGAGGATATTCCTAACCCTGTTGATGCTAGGATGGAGATTGGTTTTCATGATAATTTGGTTGAGTCTGGCATGGAGATTGTAGAGCACTTGGTCATGGATGATCTGGTTGTTGGTGGTGACTTGTATGTTGCAGAGCATCTTGCTGTGAGCAATGAGATGGTTGGTGTTAAGAGTTTGACATATGTTGCTGAGGAGTTACATATTATTGTTGATATGGAGTATTTTGATGCTGGTGTGGAGTCACTAGTTGTTGATGTGTATAAGGGTTTATTGATGAAGTATAATGTTCAATTTGTTCCTAGGAGTGAGCATGTTGATTGGATGGTTGAGACTTTGGTGTTTGACATATGGATGCAGATGTGGATGATGTGCAAATTGGTTTTCTTGTCCCTGATGAAGTGGAAATGTTTGGTGAAGATGAAGATGGTTGTAGATATTTCTTTTTGCATCAAAATGTGACACACACTTTTTTTATCTACCTAGGGAGTCTGATGCAGGAGCATCTTGTGTCAAGGAAAAAAATTGGAGGGAGAAAGTGACAAAAATTAGAGGAAACAAATAACAAAAAATTTAAAAAGGGAAAAAGGAGAAAAAGATGAATTTCTATTTTTGAGGTGCATAGGTGGGGTAAATAGAAAATTAAATTAAAATGGTTGTCATTCCATTTATAGAGGTGTGTAGGTGGAATTCTAGAAGTTTGTGGACATTTCTTGAAATCATGCATTTAATATTTGTTGGGAAACATGGTGGTGCTTAGTTGTATTTGGGTGGGAATTAAATATTTCTTGTAAGGTATTTGTATTTACCTTTTATCCTGCATTGGTTGTGTTTGTAATATTTTGGGTGGTAGATGCCTATTTAAGCAAGGCATATGAGCATTTGTAATCAAGCTTCAAGGTGTGATCTCTTCTTAGTAGAAGATTGGAGAGGAGGAAGGAAAGGAGAAAGTTTTCCTAAGTCAGTGGATAGAGCATCAAATGTGAGGTAGTTTAGAGCAAGATTGTGGTGGAATTGTGAGTTTGTGAGAAGAGCTAGTGGTTGTGGTTTAGAAACAAGGAGATTGCTTGGTGGGCTTGTGAGCACAAGTTTAGATCTTCTTTGGAGATTTCTACCAAAGTATGGATCTGGATTGGCTAGGGTTTGGATTAGATGTTGAGAGATCTTGTAGAACTATTGCTTGCTTTGTATTTGGCCATAATCAGGAATGCCTTATAGCCTAGCACATTACATGTAATCAGTTATTTTATGAATAAAGAGTTGTTGTTTGGTATCAGATCTTGCATTGTTATTGTGTTTCCATTGTGTGGTTATTTTTTGGGGGCTATGATATATCCTTTGGGGATTCTCCTACCTTTAACTACATCATGAAGGTATGTTTCTTGGTTATTCATTAAAAAGAAGAGCTTATAGATGCTATAATCTGAGAACTAAGACTATTATTGAAAGTAAAAATGTAAGAGTTGATGAGGAATTCAAAATACAAGAAAGAATAGTTGACTACAATTTTGATGATGAGAATGTTATTGTTACTAAACCAAGGAATGATGAAGTATTCTTGGAGATTTACAATTATTTTTAGAATGAAGGGGAGCTAAGGTAGGAACAAAGTTCATAACCTAGAGTTGAGATAACAACTCCTACTTCTGGTAAGAATATGACAAAGAATCATCCACCAAAGTAGATCATTGGCAACAAAGATAAAGGTGTGATGACAAGAACCATAATCAATGAAAAAATGTGTTTGATATCTCAAGTAGAACAAAAGAATGCAGATGAGGCATGCAAAGATGACTATTGAAAGCAAAATATGAAAGAAGAATTGGATTAGATAGTAACGAATAAGGCAGGGGAATTGGTCCCTACACTAGTAGACAAGAATGTGATAGGAACAAAATGGGTATTTAGGAACAAGATGAATGAACAAGGTGAAGTTGTAAGGAAGAAAGCAAGATTGGCATGTAAAGGTTACTTGCAGCAAGAAGGAATAGACTATGACAAAACTTGTGCTCCTATGGCAAGAATTGAAGCAGTAAGGTTATTCTTAGCCTATGTAGCACATAGGAAATTCAAGGTATATCAAATGGACGTTAAGTCAATAATTCTAAATGGAGAACTTGAAGAAGAGGTATATGTTAGAATCATTATTCTTTTTCACTTACTAATTAGATCATCTTGATTTAATTAATTAAGTTGTTTATTACTCGTGTTACTTAAGCTATCTCTTAGGTGCATATAATCAATATTTTATATTAATTATATTGTGCAACCTAGCTTTTTTCCCTTTAGGGTTTTGTTCACCTTTAAGGTTAAACTTTTGTATTTTTTGTTTTCCATCTAGAATAAAGATTTTTTGCTCTCACTCAGTTGAGATTTTCCAAGCTCTGCTTTTTCCTTTTCTAGTTTCTCTTAAGCACAGGTTATTTGCATGCAGGTGTTCTTGGTGATCTATGAACTTGGTTTTCACAACTTCCACATGGTATTAGAGCATCCCTGCTGCTTCCTAGTCTGAAGAATTTGAAGTCGCTATTCAGAGTTAGAAACCCCAACTTTTTTGAGGTTTTTTTCCTTCAATCAAGAGGACTTTTTTCAGCTCACTTTAGGCCAAAACAGAGGCTTTCATTGTGCTTAGAAGGCCTATTAAAATTATAATCCATATAAAATTTTTGATTTTTGGCTATTGTAGCATCAGGAAAAAAAAATTGGCCTCCTAGAGGGCTGTACGAATGATTTTCAAAAAAAAAATTAAAAATACTCTTCCCAATGGCCATCATAGCTCCACCCCCAAGCCACTGTAGCACCTCCCGTGCTTGACCTAGGCACCACCTCCACAAGAAGCACAACCTGATCGCCGGTCCATGGCCACCGCTGCAAAGCTGACTTGCCACCCTCCTCCATGGCACCACTTCCATCCACCACCTGACTGTAACCTCCACTGGTGGCACCACCAAAACCCTCTATGTAGGCATGATGTCACTCATCTAGCATCCTACATCAGCTTCCTGGCATCCTACGTCAACATCCCGACCATAAGTCAACATTTTGATGAACGACATCATTTTTTTGGCACCAATTTTTGACCCTTTCTGAAATCATTTGCAGGTAGGATGATGTCATAATCTCACAAGTGATGTCAACATTCTAGTAGCTAGATTTTTTTCGGTGATGTCCAGTTGATGGCCTTACAGCCTTCAAATTTTTTGTCATGACTGTAATTTTTCAATGAGCTTGTCTTTTGGAGAAGCAATTGGTTTTTTGGCCATAACTTGAGCATATAGAGGTCTCTTTTCAATTTGAAAGAAGCACCAAAAAGCTGGTTCTGAGATGGAGACAATGATGCTAGTTTTATTTCATTCTAAGTCTATTTAAGCTCTCATTTTTTCCATTGAAGTAGAGGCTTTAATTTCCTCCCTCTCTGCATCTAGCATCCAGGTTTTTTTCTCAGTTTTTGTGATTCCAATAGTTGTTTCTTTGGTTTTTGAGGGATATATTTATATGTTGCTGGGGGGAGCATTTTCTTTTCTTTAATCCATTTCAAAATCAACCCTTTATTTCTGTCTTCTTCTCTCAATGGCAGACTCTTATGTCACCTTCCTTACACCCCAAAACTACCACCCTTGGAAAGGATAGATGACCAAATTTCTTATGGAAAAGGGGTTATTGTCATGCCTTGACAAGACTTAGTCAGTTCTATAGAGGCCTTATGAGCTCTTGATGCAGGAGCATCCAGAGGTATAAGGGCAATCCTGTGTCACCCAAAAAAAATGTACTTAGACTTAGTTTTTGTTTCATGTGTTTTCATTTTTGGATACCCATTTGGGTCAAATAAAGGTTCCAACTCTCACAGTTCCACTATCAGTGTTCTAGGATAAAGTATTTGAGCACCTTGGGATACCTGTAAATGCCAAAAAAAATAGGACTATGTAATTTAACGATAATTATGGTGGATTAGAAGGTGTAAATTGGAGGGAGGATTAAAATTCTAATTTAGAATATTCTAGAAAAAGAATCAGGTGAAAAGGCTGCATGGTTTGAAAGTTATCGCAATTTTTTACTTTCTAGAAACCTCCTAAGAATGCTTCAAAGTCAAGTTCAAAGCTTTAAATGACCTCTTATAAGGCCAAAAAATGGGGGATGAGTGAAGCTGGTACATAGACCTATAGATCACTTTGAGAGCTTTCTTAAAAATATAAATAGTTCGTCAATCGGAGCTACGGTTCAAAAGGTATGCCTCCTAGAAGTTTGGTTACCATTTTTGGATTCTTCTAATTTTGAGTTGACTTCTAACACGGCTTCTGGAGCCTTTTATTTGGTTGGTGGATGCCAAATAGCACTTTCTAGAATGTATTCCTAATCCTTAACCCTTTGGGGTCTATTTAAAGGCATTTTTGGCATTGTAAAAGGAAGTTCAGAGTGGAGTTTGAGAGAAGGTACTAGGAGAAGAAATTATCTCCAGATTTATGCTATTGTAAGCCCATAGGGCATGTTTTGGAGTCTGTCTCTCTGCACTAAGTGTACTAGCATATTTTCATAGTTAATAAAATTTTCCCTTTCTTGTTGTGTCCATTTTGTGCCTGGGTTGTGTCTCCATCAAGTGGTATCAGAGCCAGTTTTCCTATGTGTGTAGACAGAGTGCCAACTATGAGGCAGTTTGCACCAGGACTGTGTGGTTGTGGGTTTGAATTAAGAAGATGCCTCCATGAAGAGAGCTTGGTGGAAGGGTCAAAGCTATTAATCCTGAGGAGGTTAGAGCCCTCCAAAGGTAGGTTCAAGCATTGTAGGAGGAGCTTCGTAGAGGAACAAATGTTGCTGCAGGTGACGAAAGTGAGGATGACAATGAAGAAGAAGAAATTGGACCAGAAGGGGAAGTTGAAGGGGAAGTTCTAAATCAGGAGAGAGGAGAGGCTTTTTAAGGCCATTACTAAGTTTGGGAAAAAACCTACAATTGATGGGGGTGTATTTTCAAAAAATCTAAAACTACATGACTTGACGGACTGGATTAATGAACTGGAAGAGTACTGTGAGTATGAGGATATCAGGGATCCAGATAGGGTTAAGTTTGCAAAGGCCAAACTAAAAGGCCATGTCAAAATTTGGTGGCAAGAGGTTTAATTGGAGAGAAATATAAGAGGAAAGGAGAAGATCACAAGGTGAGATTGCATGGTGGAAAAATTAAAGAAGTAGTTCATTCCTATTGACTACGAGCTTGATTTGTTTAAGAAGATGCACGGGTTAAAGCAAGTAGGAAAATCAGTCCAAGAATATACGGAGGAGTTTTATCGACTTCTGATTAGAGCAGGACATGCAGAAGAAAATAAGGAGAAGGTTGCTCATTATATCAGTGGATTATGACCTAGCATGCAAGAGGAATTCAGTCTAGTAAGAATGACCAGCATTGAAGAGGCATACCAATTTTCCCTACAAGTTGAAGAGAAGCTAAATAAAAAGTTTGAAGGGAGACAAAGAGGCACAATCAAGGAGGAAGGGCTAGTGGTAGGTCATCTGGAGGTCAAAATGAGACCCAAAAGAAAAATGAAGATGTGGGTACTAGCAGGAACTAGAGGAACGGGGATTTCAACTGCTCCCGTGATCAAAACTTTGGAGATCAGAGAGGAAGAAGTAGAGGATGTGGACAAGGTTTAGGAAGAGGAGGTTTTCATGGTACCTATTTCCATTGCAATGAACAAGGCCATCATGCCTTTGAATGCCCTCAATGACAAGGAAGAATAGATCGGAGAGTTAAGGGCCAAGCTAGGGTTGCTCATGTGGATGAGGATGCACAGTCATCACATTTAGAGGATGCAAAAAGAGGAGAGACTTTAGTAAATGAAAGGGTTCTACTAAGTGGAGAGATTGAATCGGGACAAAGGAGGAGTATATTTCATACCAGGTGCAAATATGAGAATAAATGTTGTGATGTGATCATTGATGGTGGTAGCACTAACAACTTGGTGTCAAAAGAGATGGTCTCTAGGCTGAAGCTCAAGAGGGAGAAACACACCTAGCCCTATCGGATCGCTTGGGTGAAGGATGATCATAAGGTCTTGGTAAGTGAACAATGTTTAATGAAGTTCAAAATTGGGAGTTATCATGATGAAGTTCTCTGTGATATTATTCCAATTGATGTCTGCCATCTATTATTGGGAAGATCATGGTAGTTTGATAGGCATGTAGTACATGATGGTCATGCAAACACATACTCTCTAACAAAGGATGGAGTTCGCCACAAACTGAAGCCCATGGTAAAGGAAGGTGAAAAGGTATGCATCAGTGCTAGGATCTATCTTGTTGATGGAAGAAAATTTTTAGATGGCATGAAACATCAGCGTATGTGCTATGCTTTGATTCCTAGAAAAGATAAGGAAGGTAGTAGTGAAATACCACTCGAAGTTTTAGATTTATTAAGTGAGTTTGGAGATATCATTTCTAATAATGTTTCAGAAGGACTACCACTAGTAAGTCAAATTAGTCATCGGATAGATTTAATACCTGGAGCTAGTTTGCCTAACAAGGTGGATCATAGGATGACTCCTACTGAAACTAAGAAGCTAAATAGATAGGTTCAGGAGCTATTGAAGAAGGGTTTGATTCGAGAGAGCCTGAGTCCATGTGCAGTACCTGCAATACTAGCACCAAATAAGGATGGAGAGTGGAGAATGTGTATGGACTCTCAAGCTATAAATAGGATAACCATTAAGTATCAGTTTCCTTTGCCAAGAATGGATGATCTTATGGACTGCTTGAGGGGAGCTCAGTACTTCACAAAGATAGATCTCAAGAGTGGCTATCACCAGATATGGATTCAAGAAGGAGATGAGTGGAAAATTGCCTTCAAGACCAAGGAGGGTCTTTATGAGTGGCTAGTCCTGCCCTTTGGATTAACGAACGCCCCAAGCACCTTCATGCGGCTTATGAATGAGGTACTTAAGAAGTTCTTGGGAAAATTTGCTATTGTCTATTTGGATGACATTCTAATTTTTAGCAAGAATTTGGAAGAACATTTATTGCATATTCGTAGTGTCCTTGAAAGGTTAAGGGAAGAGAAACTGTTAATTAACTTGAAGAAGTGTAGCTTTGCTAAAAAAGAGTTAGTCTACCTAGTGTTTTTTGTATCACCTAAAGGTCTCAAAATGGATCCAAACAAGGTAAAAGCCATCTTGGAATGGCCTACCCCAAGGTCTTCTACTGAGGTGAGATCATTTTATGGTCTAGTTGGTTTTTACAGGAAATTCATTAAGAATTTCAATGGCATATGTGCACCCCTAACTGACACAATAAGAGGGGATAGAAAAGAGTTCAAATGGATTGTGGTAGCTATGAGAAGTTTTGAATTGATGAAGAAGAAGGTGACAAAACAACCTATGTTGGCACTTCCTGATTTTAGCAAGGTGTTTCAGGTAGATTGTAATGCTAGTGGCAACGCTATTGGGGCTATATTAAGCCAAGAAGGTAAGCCTATTGCATATTTTAGTGAAAAATTGAATGATGCAAAAAAGAAGTATTCTGTTTATGATCAAGAGTTCTATGCAATAGTTTAGGCCTTAAAAAAATGGAGGCATTATTTACTGCCAAAGGAATTTGTTTTATATACTGATCACCAGGTATTACAGTATCTAAATAGCCAAGATAAATTGAATAAGAGGCATATGAAGTGGGTAGAGTTCTTGCAGAGCTATACATTTGTGTTGAAGCATAGAAGTAAAAAATCTAACAAGGTTGTAGATGCATTAAGTAGGAGACAGTTGTTGCTTATAGTAATGCAGGTTGAAGCAGTTGGGTTTACTAAACTCAAGAATATGTACCCTGAGGATCCTGATTTTGCTAAAACATGGAAAGCTTGTAAAGAACCTATTGCTATAGACAAAACTAAATAGTTAGACTATCTAATTCAGGATGGTATGTTGTTCAAGGGTAGTCAATTGTGTATTCCAAGGAGCTCCATGAGGGAAAATATGATTAAGGAGAAACACAGTGGAGGGATGGCAGGACATTTTGGTTGAGATAAGACCATTTCCATTCTTATAGAACATTATTTTTGGCCTCAAATTTCACAGGATGTGAAGAAGTTTGTGAAGAAGATTGTATAGAGTTGTCAGATTTGTCAAGTGGCCAAGGGATTTAGTCACAATACTGGACTTTATCAATCATTGCCTATTTCATCAAAGCCATGGGAGGACATAAGTATGGATATTGTTCTTCGATTGCTGAGGACACAAAGGGGTAATGACTCAGTATTTGTGTTGGTTGATAGGTTCTCCAAAATGGCACATTTCATTCCATCCCATAAAACTCATGATGTTGTCCATATTGCAAACTTGTTTTTTAGAGAGGTGGTAAGACTACATGGCCTCCCAAAGAGTATAGTTTCTAATAGAGACACTAAATTTGTGGGGTATTTTTGGAGAAGATTTTGGAAGAACTTGAGAACTGACTTGAAATTCAATTCCACACATCATCCGTAGACTGATGCCCAGACAAAAGTGGCAAACAGAAGTCTGGGCAATTTGTTGAGATGTTTAGTTGGGGATAAGCCCAAAGTGTTAGGAATAAGGTGTCTCAACCTTGTATAATTCCTATTCTTATTATTATTTGTTTTGTAAAATGTATTTTTGCAAATAATATGTAAATGTGAGTGTACATGTCTAGTTGGCATGTTGATCACTTACATGTGCCGGCATCTTGAAGTGTGTGAAGGAGATCATGGCTGAAATGGTTATGACGAATTTCTATGACACATAAGAGCTATTTAAGGATTAAGTTATGACAGGTGTAAGAGCATCTTATGACATGAGGCCTATTTGGGTGCCCAAGAATGAGTGGTTGGTGTGTGTAAGAGAATATGCCAAAAATAGGTTGGTATGACAGATTCCCTTACACTTCTCTTGTGATCGCTATTTTAGGTGAATTCTATGACAAGCTATCATTGTCTATTCAAGGGATGGACGCCCTTTTCTTGGTATTGGATGTACATGTGGCATTGTGCATGTTTCTTGGTGGTTGAGCCATGAAAAATGCCCAACTCCATTATAGGCATTTTTTTGGGTCTTAAGATGTTCATAAAATGAGTATTGCATGTTGTAATACAATAGTGTGATAGATGAAAGTTTGCAAGTACTGAGGTGCTTCTGGAGTCTTCTATTGTTGATGTTGAACTTGCATTGTAAGTTTATTGTAATCTTGTGTTGAAGATAATACATTGTGCAGGTTCTGGAGGGGTGGGGTTTTTTTACCAAAAGGTTTTTCCCCACCGGCAAATCTTTTTGTTATGTGTTTCTTTCTTTGTCTATTTTCTATATGCATGGTTGGCTGCTATATTGGTGTTTACATGATATTGAATCTATAAGTGTAGAAGATTTTAAAAGGATTTGCACCATACTTTCCTTATGAGATTAGTGTAGGAAGCTATTTTCGCACCTGAGTTTCCTTACAAGTGGTATCAAAGCTTGATCAACTTTTTATCCTAGTTGTTGGATAGGGTTTTTTTGAGCTAATCTCAAGTTGAGTGGGAGTCTTGTGCAGAGCATCCTGAATCTTATTGTAGATTGAGATGGCAAGTTCATCATATGGAAGAATGGAGGTGGAGAAATTTAATGGCACTAATTTTGAGTTGTGAAAACTCAAGATGCAAGACATGTTGGAAGATTGTGACCTATGGGAAGTGACTACAAGTGCTACAAGACCAGCAACTATAACTCAAGCAGATTGGGATATCAAAGACCGTAAAGCTAAGCATCTCATAAGACTCTGTTTAACCGATGTAGTCCTTCTAAATGTTCCAGATGAGAAAACCGCATATAGTTTGTGGGAAAGACTTGGGGCCATGTATCAAGCCAAATCTCTGGTGAACAAGATGTTCCTGAGGAAGAAATTGTATTCTCTACGAATGGAGGAAGGTGGATCCTTAACGGATCATTTAAATTCATTTAATCTACTGGCTACACAGTTGACATATGTTGGTGTCAAGTTAGAGGAGGAGGATCATTGCTACACACTTTTGTGTTCTTTACTGAATTCATGGGACCATCTTGTGATGGCTCTCGAAAGCACATTAGTCACCTTCAAAATGGATGATGTGGTGTCTTTGCTGCTATCAGAGGAGATGCGGAGAAAGGCTTCCATTTTGGAAAAAGAAGCCCTTATTGTTCGTGGGAGATCCACGAAAAGAGGAAAGAAAAATGACAATAAGTCTAACCTTAAGGGTAGATCCAAATCCTATGGGAAGTCAAAGACTTCCAATAAGTCCAAGGCAAAATGTTGGAACTGTGATAAGACTGGGCATTTCTGTAAAGACTGTAAAGAGCCTAAGAAGAAGAAGGAAGCCTCATATTCTAGTTCTGAAAAATCTCAATGAGATGGCGATGCATTCATCATAGCTTTAGCAGCCCATGCATCTAATGATGTGTGGTTGGTTGACTCGGGTGCATATTTTCACATGACCTCTCATCGAAACTGGTTCTCAAGATATGAAGAGTTCGATGGTGGAAAGATGTACTTGGGTGATGATTCTCACCTGAAGATAGTTGGACACGAAAGGGTCACTATCAAATTTTTTGATGGATGAGTAAAGGGAATCAATGGAGTTATGCACATTCCAGGTCTAGCACAAAACCTATTATCTGTAAGTATGTTGAACGATGTAGGTGTGCAAGTTGTTTTTTTGAAAGAAGGATGAAAGATGATTAGAGGATCGATGGTGCTTTCTAAGGGTACTAGGAGAGGTACTTTGTTTCAACTAGATGCATGTATTCCTCTATATAATAGTTCTTCATCCTCACCATCTGAACGAGCAGTGAAGAATTCTATGGTTGTTGGTTCTGATGGCAATGCAAACACTTTGGAAGGAAAGCTTCATGCAGAAAAGACAATGTTGTGGCATATGAGATTTGGCCACATTGGTGAGAAGGGTCTCAGAACCCTGAAAAACAAAAATCTCATTAAGGGGTTAAATGATTGCAATCTCGAGTTCGACTTCTGTGAACACTGTGTATATGGTAAAAAAAATCATGTTCAATTTTACTCTAGTTCTCACAAATCTTCTAATGTTTTGGATCTTATTCATTCTGATGTATTTGGTCCTGTAAAATTTCCTTCGATCTCCAAGTCTGTATTTTTTGTATCTTTCATAGATGATTAAAGTAGAAGGACATGGATTTATTTCCTTAAAAGTAAGACACAATTCTTTAGTTGATTCAAGGAATTTAAAGCCCTTGTAGAGAATCAGACTAGTAAGAAGATTAAGTGTGTGAGAACTAACAATGGTGGTGAGTTTTGCTTAGCAAAGTTTGAACATTTTTGTAAAGAACAAGGTATCGAGAGGCATAAGACAACTCCTTATACCCTGGAGCAAAATGGAGTTGCAGAGAGAATGAACAGGACACTGATGGAGAAGGCTAGGAGTATGCTTAGTGGAGCTGGTTTAGAACAAAGGTTTTGGGCTGAAGTTGTGGCCATTGCTTGCTATATGATTAACAGATCTCCTACATCAGCCCTTGTTGGTAAGACACCCATGGAGGTGTGGTCTGGTAAGAAGCCTTCAATTAGACATCTTCATTTTTTTGGTTGTGAAGCTTATGCATATGTTCCAAAGGAGAAAAGATCTAAGTTGGAAAACAAAGTTGTTAAATGTATTTTCATCGGGTATAGTGCTGGTGTGAAAGGATACAAGATTTGGGATCATGTGACTAGTAAGGTGTTGTATAGAAGAAATGTTATTTTTAGAGAGCTAACATCTTCTCCTATTGTGATACAACCAGATGAAAAAGAAAAGAAAAAAGATGTTGTTCAGTTGCCTCCTACCCTTGAGAAGACTGAACAAAGAGACCATGTTGGGTCTAATGATGAGGAGAGCTCTAGCAGCTCTGAAAGTTCAGAAGAAGAGGAAGAACAACCTCAACCTCAACCCTTGAGGAGATCCATGAGAGAAAGAAAGCAACTAGAAAGTTTTGGTTATTCTATGTTAGATTCCAGTTGTGCTTTTTCTTTGATTACTAACACTGATGAGCCTAGATCTGTGAAAGAGGCTTTGGGCATGGAAGATGCAGGTTCCTGGATTGAGGCTATGGATGATGAGATGGCTTCATTAGAGAAAAACAAAATATGGGACCTTGTACCTTTTCCTAAAGGGAGAAAACACGTTGGCTATAAATGGGTGTTCAAGAAGAAATTCTGTGCAGATGGCAGTGTTGAAAGGTACAAAGCTAGATTGGTTGCAAAGGGGTATTCATAGGTAGAGGGAATAGATTATGGTGAAATATTCTCTCCTGTTGCAAAGTTGACATCCATTAGATTTTTGTTATCTCTTGCTGCATCATATGATTTAGAGATAGAACAGATGGATGTGAAGACAACTTTCCTTCATGGTGATTTGGAGGAAGAAATTTATATGTCACAGCCTGAGCACTATATTGTTAAAGGTAAAGAATCCTTTGTTTGCAGATTGAAGAAATATCTATATGGTTTGAAGCAATCTCTTAGGATGTGGTACCTTAAGTTTGATGCCTTTGTGTTGTCAATTGGATTTGTAAGATCGAAATCAGATCATTGTGTTTATTTCAGAGTTGAAAATGATCGCCTTCTTTTTGTTGCACTATATGTTGATGATATGTTGCTATTTGGGAAGGGTAAGGGTATGATTTCTGATTTTAAATCTTAGTTGTCAGCACAGTTTGAGATGAAAGATCTTGGGGCTGCTAGGTACATCTTGGGTATGGAAATCAGTAGAGACAGGTCTAACAGAAAACTTTGGTTGAGTCAGAGTAAGTATGTGAAGTTTATGTTGGATAGGTTCAGCATGGCAAATTGTAGACCACTATGTGTTCCTATTTCTATGGGAACAAAGCTATCTATAGATGATTGTCCAAAATCTCCTAGTGAGGTGGAGGACATGAGTAGAGTATCTTATGCTAGTGCAGTTAGCAGTCTTATGTATGCTATGGTCTGTACTAGACCAGACATTGCCCGAGCATCTTATGACATGAGGCCTATTTGGGTACCCAAGAATGAGTGGTTGGTGTGTAAGAGAATATGCCAAAAATAGGTTGGTATGACGAATTCCCTTACACTTCTCTTGTGACCACTATTTTTGGCAGATTCTATGACAAGCTGTCATTGTCTATTCAAGGGATGGACGCCCTTTTCTTCGTATTGGATGTACATGTGGCATTGTGCATGTTTCTTGGTGGTTGAGCCATGAAAAATGGCCAACTCCATTATGGGCATTTTTTTGGGTCTTAAGATGTTCATAAAATGAGTATTGCATGTTGTAATACAATAGTGTGATAGATGAAAGTTTGCAGGTACTGAGGTGTTGTTGGAGTCTTCTATTGTTGATGTTGAACTTGCATTGCAAGTGTATTGTAATCTTGTGTTGAAGATAATACATTGTGCAGGTTCTGGAGGGGTGGGGTTGTTTTACCGAAAGGTTTTTCCCCACCGGAAAATCTTTGTGTTATGTGTTTCTTTCTCTGTCTACTTTTTGTATGCATGGTTGGCTGCTATATTGGTGTTTACATGATATTGAATCTATAAGTGTAGAAGATTTTAAAAGGATTTACACCATACTTTCTTTATGAGATTAGTGTAGGAAGCTATTTCTGCACCTGAGTTTCCTTACACAAAGGATGGGATTTGATTCTACCACAAGTAGAATTTTCTTCCAATAACTCTATAAATAGGAGTAGTGGTAAATCACCATCCTAAATTGTGTATGGAAGTAGCCCAAGGACTACACCAGAATTGAGGAAGATGGAGCAAGGGGAGAGGATAAGTGTTGAAGCAGAAGAGTTTGTTGAACATATCAAATGCTAACATGAGGAAGTCTAGGCACACATTATCAAGATGAATCAATAGTATAAAGCTAGGGCTAATCAAAGGAGAAGACATAAGGAGTTCCAAGTAGGGGATCTAGTCATGGTACACTTAAGAAAGGAGAGATTTCCAGTAGGTACTTACAACAAGCTGAAGATGAAGAAATTCAGCCCCTTGCAAAATTTTGAATAAACATGACTTAGGAAATGCATATGAGGTTGAGTTGCCAGATGGAATTTACATTTCGCCTATCTTCAACATTGTAGACTTGACAGAGTATCATGATGATGGTGCAGATGAGGAGCTGATGTTAGAGCCATGTCCAATTCCTGCTTCTAAGGAGGAAATAGAAAACGTCCTAGATCATTGTGTGGGCAGGAGTACCAGAAATAGGCAATATGAAGAGTATCTAGTTAAGTGGAAAGGCCAACTAATCGAGGACTCAACTTGGATATCAACAGCTGAGGTTTCCCATTTGGGATTTCCTCTACCATCCATAACGTGACAGGGTCACTTTTCAATCTACCCTAGGTGTCTAATGCAGGAGCATCTAGAGGTATAAGGGAAATCTTTTGTCACCCAAAAAAAATGTACTTAGACATAGTTTCAGTTTCATGGGTTTTCATTTTTGGATACCCATTTGGGTCAAATAAAGGTTCCAACTCTCACAATTCCACTATCAGTGTTCTAGGATAAAGTATTTGAGCACCTTGGGATACGTGTAAATGCCAAAAAAATAGGACTATATAATTGAACCATAATTATGGTGGATTAGAAGGTTTAAATTGGAGGGAGGATTAAAATTGTAATTTAGAATATTCTAGAAAAAGAATCAGGTCAAAAGGTTGCATGGTTTGAAAGTTATCGCAATTTTTCAATTTTTGGAGACCTCCTAAGAATGCTTCAAAGTCAATTTTAGGGCATTAAATGACCTCGTATAGGACCAAAAAATGGGGGATGAGTGAAGTTTTCCACAGGGCTATAGAGTACTTTGAGAGCTTTCTGAAAATGTAAACGGTTCGTCAATCGGAGCTACAGTTCAAAAGTTATGCCTCCTGGAAGTTCGGTTACCATTTATGGATTCTTCTAATTTTGTGCCAACTTCTAACACGATTTTTGGAGGCTTCTATTTGGTTGGTGGATGCCAACTAGCACTTTCTAGAATGTATTCCTAATCCTTAACCCTTTGGGGTCTATTTAAGGGCATTTCTGGCATTATAAAAGGCAGTTCGGAGTTGAGTTTGAGAGAAGGTACTGGGAGAAGAAATTATCTCCAAATTTATGCTATTGTAAGCCCATAGGGCATGTTTTGGAGTCTATTTCTCTACACTAAGTGTACTAGCATATTTTCATAGTTAATAAAAAGTTTCCTTTCCTGTTGTGTCCATTCTATACTTGGGTTGTGTCTCCATCAGCTCCTTATGCAGTGCAATAAGATGGATGAGGCAATGGGCCTCATTGCAATGAATATTTCAAATAGGCTATTGTTTCACCTGGATGGTTTGACTACACCCAACGCTATGTGGGACAAGTTTTCCACCTTGTTTGGCACAATGAATTAGTTTAGGATTCTACAGATAGATGCAAAATTTACCTCCTTGGTTCCTAAATCATTCACTAACATTGAGGACTTCTTAATGAAATTCAAGTCTCTTCAATCTATGTTACAGGTTTCTGGAAAGACAAAATTAGATGATGAGTGTATCTTTCTAATACTCTCAAAGCTTCGAGGTCCTTATCAAATTTTCACTTCTACTTTCTCCTCCACTATGGATGCTCTAGGTTCATGACATGTTATGCCCTCTTTTGAGACATTCTATGACAGGTTAACTCGTAAGAAGTCCAAGCTCACTCATATGGATTCATTTACAAGTTCACAGTCATAGGCATTGCTTGCCAAGTCACCTCAAGATACATAGAAGATGAAGCTAAAGGAAATATCATATTCCTCTTCTCAACACTCTACTGGTTCATCATCTAACACAAGCAATGGAGGAATAACTAGGGCCAAAGGTTCACCTAGCTATCCAAACCACCTTGCAAGAGTTAACACAGTGGAAGCAAACACAAGGAGCAGCAACCAAGGGAGGAGGAGAAGTGAAATATTTGTATTGATTCATCAAAATATCTTCATACATGCCCAACTATAAGGCCTTTTGGGTTACGAAAAAATACAAATACCTTCATATTCAAGATCCAACTACAAATTTGCACTTTCTAGTTCTACCCTACAATCTATTCCAAAAACTTCCCCCAAAAAAACTTGCCTAACTCTAAGCCTAAAAACTCTATGTATACTTTCCAAAATGGCTTATAGATCATTCTGGAATATTACATAAGAGAAAGGCCGACCTAACAATAGTCTAGACACATCCCAAGAAAAGATCGTAACATAAATGTCATGATTGAAATAAATCCCACAAGTCAACTTGTAGAAATCGCGTCCAAATGCTAACACTTGCCATAAACAAGAAAACTCAGCACACGAAGGGTCACTTGACATACATTGGGTAACTCAGCACATGAAGGGTCACTCGGCATACATTGGGTAACTTAGCACATGAAGAATCACTCAGCATACACTAGGTAACTTGACACACACTAGATAATTCAACACATATTAGACAACTTGACACATACTAGAACTTGACACACACTGGAAATTGGCACTCAGCAATAATTGGAAACAGGCACTCAACAATAACTAAAAATTTGCACTCGAGAGTAACTGGCAGAATCAACAAAAGTGCAAGATTACAAGGAAACACATGATGCTCCTACATCAGACAACCAGGGTCACAACCTGAGCTGAATCCAACTCAGATTGGGAAATCCATGAATCATCTTCAATAGGTTTGTCCTTCCACTTCACCAAATATTCATACTAATCTTTTCCTCTTGTGCTCTTGCCAACTCTCTAATCCAATATCAGTTCAACTTTTTCAATCTGCTTCTTAGGATAATCTTTTGATACAACTACTTCATCATCTGACTCATGATACTTATATAAATCAGCAACATTGAATATAGGAGATATATCCATGTCATCAGGTAACTCAACTTCATAAACATTACAACTATCAAACTTTTTCAAGATATTACAAGGTCCAAATTTCTTCATCTTTAGCTTACTGTATGTTCCAACTAGGAATCTTCCTTTCTTCAAATGAACCATCACCAACTTGAAAATCATGGTGTCTTCTAGACTAATCAGCATTCTCCTTATACTTTTGATTACTTTGTTCCAACCTCAACTTCAATTCCTTATGCAAAGACTCCATAAAATCAACAAATTCTTCTCCTGTAGTGCTTCTCTTTTCTTTACTAGCAACATCTCTCAAATCTAATATACCTCTAGGATGCATTCCAGTAATAATCTCAAAAGGTGTTTTCCCTATACTCCTATTCATAGAAATATGCCAATACCATCTCCCAATTACTTGGCTTATTCCCAACTAAACATCTTAGCAAATTACCTAAGCTTTTATTTGCAACCTCTATCTGTCCATCTATTTGTAGATGAAATGTAGAACTAAACTTCAACTTAGTACCCATCCTCTTCCACAAAGTCTTCCAAAAATGTCCAACAAACTTATTGTCTTTGTCAGAAATAATACTTCTTGGTAATCCATGAAATCTCACATTCTCTTTAAAGAAAAGTTCAAAAACATGCTCAGCATCTTATATCTTTTTACATGGTATGAAATAAGCCATCTTAGAAAATGTGTCCACTACATCAAATATGGAATCATACCCCTTCACTATCTTAGGTAATCTAAGAACAAAATCCATACTAATGTCACTCCAAGGTTTCTAAGGAACAGTAATAGGTGTATACAAACTAGTATTTTGACTTACTCCTTTTGCAACTTTACAAACTCCACAACTCTTTACAAATTTTTGGACATCCTTATACATTTGCGGCCAATAATACTTCTCTTTTAGCAAACTCAATGTCTTATCAATTCTAAAATGTCTAGCCAATCCATCACTATATTTTTTCTTAATCAGATTCAACCTCATAGAACTTCTAGGAATACAAACTGAGTACCTTTGAACAACATACCTTCTTGAATGAAATATTCATCATACTTACTTATGTGATCTATCAAATTTGGTGTGCTGCACTCTCTCCATGACTCAAAAAAATTAGGATCAGCATCATACAACTCTTTTATTTTATCAAAACCAATAACTTCAACCTTCATTTCAGTCAACAAAGAATGTCTTCTACTCAATGCATCAGTAACTCTATTAGTAACTCCACTCTTATGCCTAGTAACAAATGTAAAACTCTACAAGTACTCAACCCACTTCATATGTTTCTGATTCAATTTATGTTGACTTCCCAAGTATTGTGAAGATTTATGATCAGTATATGACACAAACTCCTTAAGAATCAAATAATGTCTCCACTTCTTCAAGGCTTGAACAATATCATAAAACTCTTGATCATATACAGAATACTTCCTTTTAGCATCATTCAACTCTTCACTAAAGAAAGCAATAGGTTTACCTTCTTAACATAATACAACTCCTATTGCATTACCATTCTCATCACATTCAACTTGAAATAATTTGTTGAAATCAAGAAAAGCCAATATAGGTAATTCAACAATATTTTGTTTCAAAGCCTCAAAACTCTTATTAGCTCTGTGTGTCCACTTGAATTCCTTTTTATCTCCCCTCATTGTCTCATTCATAGAATTAAAAATAGCACTGAAATTCTTTATTAACTTTCTGTAAAAACTAGCCAAACCATGAAATGATCTTACCTCACCCACATTCTCACGTGTAGACCATTCCAAAATTTCTTTAACCTTCTTAGGATCCATCTTCAATCCATCAGCTAAAATCACAAATCCCAAATACACAATCTACTCTTGCATAAAGGACACTTTTTCAAATTAATCAGCAACTTTTCCTCTTTCAACCTCTACAATACTTGTCTAATATGCTCAAGATGTTCTTCCTTAGTATTACTGAATATCTGAATATCATCCAAATAAACAATCACAAATTTACCCAAAAATCTTTTTAGAACTTCATTCATCAACCTCATGAAAGTACTAGGTGCATTAGTCAAACCAAAAGGCATAACCAACCATTCATACAAACCATCTTTTGTCTTGAAAGAAGTCTTCCATTCATCACCTTCTTTGATTCTAATCTGATGATAGCCACTCTTCAAATCAATCTTGGTAAAATACTTTGATCCACTCAAACAATCCATTATGTCATCCATCCTCAGCATAGGAAACCTATATTTCACTATTATCTTGTTAATGGCTCTAGATTCAGTACACATTCTCCATTCTCCATTCTTTTTAGGTGCTAATATAGTACGTATAGCACATGTACTCAAGCTTTCTCTAATCAAACATTTCTACAACAACTCATGCACTTGTCTATTAAGTTCTTCATTCTTTGTAGGTGTCAATTTATATGGTGCTTTGTTTGGAAAACTAGCTTCAAGAATTAGATTCATACAATGACTTATACTTCTTACTGGACGTAAACCATCAGGAATATTATTAACAATAATGTCTTTATACTCATTCATCAATTCTATAATTTCTACTAGTACTTGGCTATCACTATCTATTGTCACTTGGTCATTACAAGCTTCTGCTACTTGGTCATTACTACCAACACTCAGTCCTCTAGGAACTATGGCAAAATAGACTTGATTCTTCTTCACTTCCTTTTCAAATTATTTCCCATTAACCATGCAAACTATTATTGTAGTGCAACTAACCTCATTTGGACTTTCAATCAAAGGCAAAAATTTTTGCTTCTTCCCATTCAACCAAAGAGTATATTGATTCAATCTTCCATCATGCATAGCATATCTATCATACTGCCAAGGTCTACCCAACAGAATATGACAACAATCCATAGGCATAATATCATGCAAAACTGCATCAATGTAATGTCCAATCTTGAACTTCACAAGGCATTGCTCACTTACCAATATCTTATGCTCATCTTTTATCCATGAAACATGGTAGGGTTTAGGATGCTTTAGCCTCTACAATTGCAACTTTGTAACTAGCTCTTCTAATGTAAAATTTGTAGAACTTCCACTGTCAATGATCACTTTACATCATTTTCTAGCCATCTTACATCTTGTCTTGAAAAGACTTCTCCTTAAAATAGGTTCCTCATCACTTCCTTTGTTACATAAGGTTCTTCTCACCATTATATTTTCTCCAGCCTCAGGTCCACTTGGTGAACCCTCATCATCTCCTTGAATCATAGCATTTCTATTACCTTGCCCACTTTCACAAGATCTACATTCAAAAGATCTATGTCCCTCTTTACCACATCTAAATAAATTACCATAAAATCCACCTCTAGAATAAGAATTACCTCTTCCTTGGTAAGAATTAGTGCCTCCTCAATAAAAATTACCACTTTTCCATTCAGTCTTGCCTTTGTTAGCATTTATCCATTCAAATTTTCCTTTATCCTACACAAAATTGTCAGATCTGCCACCTTCACCATTAAATCTACCTTTACCTCTCTAGAATCTACCACCTCTACCTCTTTGTCTTTGTTCATGCTTTTTTGTCAAGATCTCCTCAACTTTCAAGGCATATTGATATGCTTCTTCAACACTTTCCAACTTCACAAAACTTATTTCATCTTGTATTCCAGATCTCAATCCATTAATGTACCTTGCAATTTTTTCA
Organism: Cupressus sempervirens; assembly: GCA_028749045.1. Lineage (NCBI taxonomy): Eukaryota > Viridiplantae > Streptophyta > Pinopsida > Cupressales > Cupressaceae > Cupressus > Cupressus sempervirens. The sequence continues at coordinate 476,915,292 of CM053788.1, forward strand.
ACATTATCATCCACGTGTCCAGATCTAATGCCCAATCTATAGAATTCCTCAGTATACTCTTTCACAGTTGTGCCCTTTTGTTTCAAATGTTGCATCTTTCTCAACAAGCTAACTTGGTAATCAGTAGGGAGGAAATTGTTCTTTACCTTATTCACCATCTTTGGCCAAGTTCTGATCTTCTCCTTTCCTCTCCTTTGTCTATCAGTTTGCAAGTACTCTCACCATAGGGATGCATCACCTTTCAACCTAGTGACTGCAATCTTCACCTTTCTATTATCAGGAGTGTTTTCATACTCAAAGAACTTCTCCATATTACAGATCCAATCCAATACAACATTGGTATCCAATTTTCCATCATAAGGAACAACTTCTATAGTAGGCTTTGAATTTTCCCTAGACAACACTCGCAATAATCTTTTCTCATCTTGATCTTCTTCAAGTTTTGGATTATGGTTTGGTGCTACTACTTCATCATCACTTACATCATCAAGATGTGCTCCTCTCCTTTGTTTAGTCTTGAAAACATCTAATCTGGCTGCAATTTGTCTCAACTGATCCAATATCATATTATCAACATTATTTCCTCTAACACGAACCATCTTTACAAATCAAGTTCCTGCAAGATCGTAACCCTCATTAAGTTATAGGTCAAATTCACAAATCTGCAACCCTACAACCAAATCCAAATTAGGGTTCTACACGATCCAATCTCCACAAGAATGAACCTCAAGCTCTGACACTAACTGCCACAAGAAATGGGGGAATAACTAGGGCCAAAGGCTCACCCAACTATCCAAACCACCCTGCAAGAGTTAACACAATGGAACAAAACACAAGAAATAGAAACCAAGGGAGGAGGAGGAGTGAAATATTTGTATTGATTCATCAAAATATCTTCATACATGCCCAGTTATAAGGCCTTCTAGGTTACGGCCAATTACAAATACCTTCACATTGAAGATCCAACTGTAAATTCGCACTTTCCAATTCAGCCCTACAATCTGCCCCATAAACTTCTCCCAAAAAAACTTTCCTAACTCTAAGTCTTAAAACTATCTATATACTTGCCAAAATGGCTTATAGATCATTCTAGAACATTACATAAGAGAAAGGCCAACCCAAAAATGGTCTGGACACATCCCAAGAAAAGATCTTAACATAAATGTTACGATCGAAATAAATCCCACAAGTCATCTCATAAAAATCACATCCAACTTTTGACACTCAGCATAAATAGGAAAACTTGGCACATGGAGGGTCACTCGACATACATTGGGTAACTTGGCACATGAAGGATCGCTCAGCATACACTGGGTAACTTGACATATGAAGAGTCACTCGGCATACATTGGGTAACTCAACACACACTTGATAACTCATCACACACTGGACAACTCGGCACATGCAAGAACTTAGCACATACTAGACAACTCAGCACATACTGGAACTTGACACACACTAGAAATTGGTACTCGGCAATAACTAGAAACTGGCACTCAGCAATAACTGGAAATTGGCACTCGGTAGTAACTAGCAGAATGAACAAAAGTGTAGGATTACAAGGGAACCCAGGATGCTCCTGCATCATCATCTTTTTCTAAGAAGTAGAAAAAGAAGATTGAGACTCCTACCTATTCCTATTATCAGAAGGGACCTCATCATGAGTCACATTTTTTTCAAAAGAGATTTGATGGCTATGAGAAATAGATTGTAGATTTGCAAGTTCTTCTTCAGAAGAGCATTATTTCATCTCCATCCTCTTCTACCTCATAGGGGTCTACCTTTCAATCTTCTTCCATATCTTTGACATCTACACTAGATTTTGGATAGAGTCATGCATTACAAGCATCCATTGCACCCCCTTCCCAAGTCCCTTGGATACTGGATTCAGGTGCTTCTCACCATATGGCATCTTCTCAAGGGGTCTTCTCCTCTATTGAGGCTTCTCCCATTCCTCATATTCTCATGGGGAATAACACTACCCTAATAGTTTTTTAGAAAGGTTCAGTTCACATTTAGGATGGCATATTCAATGATGTATTATATGTTTCATCTCTATCTGCAAACCTTCTCTTGATGTATCAGATTAGACATAGTAGATCAGGGAAGAAAGTTGAGTTCACTGCAGATTTAGTCTACATTTGAAATAGTGTGATAGGAGGCCTTATTGCTATAGGGATAGTTGATCATACCACCCATGTCTACACCTTCTCACACTTTGATCCACCATCTCCATTGTTGGAGCATAGCTCTTCTCTTTCACGAGAGCATCATGTGGTGCGGTCAAGACACTTGAACCTTTGTATTGTTCCTGAGATCCCTATTTTGACTACCACACCACATCCATTTGCGTTCTTTTCTCCTCATTAGGACTCTTCTTTAGCTTTTCTTGAACCTCCAGCTCCTTTCATCAAGCCTCCAAGTGCACTTGTTGAAGATTCTACAGAGGACATTCATCTCCTCTTTCATGATAGTGTCAGCTCACCTACATTGGGGATTCCCTTTCAGGATCTGCATGTCTTCTCCTTTGAGCATCAGTTAGGCCTTCCAGTTTCACCTCTCTTTATGGGGTTTCCTCGTTTAGTGCCCTTGTTTCTTCTACATTGGAGTTCCACTAGTTTGATCAATTTTATAGGGGCTCTGTCATTCTAGGGGGGCTTTGGGGTCTCTTTCCTCTCTCATGGGGGGGTTAGTTGTACTTATGATTTTGAGAGAGTCTCTTGAGCCATTTCTTTTTGTTTTTTTTCTTATCTCTTTTTGGAGAGGATTTTTTCCCACTAGGTTATCTCCTTTATCTCTGGTTTACAAAGATTTCCTTGTTTTGGGTACCTAATCAGGCCTTGTTGTCGAGACCCATTTTCCTACTTTCATAGCTTTGCTAGGTTAGCTTACCTCTTGAGTTTCACTTAAGGGGGGGTATTAGAGTAATTATTATTTTTTACTTATTAACTATATTGTCTTGATTTAATTAATTAAGTTTTTTATTACTCTAGTTACTTAAGCTATCTCTTAGGTGCATATAATTAATATTTTATATTAATTATATTGTGCAACCTAGCTTTTTTTCCCTTTAAGGTTTCATTCACCTTTAAGGTTGAACTTTTGTATTTTTTGTTTTTCATCTTGGAATAAAGTTTTTTCACTCTCACTCCATTGAGATTTTCCAAACTTTTCTTTTTCCTTTTCTACTTTCTCTTCAGCACAGGTTATTTGCATGCAAGTGTTCTTGACGATCTATGAAGTTGGTTTTCACAACTTATATAGTATACATAGAACATCTTGAAGTTTTTCCTTCAACAAAAGAAAAGGATATGGTATGCAGATCGAAGAAAGCATTGTATGGCTTAAAATAAGCACCCAGAACCTAGTATGCAAGGTCGAACAAACATTTGACAAAACTTTGATTTAGCAAAGGTATGGTAAACAAAAATCTATACTGGAAAGAAATAGATTATGGATTGATGATTTTGGTAATATTTTTTGATGATATGATATTTGGAGGGGATGATAATGAAAGTGATAAGTTTGTAAAAGAAATGAAGAAGGAATTTGAAATGAGTATGATGGGGAAATGAAATACTTCCTAGGATTACAGATTGTGCAAGATAAAGAAGGAATCTTTATTTCTTAGACTAAGTATTTGAAAGATTTATTGAAAAGGTTTGGTTTGGAAACATGTAAACTAGTTGGAACACCTATGATAATTGGACACAAGTTATCTACAAAGGATGAGACACCTACTATTGAGTAGAAGAAGTACAGATCTATGATTAGAGGATTGCAATATCTGACTCACACAAGGTTGGATATAGAGAATGCAGTTGGAATTGTTCCAAGATTTCAAGCTAATCCCAAATAAGCACATTATGTAATAGTTAAAATGATATTTAGATATCTAAAGGGAAACTAGAGTTCAAATTGTAGTATGATAGATCTAATGATTTCACTTTATATGTTTATATTGATGTTGATTGAGCAGGAAATATGGATGACAGAAAGAGCACCAGTGGTGGGGCATTTTTTCTTGAAGGAAGATTGGTCTCTTGGTAAAGCAAGAAGTGGGATTATATCTCATAGAGTATAGTAGAGATAGAATATGTTGCAGCAGCAAACAATTGTAATGAATTTTTTTGGATGAAGTAGATGTTGAAGGATATAAGGATAGAATTCAGTGAACTTGTTGTCATACATTGTGATAACACAAGCACAGTAAATATGTCAAAGAATCCAATATTGCATTCTAAGACTAAGCACATTTCTATCAAATATTACATGTTGAGAGAGAAATTTGCAAAAAAAAGGAAATCAGACTAGAGTAGGTAAGCACAAAACAGAAGATTGCAGATATTTTCAGCAAGCCTCTTCCCAAAATATACTTTTGAGTATTTGCAAGGTATGCTAGGGGTTATGCCCCTACCTCCATCATAGTAGATGATGCAAGAGTGCATCAGTCAAGTGTTACAGAGCACTATTATTTTTTTGGATTGAATGTTGATGCTTCCTATATGGGGGAGTATCTTTGATGGAAAGAGTCATCTAAGACTCTTGATAAATGTTGTTTTGAACAATGTCTTTGGAGACTTGAGCAAGTCAAAGATAGATGGTTGTTGAAGCCTTTGGAAATGATGTCAATGTGGGAGAGATTACAGCATGAAAAACATTTTGATACATGGAGAAGTTATAGAGCACATTGAGGTATATCAATGGGTGAGAATGATTGATGAAGAGGATTTGAAAAGAAAGGGATAATAGTCTTTAATTGTTGGTATTCTTGGAACTAGATGTTTTTCATCTATGTTGCCATCAATGCCAAAGGGTGAGATTGATGGAAGTATGAATTTTGATGATATTTCTATAGGGGATTATTGTAGAAACATGATTAGATCATTATCATGATGATATGTTACATTCATGACTGTGTTTGTCACTGATGTCAACATAGCAGTTTTCTATGATATCTGATAGAAGAACAACGATAAAGAATAAGTTAGTATGGACAGATTGTTGAGTATTTTCACTAGAAAGGTTAATGGGAGATACTACTAAGTTTCTAGCATATGTAGCTAACCTTAGGAGAAAAAAATATTAAGTCTGGAAGATAGTTATGCAAGTTTTGGTGAAAACTATTAGGAGATAGAGTTTACAGAAGCATGTTCTAGTAAACTTGTTATATCCCTTAGCAGGTTTTTTATTCGGAGAATCAAGACTAAAAGCATACAGAAGGCATATTGGATATGGTGTGGCTAAGATTTCTCATCATAATATTATACATGTGGAAATCTATTCAAGTTACAAGGTGACAGATTGATGTTATCGCTAAGTATAATGTGTTCTTAATGAGGTCCTATAATAACTAATTGAGAAGGTGTAATAGTTGACTCAGGGAATTGTTTTATGAATTTAGTATAAAGGAAGGACATTTTCCTTTGTTATGTATGAAAAGAAAGAAGCAAGCACGAAGAGCAGAATAGAAGAGAAACAAGTTAATTACAAAGATAAGCAAAGAAGAGTGAAGTTGGAGAAACTCTCATTGCTGAGGTTTTGTTTAGAGATCCAAGGTTTGATATTTAGATTCGAGGTTCATGACCTAGCCTACAAGATCTGGCAATGACTGGTCCAGTTGATAGGATAGAGAAAAGAGGATAAAGGATAGTATGAAAAATTATTCTGCAAGGAATTATTGAGAGACTAGTTGGACAGTGAAGTTTAGTGGTCTTGCCCCAAAAGTTGTTTGGATAGTGGGTCCTTCTACCTTCTACAACTCCTAACAAGGTTGGCACAACTCCTTAAAAAATTGGAATCTCCTAACAGGGATTGAAAGTCTCCTAACAGGGACTCTTATGTACTGAATGTGTTTATAGACTCCTAACAGGGTCCATCCTCTAACAAGGAATATATATATATATATATATATATATATATATATATATATATATATATATATAGGTTTCCCTATGATCAAGAGTCTCCCTATTTAAAAAATCTATTGTAATTGTGTATGTGCATCTTGTTATGGTTGTTGTGTACTTTGGTTACATGGCTAAGATTAATTAAAGTTGATAAATGTTTTAATTGGATAACTGATTCACCCACACCCCCTCTCAGTTATCTTGGTGGACTATTGTTTCCAACACACAAGTGTGGAAATCCTCTCTACAAGATAAGTATATTCCTCTTTCACTTTGGATACTACAATTTCTTCCTCATCATTAGGTACCACCTCAATATAATGAATCTTTATCTTGCCAAGGAAATGGTGACTTAATTTGTGAGGCTACTTATAAGTTAAAAAAAGAATCCACCTCTAGAGCCCCTAACAAGTGACATCATCTGTCAAAGGCTTCTTTTGAAATGTCTCATTGTCTCTCTCCTCTTTTGGGAGAGGTGTTTGGGAATGTGTGTGACTCCTAGAGAATAAGATACCCATGTTAAGTGTCTTCTTGTATGTCTCTGTGAGTTTGTTTCAATTGAAACCTTTGACCCAACCCTTAAGGGGTTCCATCAATCCATTCATAAATAGTATGAAAAGTCTTCTCTCAGACATGTTGATAACCAATAATGAAAGCCTCAAATTTTCTAAAATATAATCATCCATTAGTCTAGTCTTCTTTCATTTTTCCAACTCCATAAAGTTGAGTTATGGGTCCTTCCCATCCAAGAAATTAATTAGTCTCTTTCTAAAATCAGCATATGAAGTAACTTAGAAATTACCAAAAGTAACCATCCCCTAGTGTCACCATTCATGAGCGACTCCTTCTAGGTGAACTGCTACAAATTTGATTGTCTTATCCTTGGGCATCAAGTTGAGTTTGAAGTATTTATCTTCTTTTTGTACCCATGCTTGTGTGGATTTTTTAGACCCACCAAAAGTAGATAGGTTCATTTTGTTCATATATCTCTTGGTGTCATTTATTTTCCTTGGCAGCATATTGATAGTTTTATTAATAAATTTAAATAGATAAACATAAAAATTAAATGGTATAGCATCTTACAAAAGAAACCCAAGTACAACCTTTGAACCCCATATTTTCTAAGAACACTTCAAAACTAGAATCCAAAACTACAATGCTAGCCATACACCATTGTTTCCATAGTAATTACATAGAATGAAACATGCTTTTCAAATAAGAAAAAATAGGTTTTGAAGGAAACGTAAAATCATGTACAATACAGATTTTGGAGGGACCTAGAGCCTAGAATAGAAGATATTCAAATCAACCTACAAACACAAAATAAGACAAGACCACACTAGGACAAAGTCAAAACTAAGTGAAAGCCCCAACAGTCCCCCACCAAAAAAACAATATTTGCATAACAAGAGACAATATCATGAAAGACCATATCCATCCAAATAAAAGAAGGATAGACTAAAATAAAAACTAGTCACATCCTACCACCAACAAAAAGACACTAAGAGCTACCATTCTTCTTTCCTATATGAGATTGAATAGTAATATCAAAAGAGAGGACAAATTTAGAGTTTTTTTCCTTTTTATAGTAATCCAACCCTCTTTCACCTTTCTAGCCTCAACTTGCTAGAAAATGGAATCTAGTAATGGAGTCCCCACACAAATCAAAGAGACAGCAAAAAGTAAGGAAACAAAAGCACCAATAGGAAAGGAACCAATATCCACTAAATAGATAGCACTAGAAACACCTTCAAGAAGCATAGAAGAAGCACCAGTTGAATCCTTATCAAAAATATTAGCAGAACCATAAACGCCAAAAGGAACACTATTACTTTTTGAGCCTGCAGAAAGAAAAGAACTAGTAAGAACAACCAAAGAAGCAACAACAGAACCAATAGTGCCAACAGGGACAATAGTGTATGCTAAGCCAGCAAAATGAGAACTAGCAAGAAAATTCTCATAAACACCTACAATAATGATCCCCCACCTGGGAAGAATTTTTCCCAAGTGCACCTGCCAGAGGAGAAGAAATAGGATAATCGTGAGCAACCACCTAGGACAAGCTCAACATGGATGAATTCTTCTCAATAGTATAATGTTGGAAAGAGTAATCTTCCCACTAAGATACAAATTATTTAGACTTCCCAAGGTCATAATTAGCCACAACATGATATATTTTAAAGAATTTTCTATATATGAAGGGGATCCCTTCATAATTAAAAGGTTGAATCCAACTGCTCTTAGGGGAAACAAGATTAATATTTGTAAGAAAACTCTTAAAGGAATCAATATCTACCATAATGTGAACACAAGTGGAGTGAAAAATGTTTGAAGATTTTGAATCCACCATTAGAAAGTCACCAAGAGCCTCACCAACTTCCTCAAGAAGATGGTCCATCCAAAGAGAGTGGGGTTTGGGACCCTAGTTGAGATAGGCATCTTAGTGAAAGTCTTAGAAGAGGGGAAAAAATCTTCATGTCATGGCTTAACCACTGGAATAAGCTAATCCTCTTCACTTAGAAAGTGATCATGTAGAATATGATGTCTATCTACAGAATTTTTAATTATTTCTATTAAAAAAACTTTTCCCATTTGCAAAATATGGACTAAACCTTTTTATGATAGGCTCCCAATTACCAAAAATCCATGTGTGTAACTCCAAAAGACTAGACTAGAAACCTTGAAATCTACAAATAACTCCATGGGTAAAAACAAAAACTATGGTCAATTTCAACCATTGTTTTTTTCCTTCAAAGAAATAACTATAAGATTAGATAATGACAATTCTTCTGACCCCAAATCTTTCCCAATCACTTTCCCAGTCCTAGGCATAGAAGAGCCTTTGGACCCCAATCCCCCAACCAACCCATCACTCATGCCATACACTAGCAAGGATCCAAGAGATATACCAACCACTATCAACAAAATCAAAGCTAGGATCTAGCATCACGGAGGATATTCCCATAGACCCTACCTATAGACCCACATAAGGGATAAAAATAGTTAAACTAGGAGAACTAGTGTTTTTAGAAGCCTTAATGTCAACCAAGACGAAGGAGAGGATTGCAAAAAATGTACCTAGGAAATCCAAATCAACAACCACTACTGAAGGGATACAAAAGTGTTAAGCACCACCAGTGGATACATAAGAAGACACTAGGCCATGAGAAGCCCTAGAAGAGTCATGTGTGAAAGCCTGAGCAGAACCATCACGCATAGGAGCCATCCTTTAGTATAACATGTTATAAGCAACAAAATTCTAGGGATTAAACCCATCATCCACCTAAATCATGATTCTTACATTTATAATGGCATAATTATAATAAAGACACTTAACAAAAATAAGTCAACAAAAAGAGTGAAAAACGAACCCAAGTTCCAACTTGTTTGATCAATCTTTTTTCTATATTTGTTTATATCTTCAACTGGCTTGCATCAACTCGCCTCCAATCTCACCTCATCTCTATCCATTTCTAGGTGACCACCTATGTCGTCCTAACATTATGCTTCATTTCCTCCATATCTTCATTTAATTTCCTTATTGTTAGCAACAAGTTAAGAAACATCCACCCCCTCTGAGATTCTTTAAAGCACTCTCTGTACTTCTCAAACTTCTAGATAAAAAGGGTAAATTTGGTGTCTCCACCATTTCAACATTCATTGAGTCATCAAAAAAATCCATCCTCAATTTATGTACAGCTCTTTCAAGAATGAATTTCAAACCTCCAAGAAAATTTGTAGGCACTTTGGCTTGAATTATTATTTGAGCATTCTCCACTAGCTCCCCCAGACCCCAAGAGAAAATAATGGAGTATGTGTTTATCCTATGCATGTTCTTAATCTAGTTGAGCATGTCTCCCAAAATTAATGACACAATCAAATAGCCTATGATAATTAGGAAAGAATGTGATATCTAGTCTCCTCTTCAACACTGCCCCATGAAATAAATTTTGTTGCTTTACTATAGTAAAGGTGAACGATGTTTTTGGCTTTATACCACCAAACCAGGCCACTTTACCTGCAATGATAATTATGAGAAAATTTGAGGAGATTTGTCACTTTTTGGGGGCATCCCTCACAAAAACTATCATGTCCTTCCATTAAACTTGCATTAATTTTGACCATCCCACCAACATTAATTTTTTGCACCTATTTAGTGTCGTCATCCAACTTGCCACGTTTATAGAGTCTATTTGTTCCTTAATTTTTAATGGCTATATTAAAAAAATCACAGTTTCAAATTATTGAAATCTTCAATTTGAATATCCCCTTTAGTTGGAAAGGATAAGGCCCAATTTGATAAGGTATATGATTCCTTATTACCATCCAGTCACATGCAAAATTCTAAAGTCATTCATACTAGTTAGTTTAATGTCAATAAGTTGTGCATAATTTTGCAAATGCCAAGCTTCTAAGGCACCTTTTCTAATTATATGAATCATAATTTAGGAATCCCCTTCAAAATGTAATTTCGATGTCCCTAAGCTTCTTGTTACTTTAATAGCCAACAAAGTTGTCATTGCATCTACCACATTGTTAGTCCCACCTTCCTATCTCTTGCCACCTAATGTAATGCCCCACCCATAAATCCTTGGAAACAAGGATAAATAAAGCTAATATAATTATTTTTAAAGGATAAGATGCAACAAGAAAAATCCACACAAGATTGTAATGGAAACTAACAAACACCAACTACCAAATATCCCCAAGTTTCACTACCTACCAATGTGTTCATTTACCAACTACGTGAATTAAGAATACACTATTCAATCCAAGATACAAGTTAATAGTTAATACGACTTATATTTTAAGCCAAAATACAAGTTCCTAGATGACTTGTCATATAGGTTTAAAAAAATTTACCCCAACAAAGCTCCAAGGGTAAAATCTCAAATTACACACCCAAACTAAATTATTTTGATCTAGGAAGATGGAGAACCCAAAAGGGTATCCAAAACTGCAATTCAAATTTCTAGAAAATGGGCATAGACACCCACTATTTGTTGTGCAACAACACAACATCCAAGCTCATGTGAGTCAGGATTAGTCCCCATGCCAGCTTTCCCCAAGAGCCAAGCAAGTCACTTCACAAGCTCATACGAGATAAAAAAGACTCATATGAGGCTTTGCACAATCATATGAGAGAATGCATGTCTTAAATGACACTTTGTTCATTCGTACAAAAGGATCCCCTCCCATACGACATGATGTTCACAACACTCCAAAAATGCCTAAAAGGAACAAGGAAAAGATGAAACCTCCACACCAAGGAGTATTAGATCTATGTAAATTGAGGATTGATCACTCGAGAGCATAGAACTGAATCTAAAGATCTGGTCATGCTAAAATAAAGATCACGTTTAATATCTAATAGAAAGCATAAACAACATCATGAAAAACAATTACATAAGAAACAATGCAATGAAGAAAATGTGCAACCATGAGATGCGTCATCTAAAAATGATATCAAGGCATCAATAATAACATAAACCACAAGGAAATATGCATTGGACAACTGAAATATCTAAGTGAAGCATCAGGCTTTGACCCTGAACTGGAAGTAGACCAACTTTGTACATCGGTCCCCAGCAGTGGTATAGGTAGCTATGCCTCCCATCCATGCAATACGCATAAGCCCACTTTCATCATGTTGATGGACATACTAATCTTAAAAGAAACACAACTTATAGTCATCCAAGGCTAATGCTCATGCTAAGCAAAACATGAAACTAAAACCATGATCATGAAACAATGCAATACAATAGGTCAGTGATCAGACACTCTGTGAGATAACTATGTAGGGACTTTAGTGGAGTGTAGATTGCTTGGCATCAAGAAGCCCAAGCTATATGTGGTGCGAAAAAAACTCCCTCAGAAGGCCATCACATTGTGCCCTCCTACCATCCTCTACAAAAGACTGGCATTTGTACAATTATTCATTTATCTTGCATTAAATTTTATTTTCCAATAGTTAAATTGGTTATAACTTATTAGAACCTCTCCACATTACCTTGTTGGCCACTTTTCAGTTGGGGTACATGAGAGAAATCACTCCACACTTCTACCCTACATACCCATGCTCATCACACGATAAGTGCTTGTAGGCAATGCAAATTCCCAACCCAACCCCCAAATGAACAATACCACAACCAACCTATATTCAGGAGTTCTAGTCTTTCAAGATCCCATGATATACACGCACACATGCTCATGTGTGGACACCACCGAAAACACAACTATAACTATAAAACCAATGCAAGGGTTGGATGAGAAATGTCAAGAGACCACAAGAACCCAAAACACTCAACCAGGCATGTTGTCAGGAGCATGGATTAAACATGAATCCCAATGCAAACAAAGTAAAACCATGGTCACATTGGAAACCTAGCATAAATTACAAATCCACAACCAAGACATGCCTATAAATAGCTAAGAATTCTATGTGGCACACAAAACAAGATGATATAAAAATCACCCAAAAACCAAAGTTGTCAAAACCTGACAAAATATAAAACCCATTTCCCAAAAGGGGTCAAACACCCAAATATAAACTTTAAAAGTTCTAACCTTTAATTATAAGCACATTTTCCAAGTGGCTCCTAAGATAAAATGTAAAAGGAATTAACAACTTAATTAGCACCTTTTCCCAATAAATTAGGCAACTCTAATAGCTTGGAATTAAACTATGGCAAATTAGTCAATTAATTAAAATAAACTTAAATCAATAAAAAAAATCCTCTTTAAACAATTAAATCACATTAAATTTATATTTTCCATGACAACTATGGATTCCTAAATGCATAGACATGCTTGTAGTTCTAAACACATATGCATAATGACTTTGGATTTTACCAATTAACCAAAGGATTTATTAATTTGATTAAAACAAATATGTTGCCCATACAAGGATGACATTGGCATAGTATGAATGATAAAATCACTAATTCCACGTGCCACTGACGGGGATATAAGTCCCATATAATAAACAAACTAGATAAAGTGTAGATGCACAATATATAAATTTGTAGTCAAAGCAACAAGTTTTTAAAATCACATTAAAAGGCATTTAATTGCATTCATTAAAATAATTCATTTGCATCATGATATGAGTCAATTACAAGAATGATATGAATATCTATTGTACAAGCACATCAACAAGGAATCCAACAATATCCATCGTATAACCATAAACAAGATCCATGTTTGAATACAAAACAACTAGACATCATCTTAAAGAATCACTAGCATCACTAGCAACATCATGCACCAAATTGAATAGTATAGCAACTAACATCTATTAGCTATGATACTGAGCATCAAAATAATCATAAAGTTGTCGAAGCATCTCAAATGCAAATATACATGAACTCATCAAGGTATCTCTCGAATCAAAATAAGCCCAGGTATAGAATGCAAACACAAGAGGCACTACACCTAAAGCTATAGTATTGCCAATGTAGTCCCTGATAATAAATCATTCGCCTGATAGGCCAAGATTTCCCTTTGAAGCCCTAGAAAAGTTCACTTTCCACCACCCCTCCTCTAGTTTTGTCCACACAATTGGATTTGAAGGAATAACTAATGGCTTAAACCAATCAAGGTCATTTACAGATCGCTTGACGTTATTATTGTAACAACCATGTCTCATAGAATTTCTCATCTACAAATCCACATAATCCTTGAAAGATAGTTCTACTCCAACTTCAACATCAAATCAGTCTTGGGTGAACTAATCTTGCATCTCCAAGGAGGTAGGCTCTTTTTGTCCAAGTGGTTCATTCCTTTAAGGCAATGTCAACATCATTAAGCATGTGTTGTCATGTTGAGTATTAGATCTCTCATTTACAAAATCATCATTGTGTCATTATGATTCCCATTGTCTTTCCTTCCGACAAAATCCATAGTATTCCAGTAGTTTTTTGTTTTCCTTTATCCGAAGCCTCATAGAGTTATTGTTTCCCTTGCACCAAGGAATTACTAAGTTGTTTTGTCCTCTTGTTAGCTCTTGTAACAATGTCATCATTTAGTAATTGGTACCCCATACTAACTATTAATTGGGAACTTGTTTGTATCCTTTGTTACCCAACAGAATGGAAAGATCAATAGCTCTGATACCATTGTAATTCATTTGATCTTGTACAGTGGTAGCCTTACGCGTATAGTGGAATATGTATGGAAGAATAAGCCATCCTTTGTAACAAGTTCTCCCTTCACAAATGGTAGAATGTTGAGCACACACATACAATCAATAAATCACACTCCAAACAACTCATAATACCAAGACTTGTTGCATGTCACTGCATGGTACCAAGTACCTCCTCTAATGGCAATGCTCTTATATAATACCCAACCATTATGCAAGATCATGTTCCCATACAATATCACTCAACACAATAATGTCCTCATATAGTATCAAGCTACTCCAGTAAGATATCGTGCATGAAACTAAACCATCATATATCTTTTAAGCAATTAAGGTAATACCAATAATATTGTATAGAACAATAACAATGAATCAATGCAGGGAATATAACAACAATGAATTGTTGTTAACAAAGTAATTATATTTCTAGATAATATTGAATTCCACAATTATTACAATTGTTCCTTCAAGTGAAGCCTTCATAGATTTAAACCCATAAGCAGAACAGGGCAAGGAGTGACTCCTGCCGAAATTGCAAATACTAGAGTAGGTAGGATCCCACACCTCAAAAATGACATGCAGTACTAAATTCCAATTGGAATTCACAAATACATAAGAAACATAAACTCAACCATGTTGAATATGACCTTATAAAGGGCTCAAAGAAGTTTCCATAAGGGTTATGAATGGGTCAACGAGACCTAGTAATTTATAACTAATTAATAAAAAGGGCCCATAAGATATCATTATTAATTTTGGGGGCATACAAACAATTAATTTAATTGAGTTATTTATTTATTTTAGGGACATCACGACCTAGAGGAATATTACTGAAAACATTTTTGTATTTTTTTTTAGTATGAATTGTATGTCTATACGAACATATTTTCGCGTTGGGTTTGTTTTATTTAGGATCAAGCATTGCACCATCTTGTAATGCCTTGCCAGGAGATCCTTGGAAGCAAGGATAAACAAAGACTAACATATATTTTTTAAAGATAAGCATAGATACATGCAACTACAAACATAAAAGAGATTGCAATGGAAGACAAATAAGTGAACCACCAAAGATCCTCGAGCATTCATCACTTACAAATGCAACCATGTCCATCTATATGAATTAATCATACAAGGTTCATCTCAAGATAAAATCTAACATTATAATCGAGGTTGATTTTAAATCCCAAATCCAAAGTTCCTAAGTGTTTAATCCATACAAGTTCAATTTACCAATAACAGCGTTAAGAAGATGTCCAAAACTAACATCTGAATCATATGCATCCCATAGGAAAATTGTCAAGGTCCAATAGCAAGAACTCTCAAAAGGGTGTCCATATCACCTACCCACATTCACTAGACATGCTGGAAAGTACCTATTGTTTGGATGTATAGGTTTCTCAAGAAATTCCAAGAGACATTTCTCAGTATTGTCAGCAATTCTCAACCAAGCAATATTTCTCATAATAGTCAAGCTTTATTTCTTAGCATTGCGGGAAGACACTTTACCAATATCGTCTAGTTTTGTTGTCCCAAGGTTATTCGAGCTAAAAACTAGAATTGAAAAGCTAACTAAGGAGATAAAAATGGTTAGAACCTCCACACTGAGGAGTACCAGAACCACCAAAGTCAAGGAACGAACACTCAAGAGCATCAATAAGCATAAATATGATCAAAAAACCTCACACAACATCATACTATTCTTATCTACGAAATCGACATCCTCATAAAAACATGTACATAAGCAACATCACAATGAAGGGAAAGCATAAGCACAAGATGCAACTAAACCAAATCAACCTTGCTCATTCCCTCCTAACCTTAATGGCATCATGAGACCTTAAGGATCCTAACCATACGCCTAAGCATGAAATCTTAATTCGCAAACAAGACTGTTGGTGTTACCTTATGAGTTATAGCTTAACAAACCATCATATATACCATCAATGAAACATTCAACATTCAACATGCTATTATATCAATCGCTTTGCTAATCCATACTAATGATAAGAAACATCAACTAAGCAATAAGATCTAACATCTTAATAAATGAATGCAACAAGTAAACATATTAAACATCATCTAAAATATGATAGCAGATGCATACAAGGTAAAACATAAATCACAAGGAAACATACTCCAAATACAATGAAGCACAAAGAAAACATCATCTCTAGCCTCAAACTGGAAGCAGATCATCTTTCTACACTGGTCCCTAGCAGTGGTATAGGTAGATATACCTCCCAACCACAAGGTACCCGTAGGCCCACTCTTGCCATGTTGATAGAGATAATGACCCAACTACAATCACATAAGAAAATCACCCATGGCTAATACACATGCCAATCAAGTATGATACCAACATCTATATGCACACGAAGACAATGTAATACATAGGCCATTGGTCAGACACACTATAGGATAACTATGTAGGAACTTTAGTGGAGTGTCAATACTTGCTTCAATTAGAGAAAGTACCTCAAGACTTCGATCAACTCCCTCGAGAGGACAGACTCAGAAGTTATCTTTGATCAACTCCCTCAGGAGGCCAGACGCACACCTTCTATCAACTCCTTCAGGAGACCAAGTGTTCCATTATTTTATCTTTCATTAATTTTATGTATCTCATTCATTAAGTAAGTTATCACTTTTTTAAAACGTCTTCACATTACCTTGTTAGGCACTTCCAAACCAAAGTACACGAGAAAAGCCACTCCACATCTCTACCCTACATACACATGCTCATCACACGATGAGTGCCCAAAGGCAATGAAAGTTCCCAACCCAACCCCCAAATGAACAATCCCTCAACCAGCCTATATCCAGGAGTTTGGGTCTCACAAGATCTTGTACGCAAGCACACATGCTCATGTGTGGGCACAACCAACTTCAAGAATATATTAAAGTAATACCAATGCAAGGGTTGGATATGAGAAATGAAACAATGATACAATCATTAAAAACTCACTCAACAGGCCTATATATGGGAGTATAGATTTAACATGAATCTTAATAATGCAATAAATTACCAAGTATCATGAACTCACTCAATCAACCTAAATCCAAGAGTATGGATTCTACATGAATCGCAATGTCCATGAAGTAGAAACATAACATGAAAAGAAACATAGAATACAATCCATTTCCACAATCAGATAAAACACAACCAAATCCTTCCAACAAAATATGGGTGGTACTCAAAATGAGGCAAGAATAAAAAGTCCAAAATTCAAACTTTTCATAAAATAAGGAAATGGAAACCCCAACTCTAGAATATGGTCACAAGACCAAGGGTCCAATAAAATTCACAAAACGGGCTCAAAAACTCAATCCAGCAAATCCCACGAAAGACATAAGTCCACAAAAATCAATATGAAGACATGAATTTAGATCACGAAATAAAATACCCTAGAATGTCTTATAACCATTTTGATTCCACGATCCTAATCGTTAAGTCAAGGGCTACAAGATCCAACCTCTAACTAAGCCAAGTAGATAAACAGGTGAAAACCAAATGGTACGTAAAATGAGACAATGTCAAAACACCCAAAAATAAAACGTGAAATAAATCGACAAAATTAAAACCCATTGGTCTAAATCCACCCAACATCAAACTTTTCAAATAAAATATTGAGCTACATAACAGTAGAAAAACTTACAAACCCACATGCTGAAACGTTAAAAAACTCACAACCATCCAATCGAGTCAAACCAAAGCATAAAAATGGAAGGAAACACTAGTTCTCATCTTCCAATCAAATAGCGACATGAAATGAAACTTAAAACAAAGTAAAACCATAAAAATGAGAAGGCCCTACCTCGCAACTAAAAGGGCTAATATGGGAAATGAAGCCATAAATAAACGAGCCCGCCGAATGCATTGAAACGCTCGACATGGCAAGTCTTCCCTGCCATGAATCCAATGAGACTGACCTCGCAACGATCTGTCGGCTAATCCCTCTCAATGCCCAAATGAAGAAAATGCCATGAAGAGGGTTTTTGCAATATTCTCTCCAAAGCAAGAAATAACAAAATAAAAGTGAACAATAAAGTTCTTTTTTTGCCAATATAACCACTTTTCCAAAATGACTTATAAATTAAGTTATTAAAATGAATTAATAACTAATTAGCTCATTTTTCAAATTAAATCAGACAATTCTAATTAAATTAGAATTCAACTATGACAAAATTAGCTGGGAAATAAAATAAATGAAATCCCTCTAACCCATTAAATCAGTATTTAATTAACATTTCTCGTGACCGCTACGAATTCCTAAATGCACTGACACACTCACGGGTCTAGACACATGCATAATGAATCCAAATTTCCCAATTACTAGAGAGTTAAAGTAATCAACATAAAGATACATCGCCCATACAGGGATGACATTGACTCAACATGAAAGGTCAAAATTGCTAACTCCATGTGTACCTATCTAGGGATATACAACACTACAAATAAACACAATCAAGTGTAGATGCACAATATATAACAGTCGAGGCAACTATTACGTGAAATCGTGTAATAAAGCATCTAATTATTCTCATTAAAATAATCAAATTGCATCACAACATAAGTCTATTGTATGAACAAGATAATATTTCTAGCACATAAATCCATGAATCTAATATGCATAACTCACTTCCAATTATTCTAAGCATTAAATAATGGAAGTAATAACAATTACTCAATAGCATAAGTGGCACACTGCAAACATATAAGTCAACATGGTCAAACACATGAGTAAACATTGTCGTAGGAACCTAGTCAAGTGCAGCGGAACAAATAATACACAATACAATTGTTGTTCACGTCTCAGGATAATCACAGAACTACATCATGATACCATATCAATCAAGGTAACCACTAGCACAAACTTCAATGAAATCATCTCAAACATCATAATCTCATAAACCAAGCATAGGCATAATCAACTTGCCAATACAATAACATAATCACATCATCCCAAGGGTGTAGACCACTCATGGGCCCTAACAAGATCACTCACAAAGCAATAGATTCAAAGTTGCATCCTTTCGAATGACTTACAGAAATCAAATGGAAGAGGTAGTACACATTTATTCAAATTGGTCATGTCTAAGGGTTTTCTCCATCTTTTTTTATGAGATTATTCTAGGAGACCTATTAGATATTCCATGTATAGTAACCTTCTTTCCTTCATGTAAAAAGCATATATCTATCTTTTAGTAGTCAAATATGCAACAAACCTATCCATGGGATGTCTAGGATTACGTTAATGTCACCATATCCACAATATAGAATGTCTTTAACTAGGCGTCTTCAAAACAAGATGTTAAGTTGGGAGTTCTTCCTACTGGGAGTTATGGATTTGTTCGCAAAAGTTACATTAGACCCTCTAGAGTCTTTTGTTTCTAGTCCTTACATTGCTACTAAGTTCTCATGAATCACAATTGAGTGTCTCCATTATCAACTATGGTTGTTACCTTTTTTTATTTGATTACTCCTCAAATTCAAAGAGAATGGTGTTTGGATGTTCTTGAAATGTAGGCTATAGTTCCACTTTTTTCCTCTTCTTCACCGACCTTTCTTTTCTCACTTGTGTTTACCTCTTCTCTTGATTCTTGGAGCATTGCCTCAATGTCACATGCTTGGCTTCTCTTTCCACGCTTATGGACTTGGTTCCCATTTTTCCTAACATCTAAAACGAAACTTTTTCTATCTATGGTCCTTTAGTTTACACCTAAGCCTAGGTGCCCAGGGATCTTTGCATTTGAATATAAAGTTTTCCTTTTATTTTCCTTCAACTTGCACACATGTCCAAGTTCCCATTTCTCTTTACAAGCATAACAATGGTTCTTCTTATGAAGCTTCAATCACTCATCTTTAGAAAGGTAGGATTTCTTTTCTTCCTTTTTCGTGTACAAATGTTTTTCTTCGCTCTTTGAATAACCCCTTTCTTTTATCTTGGCATTTTCAAGCCTTACAATTTTTTAAATTTCATACTCAAATGTGGGCAAACCTAGAGCACTTACTAAGCCACAAGTAGTGTCTAACAACCCCTCCATAAAAATGTCTTTCTTTCTTGGGATATCTTGGGTACCATGATTAAATAACCTTCACAATTTGATTATATACTCATGGTCCCCTTTTTTTATGATCATTTTTAGTTCCTTGAAGTATTTTTGTGTTTGTTTGATCAAATAGTTCAATGAGTTCCTTTTTGAAGGATTCATAAGTTTTTATGTTTTTGTTGTCTTGTGTAACCATCCTATGATGTCGCCAATCATAGGCAACCCCTTTAGGTGTAAAACAGAAAATGTTACGGTATCCTCTTCAACCATAGGACTGTGTGAAATAGGTTTTGATTTTTTTGATCTGCGTATGGGTCATGATCATTCTCGACCCATCAAAGTTGGGATAGCTTCCCTATTTTGTTTTGAGTGTCTTTGTTTGCTTGATCGCTCATCTTTCTTGAAATGGTTTTCATCCTGCATCCACAAAAAGCCTCAATGGAGTTGCTCCTTTTTGCTACACGATCAAGCCTAGCATATTCCATGGTGAGTCCTCCCATGTTTGGATTATTAACTTCATCTTCTCTTTGGGACTTTTCCCTAGATATAAAAAGAGGTATGGATGTCTTAGGGGTTGTTCTAGAGGCAATCTCATTATCACTTATAAATTGGCTAGAATTTATATTCCCTCCATTCCCACTGTTTAAGGTGTTGGTATTATTTTGCAGTGCTTGGAGCATGGCTTTGTTTGTCTTCTCATTTCTTTCCAAGAAAGCCCTCAATTCATGTTCTATTTGAAGGATTTTTATATTGTTTTAGGAGGCAACTTTTCTCCTTTCCCTTTCTGAGCCCTAATTGCTTGTTAACTAGGCTATATTAAATAGTTCCCCTCAAACTGGCAAAAATATGCTCTGATACCACTTGTAATGTCTCTTCTAAAATACACCCAAGTTGATATTCCACAACACATTTACAAAAGCTAGGGTTAGAAAGTTATCGTACAAAGTAAGAAATCCATTTCATTGTGTTTGGATACAAATCCTACAACCATGAAATAAGTACGTGTATATATGCATATACAACTTAATTAAATTGTAAATTACTCCTAAATTAATAAAAAAATATGCAAATATATAATATACTTAAGACGTCGTAAGAAAACATGTGTGGTATCTCAACCTTTATGGGCCATAACTATTGCGAGGGATGAATAAGAAGATATGATGAGCTGAATATTTCCAATGCAATTTTACTCACCCTTAGTTGGGGAAGATGCATGTCCTTTCCCATGGGGCTTTATTTAAATTGCACCCTTCCTTAAAAAGCATTGATCCATATATGATTTCTTAGTGGTATGATATCTAATTGAATTACGTGCTTGTAGTAATAAACATAGAGTAAACAAAATATGTAACTAGCATTAATTAATATGGAATATTAAACAATCAGTTATAGTTGCTTAAAATATCAAAGAAAGGAATGTACTAAATATATTAGATATGTAATTAATACAGATTTAATATATTAATCAATCAATTACATTTAATTTATATTTCAATCAATTATATGTTGCTTAATGATCAATAAAAACATATTAAATATTTTAAATATGTAAAAAAACATATCAGCTGGTATTAATCTAGTAAGTATATTGATGATAAATATTAATCAATTAAATATGATTCAATCAAATGTATTATAAGGGGGACGTGACACTTTTCATAGTATTCCCGCATCTTTTTTCTTGGATATGTTCTTTCAGTAGTTATATTCACTTGCATAAAGGCCTATGTTATCATACAACGTGCCAATTGTATTGATCAACAATTGTGCAACCCTCTTGATTACTATTAATCATCAATTAAATATTAATTATCAAATAAATATTAATCAATTAAACATATTATGAGGGGGATATGACATTTTTCATAGCACCCCCACAGTTCTTTTCTTGGATGTGTTCTTCCAATAGCTATATTCACTTGCATAATGTCCTCTGTTATCATACAACATGCCATTTAAATTTTATCAGACCACACCCCTTGTGTTCTCCTTACCCTGACACCATAGTTTCACGAAAGTGTTTGTATCATGCTAAAATGAGATTTTGCATTCCTATTGATCAACAACTACGCAACGCTCACTTCCTAAACTTTTCCGTGGTTTCAGCAGATTAAGCCCATCTCAGCGAATGTCCCTCAGCAACTGTACTAAGTAATCACCTTGAGTACTTGAAGAGAAGGTCAACACCAAAAAGACAATAATCAAGTGGAGATGGACATAAACATGGATGAAATCAAACAAAACTGGACCTGTCAATCCCCTGTAGAAAGAATGCTTGATTTTTGCACCACCAAATTGATTGAATGGATACCAATACATTCTATTTACTATATCTCCAAGCCTTGGGCTATAATGCACATAAATTTACATTTTACCGTAATACTAACCAAGTTACAATAAACGAATAAGCATATATACATTCAGCTGGTTTCTCTCTTTCTTTTATTCATATTTTCCAGATTCTGTAGAACCAAATCTGTTAGATTTGGATTCGCTCCTCCAAGGCTCAGGCATCTGAAAGGAATAGAAAATTTGATTTGCATTATCATCTGCATAATGTTAGTGAAGTCATCCAAAATGAATCACATGAAACCGTTGATGCTTATCTTACCTTGGATCCAGTGTCAACTTCCTAATCTCTCTAACTGCTGAACTGGCTGCAGTAAGTGTCAGTTTCTTCACCTGTTTAGGACAGCCAACCATACGTCACTCAGAATTTCTATCTCATAACTTTACAAGTAAACAATAGACTTAACCACAAAAACAATAATGCCAAAATCCAACACACGTTTAACTTTTCATATAATTACAAGACTTGATGATTTTATTGCCATACCTCAAAACTATCTTTTGTAGCCATATGCTTTTTTGGAAGCAGGCGGAACTCCTCTGTCAAACGAACACATTCTTGGACACTTTCCGGAGAAACAAAGTTGAATGCGAGTTTTATACATGACTGCAGAATGAAGATAAAATGAGATAAAATTTATATGATTAAGATGACCAACTTTGAAAGAACAAGTTTATAAGTTCAACACAACGAGCAAACAATAATTCTTCCATCATATGTTCAAAGAAACAACCTGGGAAAGAATAATCTTCCCAAAATCA
The DNA here is from genome assembly GCA_028749045.1 of Cupressus sempervirens. Classification (NCBI taxonomy): domain Eukaryota; kingdom Viridiplantae; phylum Streptophyta; class Pinopsida; order Cupressales; family Cupressaceae; genus Cupressus; species Cupressus sempervirens. The sequence continues at coordinate 476,938,509 of CM053788.1, forward strand.
ACAGTAATCTCTAGTTGAACTCTTACAGAATGAAGGAAATGTGATTAAACATCAAGCCTAACAAAGAGAGAAAATGAAGTTCTCAAATTGCCAATACTTCAGAAAGGTTTCCTGAAGTTCCTTCTGTACCTCTCTCTATCATCCATTCCCTTCACAATTAATTTGTTTAAAACGAAAAAGATAACAGATCTTTCATAATTAGGCATTGGATAACATTAAGAGCTCACTGTTGAACATGGTGGTTTACCAGTACTTAGAAGTGAATGAGCAGACACGGATAGTCAGATTTTATGAAAATCTTGTAGACTAGTGATCTTATTTTTTCTCTTATAACTGTTATTGTGAAAGTTTGTCAATCATTCTCTAACTCTTTCTGTTATTTAACAGACTTTATAATGCCCTTGATTTGATTTTAAGACATTTCTGCCATCATAGAGCCAAGGTTGCGTTTTGCCAGTACGAGGCTCTATAAATACAGTTGTGGCCCAGCTTGGTACTTCCTACAGACTCTTGAATCTTTTAGTAGCACTTTTGGAGCCAAATAAGAGTGCTCTCCCCAGCAGATTTCCCTTGGAAGTTTTAATATCGATAAGCTTGATAATTGTGTAAATGCATCATGTTTTGATCACTATTCTAACTTTTGTTGATAAAAAATATCTCCTTTCCCATTCTAGTCAGAGCTTATAAAATAGTTTGATGCCCATGCTCTCCATGCTCTCTTCTTTCAACTTCACCTGCAACTAATAAACTTGAGAAAGCTTGATGTCATGAATTCCAATTACTAGAGGAATCTTTTCTTCAGCCTTTACTTCTCTTACAAAGGATAACATGTAGAAACCACAACAGCAAATATCTTTTTGAAAGTTCCAGTTATTAGCTCATTCAGTCTCATCCTTGTGAGGCATATTACTCAGTTCTTGTCTTGGAGAACCTCTTCTTTTAATAACATTTACAGCATATCCCTTAAAAGATGTGCCTTTACAAAGAAACCATTAAACCTGCTTGTCTTTACGGATCAATGATTTGGACCAAAGTTCACAGTTGTTGACAAGGAACATGTCATGAGGGTTCACATCATGGTTGCAAAAATCTTTTGGAAAACAAATTAGCAACCCAAAAGTAATAAGACTTTTCCAAAAATTGTCTTCTCAAAGGAAGTTGAAAAATGTCCAAAATAGGGATACCAAACAAATACAGACGAGGTAAAATTCATCAAACAAATTTTTAAAAACTTGTAAAGTTAGCACCTAAGTTGCCAACTTAGGTTCAGGTTCAACTATGGGTTGAATATGTCATGTCCCCCATTAAAACCCTTAATGATAATATCTCCTTTTAGAAATAGTATTTAATAATGACTAAGAATAGTATTAAAATAGATAAAAGATAATAATAATTTGATATGTACATTTTAATAATAGTAATCAGTTCTTAATATTAAAAGCATGTTAATATAAATTCTTAAACATATATTATTGATCAATAATAGTCTAAGACAAGGAAAGAGATCATTTTGACTATGATTGAAGTCAAGCTAATACTTCAACAATCCTAAATAATGTGGTTAGGAGTATGTGATCAAGCAAGATCAATCACCAAAAAGGCAATGGTCTGTTGTGCATTTCCACACCACCACCGCATCAAAATGGGTACCCTTCTCTTTTGCATTCTTGTGGCACGATTGGAAGAAAATTTGAAATTCTCTTGTCACAACCAATCCTGCCTTAAAGTAGGTGTTAGGATTTTGGAGAATCCTCTGTCACACTGGATAGTGTAGGCAAGTGACATCTACCTGATGCTAGCACCATTCATATTTCTCAAATCACATCTATTGAATCAGGTCATGCATTATATTTATGTACTGTTCATCGTGCTTACTTCATGAAATCTGAACTTGTCGATTGCCTCTTAGAGCAGGCCTCTGTATTTTTCCCTTGAAAGTCCAGATTTGGAATGTGTTATTTAGAGTGTTCTTCTATCAAAGAAAACTGGTATTAAGGAACTATCTGATTGTCGAAAGGCTTTACTTATGATAATACTTTGAATTTGAAAACACATGCGTCTTGTCAAGGAATGCTAACCCATACAGAGATATGGTCAATATATCTATGAAATGGGGTGCTGCTCCATATGACAAAATAATAATCAGAATGAAGGTTTAACTCACTTATGATATGATGCCATAGGCCAGAACAGGCATGAATGATGGCAAATGTATAAGTATTCTATGAACCAGATATCATGTAAGGAAACTCCCTAGTAATTATCCATGATGACCAGCACAGTCAAGATGAAGGGAGAGAGTGGGAATAATCCTGCACTGAAAGGAAAATTTAATCAGTAATAACATTCAAAATCAGTAACCAAGTTAGCTCATGCAAATCCTTTGTATAAATTCTTGTTGTCAAGTTGAGTGACGGGTGATCGGGCATTTAAGTTGCCCATCCGAAATCCTTGGCCAAGCTAGTTGATGGCATGATTGCGTTGTGATCACCAGAGGTCAGAGTGTTAGTAGTTGTAAGATAGGTTGATTGGAAAGTGTCCACAGCCTCGTGAGTTGAGTAGTCGACACTCTAACACCAGGATGCTCAATAGGTAGACAGGGGTGTCCCAAGCCAACTCCCTGGGTAGGGAGGGCCTTTCTCAATGAAAATTGTGTGGGGATACTTAAGGTCCACGGTTGGAAAGTTAAGCCCATGGCAATGCTTCTCCTCTCTTCGAGATGCCAACGCTTGCACAACATAGGGACATCATCCGCTTATCCTTTGGTATCTATTTCATGATTCTCATATTTCATTTGATGAGTATATTACTATCATGTACTTCAATATTTTAGTTTATGAAAAGCAAGTTAACTGAATGTCAAGTGAATCTAGTAGTTGAAATGGTAGTTAATTTCTAGTTAATTGGAAATATAATTTATAGTTCATTTGTATTTTCCGTCCATGTGAAAGAATAGAATAACTTATATAACTGTATCTCTTTCATTTAGTTAAGATTGTGATAACTTTTTCCTTTATTTAATCAGTTAATTAGTGTTGATGTTTGGTAGCTTCTGTCGGATAAACCTTTATATAATTATATATGAGATATAGTTTTTATATATATGTTTATTGTTATATGAGAGAAATTAATATAATATGTGTGTGTGTAACAATGATTTTTTTTTATTATATTAATTATCTAATTAACGAATAGGCATGTCCCATTCATGCGACATGTCTCTTCATGACTTATTCTCAATCTAAATAAGAGGTCGCTGCCATTTGGAAAATACATACCAGACATTATGGCAGTGCTTAGAACATTTGCAGCAGTCCTCTGAAAATTAACTTGGTATCAGAGCAGGCCTTCGTTGGGAACATGTGGAGTATTACAAGTTACAAAAGCAATGTTGCAAAAAATTGTAAAACCTTGAAAATTGTTTCAGATATGAAAGTATTTGCATCAACCTTAAGCAAACAAGGAATCATTCATTCTACATAACTTCTATGGATCATTATTGCTGATAGATGAAGTCTTGATAGGCAACTATATTGGCAGTCGCAGCAAAGATCTACCACCAATAATATAAAAGCATTGATTGAAGCAAGTTCAATATATTAATAGTGGGCCATTGTAGGAACAATATTGACAAGGAGGTATACATATCTTCTGTTACAGTGAAAAATACATTGTAATGATATTGAGAGCATGTGGATATACGTGAGATATTATTCAGCCACTATAGGATCACCAAGAAAACATTGCCAGAAAAGACAAATGTTAGGAAACATAAGTTCCAGAACATTAAGACACAAAAAACCCTCAACGCAGCGGTTTAACATAAAGCCGGCCATAGTTGTGTGTGTATTTATAGGGGTGTTGTTGAAGGAGAAACCATCGATTACTTATTAATGAAGAGCATTAAATAAATGCATGACATGACTCAAATGCAAACCTACAGAGATCGCTTCAAGAAGAATTATTCACCTCATGGAATGTAATAACTAGGCAGGTACAATACCATGCAGCAGAAATGAGAACAATTGAAAGATAGAAAGTACAGAAGTCAATGGTGTAAGAGACCTGAAATCACCCCACAGTGGCAAGGAAAGGTTGTACCCCTGTTGAAGGAAGATATTAAAAGCATCATCAAACAATGGGATTTCAAGCCATGTCAAAGGGCAAGATAGCCATACCGAGTTAGATGACAGAGGTTTGGAAACAAGAGGTCAAACCACCAAAAAATACCTGTGAACCACGTAATTTTGCCCCCATGGAGTTGGTAACCCCAACACACCTTATTTCTGCTCAAGCCATGTATAAGAGTGAAAATTTGTTAATCCATTGTGGGCATGTGAAGACCAATTGTTGACGACTGTAGACATAATGAGTTAAAGGAATTTAAAGTAAAGAATTAGTGAACTGACCTGACTGTCTATGGTTACTTATAAAACATAGTTTGAAAACTAAAGCCACTTCAGCTGGTTTGTGCACTATGGAAGGACACACCTTTATTTGGGAGAAAGGAAGAATATTCCAGACAAAAAGTGCCACCTTAGTAAATACAAGGAACAAAAGATATTACAAGGAAAGATGTAGGGAAAATATGTCCAACCTAATGCATTTAAACATCCAATGTGCTCCATGTGATGATGTTGGGCCAAAGGATTTGAATGTGGAAAGAGGAGATGTAGGTTACCTCATACTCTTAGATCACCACCCAAACACATAAAAGTAATGAGGTAAGTTAAATATTTTCTTCATATAGTATTACAATGAAATATTTATTAATATAAAATAATAAGCAATATTAATATGGAATAATATTATTACCATATATCTTGTTATAGTTAAATGAGATTGATTTCCAAAGTTAATAAGAATATGATAGCTATGTATATATATCTCTGTATGTATATATATATATATATATATATATATATATAGAGAGAGAGAGAGAGAGAGATGTATATTTTTTGTATAGATGTATTTATATATGTATTTGAATTATTTATATATGTATTTGAATTATATACATTCATTCAAAATGATATTGAATAACTTGAATAATGTTTGTTAATATAAAGAAATCTATTATGGAGTACGAAAGGTAAAAGATTAAGTATTATGTTTACCTTACTTGTATTTCTGTACGAGCTATTTGCCTTGATCTTTTCCAAGGATGCTATTGCAGGAAAGGGGAGATTGATATCAGATTAAGGAGTCTAACAATTTTTCAAAGGTAAAGGAGCTCGGAAGGTTGATGTTTAGAGGGAGTCTAACACATCCATTTGAAAGTGCAGATAGAGGATATGTTTCAGTTGATCTTTCGAGATCTTTATCATATTAGAATCAGAGGGAGTTTTGACTTCATGTAAACTTTTGGTGTCATGCGTGTGATTGCATGATTTAATGGGCCTACCCCCTGTGTACATCATGAGGAAGTGAGGACTTCCAAATTTTGTCACTTGTATTTGCATAAATTATTGAAAGGTAACAATCTTACAATAACTTAATCTTCTATTATGATGGATATCTTACAATATCTATGTAGACGTGATAGATTATGCTTTGCATGTTGGATGTTTATATGGTAAGCATTATGAGAATGCATGTGCACATACCTTATTAACATTTTTTGAGTACATAGTGAATGTTATGCAAATTGATGTTCTACAAGGCTATTACATAGAGTACTTGGTGAATATCATGCAACTTGATGTTCTGAAAGACCATTACTCATAGAACTTGGTCAGTATCTTACATCTCAACATTCTGGAAGGTCATTACTCAAAGAGTATTTAGTGAATATCATTGATATTTTGGGAGGGCAATACTCATGATACCAAATGTGAAAAGATTTTTTAGTAATTGGTGAATATCATATATTCAAGGAGACCAATGCAAATGATATCAGATGTGATATCAAACCTTATTGAGTATTTGGTGAATATCATATGTTGATATTCTTGGAGACCAATACTCTTGATATCAAATGTGATATCAAAATGTAATGTCCCCCATCTTTTAGGCCCTTAGTGGAGTTCTTAGCATTTCATTCTCCAAAGGCTAAGTGGAAAAATAAGGAGAAATAAATTAAATTAAAGTCAAATAAATAAATAAATCTAAAGGTGACTTTATATTTAATTAATTTAATTTTTTAAAAGCACAACTAATTATTCTATTGGAAAGAGGGAAGCTTCTATAAAGTGCAATTAAATAATATTTTATTTCCTTCTAGAAGGGTGAAGGAAAAGAATAAATAGAGGTGAGAGCTTCATTGCTAGGCATCCATTATTTGCTTATTTGATTATTGATTTCTTCGAGCTCTAAGAAAGGGTTTTAGCATTTGCCACTAGAGAACGGAGTTCTTTTGTGTGCCTCCATTTGAGCTGGTGAAATACCCAATGAATTTGGTATTGGGAGGACATCATACAAGTATTCTATTTGAGCATATTGGTGAAAGATCCTCCGAAGGGTTGCAGCGATGGGAGAAGATAAATCAATATTTTCATTGTGCCAAATTTGTGGCCAAATTGTGTACAATTGAAGGATTAAGTCGAATATTGCTTCAGTGCCGCCATTGCTACAATGACTCGCTACAGTAATATCCAAATTTTTTGAGTAGTTTCCAAGTTCCTATCTGTTAATGTCGATTTTGTACCACTACATAACATATAGCAATTGAACACTTGATATGGGATATCAAATACTCAATTCCTCTCTTGAAAAGTTAATACTCATGAAGACATGAGAAAAACTCCAATGTTCCTTACATCTGTGGATACTAACTCAGTTATCGATGTGATTTTCTAGTAATCATGTAGGCGGCCTTATGCTATTTGTTTGAGGACAACTTGGACTTTTGGTGGGATGGTGGTGATGATGGTTTTGTATGAGTTCCAAATGATGTTGATGGAGATGGAGATGGTGATGGTGATGGAGGGTGAATGCTCTTATGACTTACGCCTTCTTAACTTTCTTCTTCAAAACTCCAACTACTACTTGCTATTTTACTCCTACTTCTATGAATGGAAAGATTAGCAAATGGACAGGGATCGAATCTAATGAAAGCTAACCAATAGCTCCACCTCCATAGATGTAATGATTCAAGGGAAAGGAACTAGTTTACCACACAAGGCTTCCCAACAAACCGCTAGGATGCTAGTGGTCTAGTTATAGATCCCTATCAAACATCCACTAATACTACCATGCAACTATCCATCTACTTTTCTCTCTACTTAACAACTTGAAATGAAATCTATTTTAACAATTTCAAAGAAAATCTTATTCTAACTATTGGAAGTAGAAACCATGCAACAACACCAAAAGTTCTTAACCACCATGCAAGTCACAACAATGAGAAAGAAAAGCGATTTTGGCATTATCTTAACAACAATTTTCTCTGACCCTTTACAAATGAGAGCAAATGGCCTTATATAGAGGCCCAAAATTACAACCGACGGTAGAGATAAAGAGGCAAAACCAACAATCCAGATTGGATCCTAGAAACCCTAATTAGGATTGCCACCCCATTGGCCAATGAGAAGATGCGACATTGTCAATGGACCAATGAAAAAAAAAAAAAAAGTGGCAACCAATGAGAAGGCACCAAAATGGTAGCCAATCAAAACCAGACACTTGTCCTATCCAAGAACAAAGAGAAATTGCCACTTGGGCTTACATCAAATGATCTTCTAATATAGTTCTACCCTTTTCTTTCATCTTTTTAGCCAAAGTAATGAACTTGGCTAGCTTGTCGTTGACTTCCTTCATGGGAGGACAAGGTATGTGTTTCATCTTGAGCTCAGCTGAATTCATCATGCTGCTTGCAGTGTCTTCTCATGGTCCTCGTACTCTTTCGCATATCCAATAAAGGCATTGAGGGAGGCAAGGGTGCCCAAATGTTTCTTCTTGATGGCAACCTTCCCCAACTCATCCAATCTCGATCTGAATTTTGTCTCATTGATGTTCTCCTCTTTGATATCTTCAAAATCAAGCGCAGCCCCAACATCGCTCATCATTGTTAAAATGGAAGTGCCAACGCTTGGGCTGTGCTATGCAATCTCGTTCTATACCTCTTCAAGTATTCTCAATCTGATAGTCAAGGCAACAAACCAAGACTTCACCATACTCAATCCTCCTTCATCAATCAACTTGGCCCTTTTCAAATATTTCTCTGGTAGCTCAATGAATGCATATTGTCTGGGAATAGCTAAATCCTTGACTGGAAGGAAATCCTTCCATTCACCTTCAAATATTCTGAATTTATCTCTAATAGCCACCAATGACTTGAATGTCGAGACAAAGGAAGGCAAGAAATTTTGCCCATCTTGGATCATATCATGGATCCAATCCTTGGCTTCATGCAGCTGAGCCAATATCTCTTCTATGTTTCTCCTGTTGTCTTGAGGAAAGGCTACCTGGTGCAACTATGGATAGGCTGGCAATCTCTCCAATACTTGTTTTCGGCCTCCAACTTTACAATCCTTTTGTTTGCCTTCCTCAACCTTTCCCTGATTGATATGATGCCTTCCTGGATCTCCTCACATTTCATGTCATCCTTGATTCTTCCCAAGTTATGTTCAACTATCTCATATTCCTAAGCTACAATCTCATCCAATGCCTTGTTAACTGTTGGTATAGCCATCTAAACCTTCCGGTGACCATCATTGTCGTTCCTGATTACCTTTGCCACTGTTTTTGCAATTTGTTTATGGTTCTCGCTATCACCCTTTTCCATTAATCCTTGGATAGTCACTACCTCGCCTCTTGGCATAAGCATTTGCCTTAACCATAGTGGTGTAGTGCATCTCCCCAAATCTGGATTCGGTTCGACTAGCAAAGCATCACCAACGGCCTCGAGCGCCTAGCTCATTTCCTCAATATCAATTGCCCGATCCTCTTCTTCACTAGTGACTATCACATCTTCTCCATGTTAGTTCTCTGAGAGAGGAGAGTACTCGGTGCTATTGTTGTAACCACTTGATTCTGAATTAGAGCTCACCTCTACCGTAGCCCCCTTGTCCACTTGTATTATCTTCTTGGCTTCAAGCCTCAATTATGCTCTCTCTTGATGGCGCTACATTCTATCTCTTTGCTGGAGGTTCCTGATGTTCTCTACTTTTCTCAACCTCCAAACCTCTCTTCTTGCTTCCAACTGTTCCTTGCCGCCAACTACTTCCTTCACCCTTTTGTCCGACTAACTCTGTTGGACCTTCCTTTGGTTTCATTTTTTCATAAGTAAGGCGTACCTTTTGACTTTGTAATTTCCTCAACTTCCCATTGTACTACGACTCGGTGTACAAATCAACTACCCTCGTAACTGCCTCCAAGGAAGGATCCTGATGATCACTCCAATCCACTAGATTCAACTCTGTTCCCTCCATTGTATTATAATCTTCTATCAACACATTTTCATCATCCTCCAGTTGATCGAGAATATCAAGGCCTCTCCATCTGATTGCCCTCATCATGTTCAATGACAATCTTGAGAAAGCTAGCTTTCTCACATGAAAGTCATCCTGTGCATTGGCCCAAAAATCTTCTATAGTAGGACCATGTTTGAATGTATTTCCATGAGATGCCTTGATAAGACCATTAGGATCAAATCCTTGCCTTGCTCTATACCATGCTAGATGATACCATTCTAATTCCTTCTCCACAGTTGCAAAGGTGACAGGATTGGGACAACTATCATTGTCAATTCCAAATGAGAAGGTAATGCCTGTCTCACCTTTGAGTTTCATCATTTTGTCATAATGCTCAAGTTGCCTAGCCAATTCCATCAAAACTACCTTGTCGGTGGGTACCTTGGAAGTCTCTCGGGACAAACTGTACTTCCTGCTACAATTCCGGAAATTGGATGAACCAACTCCCATACTTCTTAACTTTTGGTTCCGCTTCCACTGAAAGTCTCTTAGCAGGTGTCCCTTGTAATATCCTTACTGTCTTCATGGCAAAGGCATCACAAAATATCTTATAATCCTTGGTGTTGTGAAAATGAAGCTGTGGATAGCACTCGTATACCAAACATTGCCCCGGCCCATTGCCAATTACTCCTAAGGCCTTAATTCCCGAATTTTCATACAATCTCGCAATTAGATAGAACAAATAGGACACCATATAGAATTGCTTTTGATTTTGTACAGTCCTAAGTTGCTATTCTAGATTCTCACTTATGATCCTAGCCCAATCAAATCTTCTTTTTCCTTTTTCAATTTCATCAATAAAGAAGTACATCCAATTTTCAAATTGCATACCTTGAGCTAGGCCCATGATCTGGCTAAGAAGCACAATGAGATCGCCATGCTCTGATTTGAAATCTGACACGATGAGCCCTGATAATCTGGTAACTCCCTTCTTGCGCTCATGTAGCCAATCCTGCTTTAGATGAATGAAATAAGCCTCCTAGTTGTCCTGGAATAACTTAGCTGCCTGGTCCATCATTACCACTGTCATGCTTTTGTACTGGGGGATATTGAATGCTTCTTCGATCACTTGTCCGCCGATGTTGGCTAACACTCTTTTCCCTTCATCAAAAATGGACTTACTAACCAAATCAAACCGAAATGCACATTCCATTACCAATTCTAGACAAGGCAAAGTAGGAGGGAAGGCTGCCGCATGTACAATTCCGCTTTTGTAGATCTTCTTTGCCATGGGGCATTGTCCTTCCTTCAGTGTGTCCTTTAGTTGTATCATGTTTATTGTGCCGATATTGGTATCACTTATTCCCCTCACTTTCGAGAAAGTGGTCTTAGGCATCATGTCTTCCTTATCTTTCTTGGCATTCGTTCTTTTTGGGTTCTTGCTTGCACTAACATCTACCATCCTAAACACTTATTTCTGCCCCTTCGTTCTAAGTGATATGGACTACCCTTATCAATCTCCAACCTCTTTCTATCAATGGAATCTAGCTTATTTCTACCTCGCCAAGTGTCCTATCATGAAATCTACACTTCTCTCCAAACTTCAACCTATCAATGGGATGATGAAGTGGTGGATGATGAATGCAAGAACATAAGGGAAACGAAACCAAGCAAGAACAAGGAGTAAATTCCGCCTTTGAACCAATCTTCAGCCCTAAAATGAATTGAATTTTACTTTAATTTTACCTTTATCAATAGCCGGGCTCTCTTTGAAGTTCGGATCAAACTATGAAAAAAATTCAAGCATCCTTGCAAAATCAGAATTTTAATCTCTTGGAAACTGCCCACATTCTGCCCAAAAATCAGATCTTCAAATATGTATCCTCTACCAAACAAAATTGTCCAGGTCTGAAATTGAAATTACAGTTCTAGGAAGAAAATCAGATTCCTCAAAAATTGCCAAACAAGAAGAGAGCACTTAAATCTGCCCCAACAAAATCGGCAAGGTTTGAAATTTGCTCAATTTGGAGGAAGAAGAATGCCAAACACATGAAAACCTGCTCCTCAAGGAAAATCAGCTAGGGCAGAAAATTGTCTCCTTTTGTGAAAAAATTGCCAAGCATAAAGAAGAAAGTTGCTCCAAAAAAACAATCGCCAAACAAGAGAAGGTTGTGATGGAATGAAGAAATGGGCGAGGGAGGAGCCCTCTTATACCACTTTCCTTTTACTCCTCCAAGCTAGCCGACTAGCACCTATAGGAGAAGAAAATTAAATTAGTCTCATTAATGGTCCCAATTTAAATGCCAAGCCAAAATTAATTTTGCATATAGTAAAATTTGCACATTTAATTGCCGGTTAGGACCAAAATTTGCAAAATAAAATTAAGAAAGCCTTGGAGATGTTAAAAAATTTCATTTAATAATGTTTTGGTAATTAAAATATCATTACAATCGGATTGAGATCGATTTTCAATTTTAATTTACCAACCTCTTTAAATATTTTTAAAATCTTCAAGGCACATTTACCCAATTTAATGCAAAATTTTGCAATCTAATCCATCTTTGAATTTTCAATGCAATTTAAATTTTTTACCAAAAAGAAACCATTTTTTCTAGCATTCAAAATCAATTTTTCCAATTTAATTTCACTCGCAAAAATTTATTTTTTTTGCCAAAAAATTAAAAAAATTTCGAAACAATTAAATCTAAAAAATTTCATTTTGAAAATGCTAAAGATTATATAATTACATCCAATTTTCAAAATAAAATCGTCTAAGTCCAAAAATTTGTAAATTTATCCTGTCAGGTATTGTTCTAACCATCGAAAATGTTACCTCTGAAATTTGCTCGGCCTAAGGATAAGATTACAAGTTCTGGAAAATCAAGTTAAGACCGGGTGAAGAAAGAAATCCAACCACATCCCTCTTCGCCTGAAGGCGTCCAAAGCGTACAATTTTCAAAATAAAAGATTTGGACAACTCCGAGAAAAAAAAATTGCTAAGGCAGTCCAGAAAAAAGGGGGTCCCCAAAATTTTGGGGCGATGGTGTGAGAACCTCACAACACTATCCATTTCATTTTTCATTGCATAGAGGATAGATTTGAATATCTTAGGGCATGTGTAAGAATTTAGAAATCAATTGTAAGGTATTGTAATCTTATTTATATCAGAATTTTACATCAGAATTTGTTATAAAGGATTAGGATATCATTGAACATCATAGAAGGCGTTGCCTTAATGTCTTATTGTTGTAGATGCATATTTTCTCATTTGTAATCAATGCTTATATATTTCAATAAATATACAAAAAGTACTTGCATCTTTATTGTTGGTTGTTTGGAGTTTTGCAAGCGTATCAATTCAAGTTTGGAATTTAGACAAAAAACAGAATTTAGATCAGCAATATATTCCTTCTGTGCAAAGTGTTTGACGAAATTCTCAGGTTAAGAAATCAGAAAATTAAAATCAGAAATGCAAGGGATATTACATTGGTATCAAAGCGAAATCCTGTCATCCTGAGGGCTAAGCAATCGCATGCATCCGCTTGAGGTTGGCTCTCACAGATTTTACACTTGTAGGCAAGCTTTGACAAGGAACAAGAATTTGATAATCAGTCGGGCACCATGGGTGATAGGCAAGAGGGTAGCCCACCTTGAGGCAATAGGAATGAGGATTAGGAAACAAGGGAAGTTTTCAGAGCAATGGTTACAGGATAGGAGCAGATGGCTCAAGTTTTGCAAGCACTCACCACCATGGTTCAGCGCATGAATCCACACGAAAGACAGAATCAAGAGCAAGGGGATAATAGGAGTGCAATGGAGTCGCCTAGAGTTCATAGGACGCACTCCAAGATAGTAGGCAAGCTTGCTCATCCTACCTTCATGAGAGATGAGCCTAAGATAGCATCTACAGAAGAAGCAGGAGAGGAGACGTTTGCAGATACCCTCGTGGCTGCAAATGACAAATGGGATTTATTAGCTCCACAGGTGCGAGGGAGGATGACATTCGAGCAGTTTGTTAACCTAAGGAGAGAGCATTACAGGGTAGCAAGACAGGATAGGAGACCTCGTTGCGAGGATAATGAATTAAAGCGTGTTACAAGAAAGCTTTCCTTGACTTCCTAGCACTGAGACTTATGACAAAAATAGAGGCAATAAAATATGTCATGCTACATTTAGAGGGAGTTGCACATGATTGGTGGTACCATGGGATGGTTACCCTTCAGCATAACCACATGACTTCAAATCAAGATTTCATAGACAAGTTGGTAGAGAGGTTTGATAAGAAGGATCCAGAAGTCTACTTCAGGGACTTGGCATAGCTAAGACAAACAGGCAGATTAGAGTATTTCATTAGTGACTTTCAGAGGCTATCTATTATGGTGTCAGATATCTCAGATAGGAGATTGGTTGTTTTATTCACTGAGGGATTATCCGAACCACTCAAGGGTTGGGTAAAAGCCTTTGATCCTTTCAATTGGCAAGAAGCAATTAAGAAAGCTAGAAGTATGGAACAATAAGCCCCAGTAAATAAATTTGAGTCAACGGGTGCATCATCTAGCAAAGACAACAAACAATTTTTCAAGAATTCTGGGAGAAATGAAACAAAGGTTGATAATAAAGATAAATCATTTGCTCCCTTGGATAGAGAGACATTGAATCATTTAAGAAAAAAACATTGTTTTTATTGCGAAGGACCCTATGACATGAACCAGGACTATCCTTTGAGGCCAAAGGGGAATGCAAACAAGGTTATGTGGGCTTATTATGAAGATTCTAATTCTGAAAATTTGGACCAGCAATCTGAAAATGAGAAATCAATTGAAGAAAAGGAAGGCACAGATGATTAAAGTTGAACAAAATGGCTACAGGTGATGAGAAGACTCGGGGTAGACTTAAGGAGGCCCGTCTCACTAGTGTCCAACAAGAGGGATCATACAGGATGAGAAGGGTATTGGCTGGTTAGCAAGTTATCACCTTGCTTGATACAGGTGTTACTCACAATTTTATTGATTCTAAGTTGATTGAGAGGCGTAGGATACAAATAGAGGTGTTTGAGGGTCTGAGAGTGAGGGTAGCTAATGGCTACATCATCAAAAGTGATAGGAAGATTACAGGTCTGCCCCTAAAGATCAACAACTTTGATTTCAAAGCAGATATTTATGTTGTTAGCATGGGTGTTACGGATTTAGTTCTTGGCATGACTTGGCTACATGATATTGGAGAGTTCACTCTCAATCTAAGAGACGTGGAGATGAAGTTTCAATCAGAAGGGAAGACGCATATACTTAAAGCCATTCATGACAATGGGTTTAGGATGATGTCTTGCAGATGCATGGAGAGCTTGTTGAGACATGACTAGGTTGAGTGGATAACTCATTGCACTTTAATGCCATCACAGGGGCAGCAAAAATCAGAATATCACCCAGACATACAGGAACTAAGAATCAAGCACTACAATGGTTTTCAGTGACATACCACCAAGTAGACCTCCAAATAGAGGTATTGAATATATTATTGAGTTAGAGGAGGGTGCTAAATCCATCATGATCACACCCTACAAGCATCCAAAGAGATTGAAGAATGAGATTGAGAAAACCATCAAGGAACTACTTGCTATGGGGCTCATTAGACCAAGTACGTCTCCTTTCGCTTCTTTTGTGGTTTTGGTGAAGAAGGATGGTACTCTTAGGATGTGCATAGATTATAGGGTCTTTAACAGGAAGACTATCAAAAATAGGTATCCCATCCCATAGATTGATGAGTTATTAGATGAGCTACATGGAGCATGTTTCTTCTCCATTATTAATTTGAGATCAGGTTATCATCAGATCTAAGTCAGAAAGCAGGATATAGAGAAGATGGCATTCAAGTGTCATTGTCGCCATTTTGAGTTTGTAGTTATGTCATTCTGGCTAACTAATGCTCCAACTACTTTTCAGTCCACAATGATCAGGGTCTTTCAGCCTCAGTTGAGGAAATTTGTGTTAGTTTTCTTTGATGACATCCTAGTGTATAGTAGGACATGGGATGAGCATGTGCAACACTTAGACACTGTGTTGAGCATTCTGAGCAAGGAGTCCTTGTATGCAAAGGAATCCAAATGTGATTTGGAATTATCAGAGTTATTATATCTGGGCCACATTATCAGTGCTCAAGGAGTACGCATGGATCATGAAAATATTCGTGCTATTATTGAATAGCCTACTCCAATGAGCTTGACAGAGTTGAGAGGATTTTTGGGGTCGTGTGGGCTCTACAGAGGGTTTGTTAGTGGATATTCCAAGCATGCAACACCCTTGACAAACTTGATGAGAAAGGGAGCTTTCTTATGGACTCTTGAGGCACAGGAGTGTTTTGATAAATTCAAGGAGTTGATGACTTCTTGTCCAGTGCTAGCATTACTATATTTTAGCAAACCTTTTGAGTTGCATTGCGATGCATCTGGTGAAGGTGTTGGAGTGGTGCTTATGCAGGACAAGCACCCAATCGCTTATGAGAGTAGGAAGCTTAGGGGCCCTGAGAGGAGCTTCAACATTTATGATAAGGAAATATTGGCCATAATGCATGCTTTGGCCAAATTCGAGCAATATTTAGTGGGTAGAAAATTCAGCATAAAAACCGACCATAATAGCCTGAAACATTTCCTGGGGCAATGAGATCTTAATGACAAGCAGCAGAAATGGGTAAGTAAATTACAGGCATATGACTTTGATATTACCTATTTCAAGGGGACACAGAATGTAATAGCAGATGCCTTATCACGAAGACCTCACTTGAGCTTAATGATGGAGATATCAAAGGATTGGAGACATTTGATCCTTGCAAAGTATGCAAAGGATACATGGGCATCGGGATTCATATATGGATCGGTCCAGAATAATGATTTCACCCTTGTAAATGAGCTCATAATTTACAAAGGGCGCATTTATTTGGTGCCAGGGTCAAAGGTGAGGAGGATGGTGTTGAGAGTTTTATCATGACTCACCCATGGCAGGACATCCAGAATTTTTACAAAACCTACCCACAGATTTGTGAGCATTTTTCTTGGAAAGAGCTCAAAGTTGAGGTGTTGTAGTATGTTACAGAGTGTCCTACTTGCCAGTGGAATACACAAGTGCACTCTTACCCAGATGGCTTACTTCAACCACTTCTGATTCCTGATAGGAAGTGGGAGTGTTTGTCCATGGACTTCATCATAGGATTGTCGAGAGCCCAAGGTAGAGACTGTATATATGTTGTTGATCGGCTTACGAAGTTTGCACACTTCTTCAAGATCAACACTACATACACTACTACACAACGCAGGTGGCAAATTTATTCTTCAGAGAGGTATTCAGGTTGCATGGCTTACCTCGGAGCATCGTCAATGACATGGATAGTGGGTTTATGATTCACTTCTGGCAGGAGTTGTTTAGATTGTGCGGGACAAAGCTCACTCTGAGTACTAGCTACCACCCCTAAACAAATAGTCAGACAGAGATAGTGAACAAATAGGTGGGGATACCTCAAGAATTACATAGCAAGGCAGCTAAAGTCTTGGGTTAAGTGAATATATCTATGTGAGTATTGTTATAATTCCACTTATCACATGTCTATACAGATGTAACCATTCATGGCATTATATGGATATGAGGCACCCTGTTTCATGGATTTGTTGCTATCCAATAGTAGAGTGCCTAGTGTTGGATACTTATTATAGGAGAGCCAGGACATTGTAAAGGCTCTTAAGGAGAATATCACTAAGGCACAAAATTGATAGAAGCGGTATGTTGATCAAAAAAGGACTAAGCGGACTTTTGAGGTAGGCGATATAGTATATTTGATGTTGCAGCCTTACCGCCAGTCCACTCCCAAAAAGGGTGGTGCCAAGAAACTTAAGCCATGTTATTATGGGCCTTTCAAGGTGATCAAGAGAGTTGGATTTGCCGACAAAAAGCAAAATTCATAATGTTTTTCACCTCTCAAAAAAGCGTTAGGACACCATATTGTTCCTTCTACAGTGCTTCCATGATGAAGAAATATTGGTATTGGTGCTAGAAGATATCATTGGTTTCAGGGAAAGGAACTTGAGGCAGCGTACTATAAGGGAGTATTTGGTGAAATGGAAGGACTTACCGGTAGAGGATGCAACATGAGAGAATGAGGAGATTTTGCAGCACCCGAAGTTAAAGTTGCTTGAGGACAAGCAATTTTAGGGAGGGCGGACTGTAATGTCCCCCATCTTTAAGACCCTCAATGGAGTTCTTAGCCTTCCATTCTCCAAAGGCTAAGTGGAGAAATAAGAAGAAATAAATTAAGTTAATAAATAAATAAATTTAAAGGTGACTTTATATTTAATAAATTTGATTTTCTAGAAACACAACTATTTATTGTATTGGAAAAGGGGAAGCTTCT
This sequence comes from Cupressus sempervirens, assembly GCA_028749045.1. Lineage (NCBI taxonomy): Eukaryota > Viridiplantae > Streptophyta > Pinopsida > Cupressales > Cupressaceae > Cupressus > Cupressus sempervirens. The sequence continues at coordinate 476,956,256 of CM053788.1, forward strand.
AGAGAGTATTTTCTATAAGCACAACTAATTATTGTATTGGAAAGGGGGAAGCTTCCAAAGAGTGCAATTAAATTATATTTTATTTCCTTCTAGAAGGGTGAAGGAATAGAATAAAATAGAGGTGAGAGCTTCATTGCTAGGCATCCATTCTTTGCTTATTTGATTATTGATTTCTTTGAGTTCTGAGCAAGGGTTTCAGCATTTGCCACCAGAGAATGGAATTCTTTTGTGTGCCTCCATTTGAGCTGGTGAAATACCCAATGAATTTGGTATTGGGAGGACATCATAAAGGTGTTCTATTCGAGCATATTGGTGAAAGATTCTCTGAAGGGTTGCAGCTACGGGCGAAGACAAATCAGTTTTTTCATTGTGCCAAATTTATTGTGTAGGGCCAGATTGTGGAGTACGATTAAAGGATTAAGTTGGATATTGCTACAGTGATTTGCTACAATGACTCGCTACAATAAAATCCAGATTTCTTGAGCGGTTGCCAGGTTACTATCCATTTCATTTCACATTGCATAGAGGATAGATTTGAATATTGCAGGGCATGCGTAAGAATTTAGAAATCAATTGTGAGGTATTGTAATCTGATTTATATCAGAGTTTTACATCAGAATTTGTTATAAGGGATTAGGATATCATTGAACATCATAGAAGGCGTTTCCTTAATGTCTTATTCTTGTAGATGCATATTTTCTCATTTGTAGTCAATGCTTATATATTTCAAAAAAAATACATAAAATACTTGCATCTTTATTGTTGGTTGTTTGGAGTTTCGCAAGTGTATCAATTCAAGTTTGGCATTTAGACAAAAGACATAATTTAGATCAAAGATATATTCCTTGTGTGCAAAGTGTTTAATGAAATTCTCAAGTTAAGAAATCAGAATTGCAAGGGATATTACACAAAATGATGGATATTTTTGGATCAAAGATACCCTTAATCTTGCTAACTTGCTATTACTTTGAGATAATACGTGTGTGTATCCTCCCTAGCTAAGAGGGAGTGTTGATGTTTAGTAGCTTCTGTCAGATAAACTTATATATAAATTATATATGAGATGTAATTGGTATATGTATATATATATATATATATATATATATATATCAATGATTAATTTTTTATTATATTAATTATCTAATTAATGAATAGAATGGGACATGTCTCTTCATGGCTTATTCTCAATTAAATAAGAGGTCGCTGCCATTTGGAAAATACATACCAGACATTATGGCAGTGCTTAGTACATTTGTAGCAAATCCTCAGAAAACCAACAATTAGATTTCAGATTTTTAGCATGTTACAGAATCAAATACTTATTTAAAATATGGCAACATACAAAAATACCTTGATATCAATGACAACAATCTTACATTTTCAAAATATATATTTCTTCAAAGTTCAGTAAATTACTTCATAAGTTCACAGTTTGCAAACTTAGCTAATATTTGATCTTAGATTTGGATAGTAATATTCATTAATTTTTTTCCAATGTTTCTGATTCTTTATCCTTGCATATGCAGATTTATAGGTAAAACAAAATCAATGTCTATACAAAATAGGTGGTGGCAGAACTAGGGATGAGTTTTCGAAACATGGGCAACCAATACCGAAAAGAGATGCGAGATGTAACCATTGTCCTAAGTTGATGAGTGGAGGCATAACTTGGTTAAAATATTACATTGGAAAGATAGCAGGCCATGATATCACCCCATGTGTCAATTTCCCTGAATAAGCTACCAAGGAGGCTATACAAAGCCTTGAAGCACTTGAACACAAGAAGGTAGCAAAATTGGGATAGCGAATGTTGTGGAAGCCCCAATGGGAGCTTTTAGTTCTACAGCGTCAAAAATAGGTGCAAGGGCTTCTACTTCCATTGGGCCACGGATACGAGGATCGTCATCAGACAATGTAAATGGTTATATATCAAACTTTTGGGCTCCATGTAAAATTGTTGGTACTCAACCTAAATTGCAAGGCATTGCATGGAACAAAGAGATACATGAGAAGACACAGGTGACAGTTGCAAGATTATGGTACTACAAGCTCTTTGTAGTCCATATTGGGATCAATTGGTCACTCAATGACCATGTTTGGTAAGGGGTTCAAGCCCCCAACTCATTATGAGGTGTGTGGACCATTGTTACAGGATGAGGTCTAAAGCATTCATCAACTTATCGAAGAGAAAAGAAGAGTTCAGGAATAGAGAGGTCGTATTATTATATCTGATGGGTGGATAGATGGTAGGAATAGGGCACTCGTCGACTTTCTAGTTGCTTTAGGCGAACAGTTAGTATTTCTAAAATCATGTGATGTCTCTAATCAAGTGAAAAATGTAGAGGCTTTGTGCAACATCTTGGATGAGGTGGTGGTGGAAGTGGGAGTGAATAATGTCATCCAAAATGTGACTAATAATGTGTAATGTCCCCTTTTTAGGATTCATAGCGTGATGTTGTCGTTAGCCTATTTCCCCATGGTCCCGTAGGCTAACTAGGACATTAAAGAGGCTTAGAGGCCATTTGGCCTACATAGTTTCAGTTGCAGCTCTTTCTGAGGGGTTTTGAGGCAACTTTCGGCATACTTACTATTTATAGTAAGTCATCTTGGGCATGGGTGGACATCCAGTGGCAGCGGTATGTCGATGGTAATTGTTTAAAATCGGCAAGAAGACTTGTTTATCATTGATAAGATTTTTTTTGCATTGATAAAGCTATTTTATAAAGTTAAATTTAAATATTTAACTTTATTAATGCATAGACTATAGTTTGTGAGAAATATTTAAATTAAAAGAGTCCCCTTTATTTTATGACAAATTGGAGACATAAGTTACATAAAGGGAGTTATGTTTTATCCCACATTGAGAAAACGAAGGATGGAGCTCTTGTGAGAACACTATAAAAGAAATGGAAGAGCTTCTTTTAAGCATGCTTGGAAATATCAAAGAAATTGGAAAATTTTCTGGAGATTGTCTCAATAGTTTGGAGGACGAAATCCCTTCAAGCTGGAAATCTTGACGCCATTGAAAGATATGGTCTTGAGATTCAACATAGTAGCAATCCGAAAAAGCAGATAAGAAAAAGCAATGCAAAAAAGCGGAACCGAAAAAGCAGACTGAAAAAGCGGGTACGAAAAAGCAGTCCGAACAAAGAGGAACCGAAAAAGCAGGCTGAAAAAGCAGGTACGAAAAAGCAGTCCGAAAAAGCAGAACTGAAAAAAAGCAGGCAGAAAAAACAGTTCGAAAAAAAAAAAGCAGAAGGGGCAGCATAGAAGGAAATTATTACAGCCATCTACAACCAAGTTCTTTTGTTAGTATTGCTTTTTAGAGTGTTATAAGCTTTCAGCTGTAAGTGTGCATTATACCAGCATTATCATTTTGTAATCCATGTAAATGCCAAAGTCTTGGCCATATTTCATGAGCATTGTAATTTTCATTGCAATTAAGAAGATAATAGTTGCTGGTGTCATTTAAGCAATTTTATATCATTATTTATCAGCTAGTTAGTTTGCATACCAACTGTTTGTAAAAATGTCAGTTGGCTGTAGGTGTTCATTTCTATTGCTTAGATCATATATATGCACTGAATATTGTCAAAATTAGTAGCACACACATGTTAGACCATTGTGTAGTCCATTTGGAGTCTTCTAGCATAAGAATCTCATTGATGCAAATTGAAAAAAGTCATTTAAAGCCAGCTGAAAAACTATATCAGTCATACGTCCCTTGCATGTGAATTGTTTGATGAAATTCCTTGAGCTTTCATCAGCATTTTTTGAGAGCAAATTTGGGGAGGGTCATTACAGTGGTATCGGAGCTTGCTTGCAAAGTGTTTGACGAAATGTCAAACAACTGAAGTATAAAGATTTTTGGTGTTTGAAGAAGTTATAACCTATTGGGGTTATTACAGTGGTATTAGAGCTTGCTTGCAAAGTGTTTGACGAAATGTCAAACCACTGAAGTATAAAGATTTTTGGTGTTTGAAGAAGTTATAACCTGTTGGGGTTATTACAGTGGTATCAGAGCTATAAGTCCTGCCATCCTGTGGAGGTCTTATAGGGAATTTGGAATAGCCAGATAGAGAGAAAAATGTTTGACAAAATGAATGCCGGTCCAAATCAGAGAAAGGAAAGATTCTTACAATTATTAGACACCTTAGCACAGGGACAGCAATCAGCAGAGCAAAGAGCACAGGAACAGAGTCAAAGATTTGAGCTTATGATGCAAATGATGGCTCGTCAAATGGGGTTGAATGCTAATGTGGTTGGAGAAAATAATCAGAATGGTAATAATCAGGATGGGGCACATAATGGAGGCGAACAAGTTGAGAACAATTTCGGTCATGCACCCCAGCAAACTAGGACAGTGAGTTCGAGGCCCATGGTTCCAACATTTCCTCCTAGAGCTCCAGAGCAGCCCGTACTAGAGCCCCAGATCACTGATATACAGGACCAGTTGAGGAGAGATTGGGAAGCCGGAGGTCCAGATTTTATAGCTGCAATTACCTTTAGGGAGTATATAGATGTGCGGATGAAGCATATGCCACGTGGACATGACAAGAACCAGAGCTATGAGCTACGGAAGAGAGTAGGGAAACTTCAGTTACCATATTATGATGGCTCGGGGAAGTCTACAGCAAGAGCTTGGGTTCAAAGGCTTGACACATACTTTCAAATGAACCCTATGCCTGAGGAAGAAACTATTAAGTATGCAGCAATTCACCTGGATGGGTTAGCACACGAGTGGTGGCATCATGGTATGGTCACTATGGGTCATGCACACATTACCTCATAGGTGGAGTTTAAGGAGAGACTGATTGAACGTTTTGATAGGCCTAAGGATTGTACCTTCCCTATGACAGGCAAAAACTTGTATGAGGAGTTTAACAGACATGCTGATTCGATACAGGGAGACATTAGCATATCTTCAGGTAATGGTTTATCTGCATCATCTTCACAGGTAGAAGGGGTTTCAGATGTTGTGCAGGTTGAGCCAGTTGCATCAGAAGGTGATATCATAGGCACATCGGATTGCATGATTGACATAGATAGTGATTCCAGTACAGTTGGGCTGGATGAAGTTACAGCAGTTGAGGATACTATCATGTTTGAGGATAGTACAGTTGATCAGAAAGTGAGCATTCAGGACTTTGCAGAAAATGAGTATCAAGTACAGTTGGATGCTTCTTCACATGAGATAGAGGCTAGTAGCTCTTCACTTGGTTTGGCAAGCCAGCTGAAGACAAGGGACAAGGATATTGTCACGACTTTATCTCATCATGACAGGATGTATGGATTAATTGAGAATCACATTTGGATGATTCAACGGCAGGAGAGACAAAAAGGAGTCACAACAGGTTCTTCTTGTGACGACTTACAGCAGATCAAGGAAGGCATGGAGGCAATGAAGGTAAGTTACATACATCGACTTTCAGATCGCGATCATCTCCTTAATCTTGCAGGGATCTATTTAGATGCATTGAAGAAGAAGGAGGAGGAGGTTGACCAGCTTTCTCATGAGCTAGAGGATACTTGGAATTCTTTGGTGTGTATTCAGTTAGCTCTCCAGGATTCTGAGAGACATGTGGACGAGCTTTGTCTTGAGGTGAGCTCAGTTCGGGAGTTAGCGCTTATAGCAGGGACTTAGTTTTCTTTTACAGTCAGGTCACATGTTGATGATTTCTCAAAGATGACAGAGTTTACAGGAGAGTCCCATGATCTAATTATTACAGACGTCACCCAGGGGGATGTTGTGGATAGTTTTGAGGACTTAGTTTCCTCAGCAGTTTTTTATGGTACGGAGGGGTTGGACAGCGATGCTACAGTTTTTGATACAACATATGTTGATATGAGCTTTGGAGTTGATTCGCAGGATATGGATGGTAATAGTCTAGAGACCAGTAACTTTGAGGATGCTCCTTTAGACAGTGTGTCAAAGGAGGTTTGTAGGAGACAGTCTAGCCAATGTCATCATGTGTCTAGTCAGTTGAGAGTTAATGAACGAGACATTTCTATCACTTGCCAGCATTTCGACGCTGCTCGTCAGTTGTTAGCAGTTTATGGATGGGGTTGTCCTACTAGTGATGAGCAGGGAGGTAGTTATCTTTCCTTGACAGAGATCCACTCTTTATGGGAGGCTATTCGGATTCTGAGACAGGATTATATGCAGTTGGTAGCTGACAGAGATTATCTTATGGAGTGGGGGAGGACAGCATACGATGCATTATTGGCCAAGGAAGATGAGGTGAGTGAGCTTACTCAGCAGCTTGAGGTGACTTCTAAGATTCTTGAGAGTACACAGTTGGCTTTCGAGGAGTCACAGTTTCATTTGGCTAAGGTGACCATGGAGTTAGAGCGACTGCAGTCTTTACCAGATTCTGTACAGTCACAAGCTGTGGTGTCTAGTGATCCGAGGATGTCCATGGTCGAGATTGTCAGAGACAGTGGAGATGGGAATGCATCCACCCTTGATACAAACATTAGCATATCGGTTTCGTTCCTACTAGAGTCAGGTTCAGTTGAGTTGGGTGCTATAGCGGATTGTTGTGGTATGCCTGACATGGTGGTGGCCTCTAGTACTGATGGCACGAAGACTAGAGATGTTCTATCAAAGATCATGTGTGATGTTGGTAAGCCGGCAGTTGGCATGGTTCCTGCTAGTGATACTACTCCCTTGGCGATGTCTTCGAAGGTAGTAGTTAGTCCCAGCTTGGTTAGTGATCGATTGCAGTTAGTTTCATCTGGGTTGCAGTTTGAGCCACTGACTAAGATTGGTGCATTCTATCGGCATTACACTGTGAGGTATGCTCATCAATTTACCTTTGATGACCATGTTGATGAAATGATGATATGGAGATATACTTTGATTTCTAGTGCTTGTCATCAGTTATGGGATGGTTTGACGCCACAGGATGAGAGTTGTGATGGGCATGACATGGCAATAGGTTCTGCGGTTGATAGCTTGATAATACATGACTTAGAGCAGGAGTTTGGGAGTGATGCTTCAGCGGTTGTTGTTATTGATTCTACTCCTTTGGTTATGACATCTCCTAACTTAGTTGGTGATCAGTCACAGTGGGTTGTATCACTTGTTCATGGTGAGCTGTTGACTGGGGTTGGTTTTTTTTATCAGCATTATACTGCAGGGTATGTACATCAGTTAGCATTTGATCGTTGTGTTGAGGAGTTGGTGGCAAGCAGATTTGGTTTGGGTTCCATTTCTTGTTGTTTATCTTGTGATGTCTTTTCACCATCAGCGGTGCATGGGAGTTATGGTTATGAGACAGTGGCCCGTAATCTACAGAGTTGTGTTAACTGCAGTAGATGTACAGTGTGTGGATTCTTTGTATTTGGTGCAGTTTCATGTGGGAGTGGTCACCATTGTTGCAGAGTTGGATTGTACATTCCATATAGACCAGTGGGATGCGTTGATGGTATTTACTGTGTTGGCAGTTTGGGTTATCTACTCTACTTGGGTTCTAATATTTCGAGAGCTTGTTTCTCATGGGTTCCTGACTTTGGAGTTTGGGTGAGTTGTATTCGCCAATTTGATTATGGATTCCTCTTGGTTAATTTTCAGAGGTTGTTGCAGGAGCCTATGTTGACTAACAGCAGTATAGTTCATGACTACATTTGGGATCCAGGTGGATTGATTGGGTTGTTGTTCGGCCATTGCTTGGGGACAAGCAATTTTAGGAAGGATGGACTGTAATGTCTCCTTTTTAGCATTCATAGCATGATGTTGTCGTTAGCCTATTTCCCCACGGTCCCGTAGGCTAACCAGGACATTAAAGGGGCTTAGAGGCCATTTGACTTAGATAGTTTCAGTTGCAAGTCTTTCTGAGGGGTTTTGAGGCAACTTTCGGCATACTTACTATTTATAGTAAGTCATCTTGGGCATGGGTGGACATCCAGTGGCAGCGGTATGTCGATGGTAATTGTTTAAAATCGGCAAGAAGACTTGTTTATCGTTGATAAGATTTGTTTTGCATTGATAAAGCTATTTTATAAAGTTAAATTTAAATATTTAACTTTATTAATGCATAGACTATAGTTTGTGAGAAATATTTAAATTAAAAGAGTCCCCTTTATTTTATAACACATTGGAGACATAAGTTACATAAAGGGAGTTATGTTTTATCCCACATTGAGAAAACGAAGGATGGAGCTCTTGTGAGAACACTATAAAAAAAATGGAAGAGCTTCTTTTAAGCATGCTTGGAAATATCAAAGAAATTGGAAAATTTTCTGGAGATTATGTCTCAATAGTTTGGAGGACGAAATCCCTTCAAGCTAGAAATCTTGACGCCATTGAAAGATATGGTCTTGAGATTCAACATAGTCGCAATCCGAAAAAGAAGATACGAAAAAGCAGTCCGAAAAAGCAGACTGAAAAAGCAGTTACGAAAAAGCAGTCCGAAAAAAGCGGAACCGAAAAAGCAGGCTGAAAAAGCGAGTACGAAAAAGCAGTCCGAAAAAAGAAAAACCGAAAAAAGCAGGCCAAAAAAACAGTTCGAAAAAAGCAAAGCAGAGGGGGCAGCATAGAAGGAAATTATTACAGCCATCTACAACCAAGTTCTTTTGTTAGTATTGTTTTTTAGAGTGTTATAAGCTTTCAACTGTAAGTGTGCATTATACCAGCATTATCATTTTGTAATCCATGTAAATGCCAAAGTCTTGGCCATATTTCATGAGCATTGTAATTTTCATTGCAATTAAGAAGATAATAGTTGCTGGTGTCATTTAAGCAATTTTATATCATTATTTATCAGCTAGTTAGTTTGCATACCAACTGTTTGTAAAAATGTCAGTTGGCTGTAGGTGTTCATTTCTCATGCTTAAATCATATATATGCACTGAATATTGTCAAAATTAGTAGCACACTCATGTTAGGCCATTGTGTAGTCCATTTGGAGTCTTCTAGCATAAGAATCTCATTGATGCAAATTGAAAAAAGTCATTTAAAGCCAGCTGAAAAACTATATCAGTCATACGTCCCTTACATGTGAATTGTTTGATGAAATTCCTTGAGCTTTCATCAGCATTTTTTGAGAGCAAATTTGGGGAGGGTCATTACAGTGGTATCAGAGCTTGCTTGCAAAGTGTTTGACGAAATGTCAAACAACTGAAGTATAAAGATTTTTGGTGTTTGAAGAAGTTATAACCTATTGGGGTTATTACAGTGGTATCAGAGCTTGCTTGCAAAGTGTTTGACGAAATGTCAAACCACTGAAGTATAAAGATTTTTGGTGTTTGAAGAAGTTATAACCTGTTGGGGTTATTACATAATGCAACTACATATGTGGCTTCCACTAGACTTTGATGAATACGCATCCCACATTATTTTGGAGCCCTTGTCTTGACTTGCTCCTAGAGGACATAGGGAAGCTGAGTTGGGTGAAGAAGTTAGTTGAAGATGGACAAAATATCACAAAGTAGATCTAGAACCACACATTGGTCTTAGTCTTATGAAAGAGCACATTTATGGTAAGAATCTCATGGAATCGGGGGTCACACACTTTGCTACTAATTTTCTCACGTTGTTGAGCATATTAGACACATTGCCCAACTTGAAGATGAAGCAGAGAAGGTTGTAAAGGTTGTGTTTGATGTTAGATTTGGAAAGCTAATGGAGGAGATCATCAATGTAAGTTTTCAAGTCTTGATTGATGATTTATTATCAAGGTTGGATGGGTACTCCTACCCACACCCCTGGTACTCATAACCACATACCCAAGTACCTAGTACTCGGTGGAGAGCATCATAGCTTAGGACCTTGATTAAGATTTCTGATTTTTTTTTTCGGTTTTGTGTTTGCGTATCAGCTTGTTATCTATCAAGCTTAATTCAGTACCTAATCAGTTTGATACTTTGATACAGTATTGATTAACAATAAACTTTATCACTATTCAAGTCAGAAGTTTATCATTTGCAATATGCCATTGTCATATGATTTATGATCTTCTTGTTCATGTTTAAGGTCTGCCTTCTCTGTTATACATCTAAATGTTTATCATATATTATTATCACAAACATATAGAAAATCTGAAACTGAAAAGAATACATTACATTTGCAAATTTATCACTATTCTTGTTTTTGAAAAACCACTGTCATGACATAATTTCAGATTTTCTATAAATATAAAAGTATAATTAAAAATAAAGTTTGACATAACCAAGTGCCCCTATCACCTATTATGAAAAATAGCCGAACCCATACCTGTACCTATAGTACCCCAAGTACCCCCGTCCCCGTGCAACCTTTTTTCACATATTGATTTTTGTATGTTTTATTATGTCCAAGTGTCAAAGTTGTTGGTAAGGTTCTACAAATAGCGGATGGAGAAAAAAACCCCATCGGGTATCTATATGAGACCATGGATAGGGCCAAAGAGGCCATTCAGCACTTGTATAGGTCAAATGAGACAAAATATAGACCCATACGGAGCATAATCGATCATAAATGAAACCGAAAACTCCACCAACATATTCATGCAATTGTCTACTACTTGAACCCAAGTTCTATTTCTCTGACACTTCTAGCGAAGATGCAGAGGTTCAAGTTGGCTTGGACAGGTGTATTTGGAGACTGCTTGTTGATTTGGACCCTGAGACCTCGTACTTGATGAGTTACAAAGCTACAAGAGGGAAGAGGGGGCATTTTTTTCTTCTTCTAATTGCAAACGTACGAGATATACCTTGTAGCCAAGTAAAAAAGAACATGTGTTTAGCTTTATTATACCATGCATTTCATTCATTAAGTTTATTGGAATCTTCACCACATTATAAATAGCTTTTTTTATCCTTGCAAATCAGTGGTGCGAAGATTATGGTGCCACACCATCTAATCTTCAAAAGTTTTGACATCTGAAACTATCGCAGCCTTGTCGTGCTTCTGGTTGTGAGACAAACTAGAGTACTTTTGAGAAAATACACACAAAGAAGCATAATAGGTTGACTCAGAAGCGCTTGAATGACTTTGTTTGTGTGATATAACCTTCAATTGCACGAAAAGAAGGTGCAAGGACAAGCTTCATATCAAGCACTTGACTTGGATGAGATTGATCCATATTCAGCTGATTGGATTGCTCCTCTTGATGGTGATGAGATAGATGCACATGTGGATGATCCTTTATTGACTAATGAGCAGCTAGCTAAGATTAAGATGGAGGCAGATGACTGGAATGCAGAAGTGGCAGCACGTAAGAAAGAACAAGAGCTTGGTCATCCATCAAAGGCTTCTATTGAGTCTGAGACACCTATTCAAGAACAACCTGTTGAGGATGTTGCACCTGCAGCTCCTTCAGCACCACCCATGCAGCAGAAGTGATCTCTTTTGAGCTTTAGACATAGATGCAATTTATTTGTATTTGGCATAAGGGAGCTGCCCCTTTCAACACACAAGGAGGCTCTGATAAGGAAATTATGTGAACTCCTGAGAACCAAATTCATTGGCTTCACTTTCTATTGAAGACCACTTTTCAACCTCCAATCAATCAAAGATTGGTGTGTGGGGACCAGACTGACAATAATGAGATTATTTTTCTCCTTCAGCAAATCCACCACATTAATATAATTGTTTAAATTGTGAGAACCCACATGCCCACAAATTCAACTTCTAGCATGGCATTTCTCTAGCACACATTATTCCCAAACAATGAAAAAACAAGAACAGTAGTGCAATTGAAGAACATATAGTGACCCTAGCAACATGACCATTGCTTAATTACTTGGCAATTGTAGAAGTTGATCACTCGTGCAACTTGAAGAGATGGGTGATTACCATAAAGACACCCCAACGTCATCAGGAGATCTAAAATGGCAGAAATGTGATGCTATAAGATATAAACTGGCACCTGTGATATATTGTAAATAGGTACCTCATCAGCCTAGTTGTCTGGCCTCATACATGAAGTTTAGCCTCCTTTTTCATATTCCCTCAGAAATCTTAAAGAGGGGATGTTAGTGGTAATACAAAAATAATGTTAAAAATAACTTACATAAGCTTAATTATTTTAGATTCTGCTGAGGTAGATAACTCAACCTTGGTTTTCCAACCCCTATTTTGATTGTGAAAATGTTCGGTTGTCGGTGTGCACTTAGTGCACTTTGGTGGATGTGCATGCCACTGCACTTGAAAGCTACCATGCAATTTACACATTAAATCAGTATTCATCACCTGGAAAGTATTTCGACTGGCCTGGTTTACCTCCCTCCATAAATAGAGGTCTGCTAATTTCAAACTCCACATAGCTTTTAGTGGTAAGTTCATAATTAGCTCAATAAAATAGCTGCTTGTCATTCATAGAAAATCTTTTTGTATTAATATCAATGGTTTCAAGAAAGCTAGTTATGCACCAGGTGCTCTTCAGTGATTGGCAATTTGGGGCAATTGGTCTGCCAATTTTATAAAACAAGAGGTACAGCCTTATTTTTCTAGCGTTTTCCTACACTGAGTTTCTAGACAGAAGAAAAAAATCAGCTCCCTTTTTCATGTTCATTTGAGACATTTACATTTAATTTTCACTCTATGCAAACAATGTCATATATTTCAGCACTTAGGCATCACAATTAGCAGCATAATCCAGTATGTTAAGAATCATTTTGACAAATTATAAGCAAAAGATTCATATCTACAGGCAATCAGCATAGCAGCAGAACTGCCAAAGGTTTGTGATGGCCTTTGACTAGATCCACCAATATCAGGAAGACATACTGTTTCAGGTATCAGACATGATCTTCATAATGTCAACTAAAGATAAAGGATTAAGTTAAACAAAAAGAGCAACTTATACAAGTATCGACCAGCACAATCTTGGCCACAATCTCGGCCCAACTTGCACTCAATCATCTTAATTGATAGATTACTAAAACAATATTGAAGTGTTAACAATCGGTAAACACAAATTATTATCATTATGTAAATTCTTTTTGTCAGAAATTGCAAGTTAGGAGATTATTCTTGACAAATACGAACGATGCTAACAATCAATACATCCACTATTTTAAGGAACGAGCTAAAGATTACAAGAAAAATCAATGCTAAACAGATTACATAAGAAAGAAAGGGATGTGTTTATCATAAACCTAATTGATTGAAGATACAAGTCTTAAGTTGTCATAAAACAGTTCAATTAGGAAGAATTATAAAGACATGAGTCACGCCCTTACAACATGACTCCTCACTTCAAGCATGAGCTAACAAGATCATTTCATGTCATTCACTGGGCATCGCAGAATAAAACAGAACTTTGGAATATATCAGCGAATGAAGTGGAAGCACAGAATCGAATAAGAATTCCGTTCAAATTCAGATCATTGTAGATCAGAATATTTTATTTGAGCCAGTGTATAAAACTTGCAGACCAACATCAAGAATAGGAGTTGGAAATCAGGAGGAACAAACAGCAAGATATTGACAACCAAATGTTAATTTTGTGATTGTCATAATCAGCAATACCAAATTTACTACCTCTTCAGTGCTGCAACTTATTTATTCCACTTGGATTTGCTGAAGATCATTGACCATGAGATTTTTTCTCAGAACCAAGGAATAGGAATTAATATCAGAAATAGAGAAGAAATTGCAAAGCTGATCACAACTCAGTCCTTATTATCTAGTTGGAAATAAGCATTATCTAATAAGAATTTATATCAGAATTACCAGGTGAGCCTTTAAGATCAAGGCCATTCTCAATTGAGCTGAATGTTATAATTCCTTGCACAGAATTAAGTCAGAGATCATCCATCTGTTAAATATAAAAGACATGTACAAACGTAAATAAGGATGGATACACAAAAGTGTAGGATATCCATAAGGCCTGGGAAGAGATCCCAAGGATTATAAAGATAAGGATGGATATGACAAAGTATAGGGCATCCATAAGGCCTTAGAAAGAGATAAGGCATAATGAGATGGTGAAATAGCTTTAAGGGTCATTCTAGGATGACCATAAAGGTGACTAGAACTAGGAGGCCCTTACACAAGGAGTCAAGTAACCTGATTACAATCCCTTCCCAAGAATTAGAAGGGTAGTAAGATGGGGATAACATACTATTATATTTTCTTTTTCGGAATTTTTATATGTTTTGTACAGAATCTTCTATCTCGTGTGCATGTTCATCCATCATCCATCAAAGTTTATTGTGAAGCAAGAAAATACTTAACAAGACAGAAGAGGGTGTTAAAAAGTTTGATACTGTTCTGCGTAGGTGTGACCATCAGATAATTCTAAGAAGAATATAAGTTTAAGGGATTTATTTTGAAACATAGATATTGAACTTTATTCTAAGCTAATGGAAACTGCTTCCATGTTTATTGTCTCCTTCAAAGTAGTTTTATGATTAATTCAGAAACCAAAATGAAATTGTTAAAAAAAAAACCATGGCATCGAGCAGAATTGAAAGCTCAAGGGTGCTTTTAGCACAAAAATGCAAAGATTATCAGGAATGTAAAAACATGCAAGTAGTAACTTACATCAACCAAACATGGAGCAATGAAATTATCTACAGAGAACTACAGAAAGTAGAAAGTTCTTTTAAGCATAAAAAAGCTCACTTTCAAATTTCTAACTTGGTGAGGGCATCCAGCTGGAACAAGAACTGCTTCACCAAGGTGTTGCTCAAATGACCATGGCTCCACAGCTACATATAAAATGAGAAGTCCATTTCCAGATGTTAACCACTGGCTGAAAACAGTTATCCATTGCTGCCAACAAAGACTAACTTCCTTCAGAAAATTGAACTACTACTTACAGAATTCCTCCTTCAGCTTCTTCTTATGTTCTTCATTCAAGAATACTGTTTGATCATGAATGAGATTTATTTTCTGGCACACAAATTATTATTTCAAATAAATGGAATCATCTATTTGAAAGCTAATATCCAACTCTGAATTAAAAGCAAGAAAATGCATGATCCAATCCTTACAGAATCAATGCAGCAGGCATTATTATGACTAAACTTTTTCCAGTACTTCTGCAAATAGCATTGTAATTTTGGTACATCCTGTCTACGAAAAATGTCCCAAAGAGCTCCTCCAAATATTCTATCTATCTTTCCCTCCTTGCAGACAATCTTTTCTTCCACTCCTGGCTTCACTATACCATTTGCCTTGCAATCATAATAGTATTCATGCTTGTGTGAGTCATTTGACTTTGCTGCATTAACTTCAGTCTCTTTTCGTAAGGAGTAGTCGATGTCAGTATTGCAATCAGAACCTAAAACATCATATTCTTTTGCTTCAGAATCTTCATGTCTAGCTGACTTCCTTGAATCTTCTTGCCTGATACTACTGCCCAGTTCGTTCAAGTTTGAGTGATCCTCTTTCAAATCTAATGATTTTAAGGATTCCTTTGTTTTCTCAACCTTCGCTCCCTGCCAACCTAAGAAATTGACTTCAGCAGTGTGTGACAAAACATTTACCTGAAAGGAAAAATTCGAAGCTATAAATAATACACTTCTATTTAAAGGCAATAGCAATAACAGGAGAAAAATGAAATATTAATGCCTTATTACACAGCAGAACCAAGATAAAGTCATAGACTGTCATCATAGAAGGAAACTCGCAGACATCATTGAAATTCTTAAACACAAGCACTATTCAAGCACCCATAGCTTGAGCAGAACTAACACCATCACACTATTTTTGTACTAACAGATGCAGAGCCTGTAAATATAACAGCTACTAGACCTTGAGAAAAATTCAACAAATACTATTTTGGAAACCCCAATCCAAACCCTGACCATGTGAATGTTTTTTTTTTCGGAATCTTGCAACTGTGATCAATTAGTATGTGTGGCAAATTTTAAGCAATTAAGAACAACAAATATCAATAAACACAAACTTGAGCAATCAAACAGACATAAAATCCCTTAGGAATTTCTCAACAATCCATGTGACAGAATTTAGGCTAAACTATATACATTATATGTCTCTCATTTAGCCAGAAGTTCAAGCAATTAAATACAGAAATTTTCAATCAATATTGGCACCTACCACATCAGACATATCACAATGCAACATTGTGACTGAATCACCTCTGATAAGTTCTTCATGAGTCCCATAAGCAATATATGTTTTTGGCCCTAAGTCAGGTTTCAAGCCACCACAATGAGAAAGTGTTGATGCCAGATTGAATATACCCTCATTAGGGTGGGTATATTCTGGAAGAGGCAACATACTAATTAGTTCAACTCCATGTTGTGGTAAACATTCTTCAAAGAAATTTGGAGGAGGCCAATCCTTCAACTTCAGCATCTGAGGCCTGCCATCATCATGAGTAAGACCCTCTATATACCCTTTAAAAAACTGGTTAATGTTTATCTCAACCTGCAAAACGAAATGCCATATTAGACTTTATGAAGCGTTTTTGTGCTGGGCAAAACAATAAGTTCAGTTAAACAGAAAACATTCAAAGGTAACTAAAACTATCTTGATCAAACATTACATGAATAAATTTCAAGTTAAAACTGAGAGTTGCTCAGTTAAATAGTAATCAAAAAATATTGTCAACCATTTGCAAAATTGCACTAGTGTTCAACATATATGAAACATAGAGACAAATTAATTTTGAGTTAAAACTGACAGTTACTAAGTCAAATAATAACAAAAATATTGCCAATCATTTTCAATATTGCACAAGATATATGAAACATACTTTTACTTTGGTTAAAGTAAAATAGATTGAAAACCAAATATAATGATGTATATACAAGTTCTTATCATCTAGCAAAGCATTAAAGGATATAAAGCTGGCCACTCCAGTCTGATTAATCAACTAATAAAGTGGTCAACAGACTTTATCATCAGGTCTGTTCTGAAGGTCTATGACAAATTGTACTTTCTAAATGCACGTTTTCTACATGTGGAAAACAAAATAATGTCATCTTGATGTAAAAAATCTAATAAATTATAATACTGAGTTGTAATGCTACTAGAATACCCAAATGCTATTACCTATTTTAATTCCTCACTCATGGTAATTTTTTTAAAAATCTAAATTCATTTCACCCAACATAATGTGTCTGTGTGTGTGCGTGTGTGTGTGTGTGCGCGTGTGTATGCGCGTGTGTGTGTGCGCGTGTGTGCATGTGCGTCTGTGTGTGTGTGCGTGTGCGTGCGTGTGCGTGTGTGTGCGTGTGTGAGCGTGCGTCTGCGTGTGTGCGTGTGCATGTGCATGCGGGTGTGCGTGTGCATGCGGGTGTGCGTGTTATAAACAGAAAAACAAGCCTCTTGGCAAAACTTGGCAAATTAATATATCTCTTGAGAAATTTATAGCTGATCCACACAAAATAAGTGATCCACAAACAGTAGAACACCAGTAAAGTGGGATGCATCCATGAGGAAGTGCTAAGACTAGTCATAAAGCAACTGATAAGTCATAAAACAATTTTATTATCATTTAATTTAAGACTGAGTTCTACTCAAAGGATTAATCTACTAGTTACAACCATTTTCTTGCACATGCACAAAGTGCTTGTAAAACACAATAATAATATAGAGGTTAGTGCAGGGCAGTGAGAAACCAACAGAAAAATCACACACAAAATGAAAAAAGAGAAGGGAACATGTTTAGGTGGAAATTTGAATAGAAAACTTGCCTCAGACCAATCTAGGCAGTCAAGGGCTTTCACCTTTGTGTCATCCTTAAGCATTCCATTAGTCTCCTGAACAGCCTGCCACATCGTCATGGGATCCCAGCTCAGACCTGATGAATGTCCTAACACATTTCGAACTACCACCGGTTGACCTCTGAGCCAATGCTTCTGAAAATGCTCAAAACCTTCATCCTTAATATCATGCTCTGTTGGGCAGTACAAAACATTATCATTTCCAGACTCCCTATATGCTGCTTGACGCAAATTGCCATCAGAAATTGCATTCTTTGCATAAGAATCTGATTTGAAGCAAGAAGTGCATCGCTTAAAAGTGTTTGAAGCATCTGGAACTTTACAGCTACTTGCCATTTCTGCAGCATTTTTCTTTAGTTTGGCAATCCAATTTATTTTGAAGATGCGCTTTATAGCCAATAACTGACTGCCACAACCACCATACTCCTTTGGTGGGCAAGGAATACTACCATTATTATTCGCTTTCCAAACAGGTAGCATGTGTGAAGGCTCCGAAATATTCTTTGCACAGTGAGGCTGAAGCTCCCAGCTGGGTCTTCCATTCAGCAATTTCAAGCTTTTTTGTTTTGTTGGATGCTGATGGGAGATATTGGCTTCTTCACATCCTGGTTTGCAGCCTTCTCGAAGCTCTTGACAACATGTGACACAGAGATCATAACAACAGTTTGGGCAGCTTCTGTGATAATCGACAATTGAAGCATAACAATTATCACTGGACCAGAACAAATGCACCATTAGATAATGTGCATGACAATTAAAAAAGCTGCAAATTAAAAACTTTTGACTATTATATGCATGTGCAGAATTCAAATATTGTAATAACTCAAAAAGCTAAAGTACTACTTTCAAATACATGACTCAAAACACAAAGAGAGATTCAAATTACCAATAAAGCATTTCCTCCACACTGACGTTGGCCTTGGGCACTTCCAGCTTTGATGTTGCTCCTGCTAACCACAACATATGATTTAGAGACTTTCTAATGGTGTAAATGTACACACCTCAGGAAAATATCTAAAATTTTAATGCTTAACCACCAGACAGCTTGCAACATCCTTACCTTGGATTCTGGCCTCCACTTCCTCTTCTAAGCATTGCTCATGGTGAATCTGCTTCAGCACAGGAAGAACCAAAGAAAGCAAGTAATGTAGGTGCCGCATCTTGTCTGCACTATATTCATCATTTCTACTAATCTGTAGGCAAATAATATAAGTCAAGTTGTGAAGATGAAAAGCATTTTATTTAAAATATTGTCCAATATCCTTTTGAAAAACAACATTAATTCACATGGTTTAGCCTTTTAGGTACAAAATATACTATTCGTATTTCTCAAAAAAGAAATCAACTACATAGCAACATCTCCATGCAAAAACACTTTACTTACAAGGTGAGTTTTTGCAATGTACCCTACTGGTTGTAATATCCCCGTCATAAAATAGATTATTAATCAAATCTTTGTTAATGGGCCAATTGATGTAAAATATCTCGAACCCATTTTAGTTTTGTTTCCGTAGGTCAATGTAGCTGTTGGCTATCTTTGTACACCCTCGGAAAGTTTTCCCGACGGGTATTTAAGCACAGCTTGTAGGTAGTCTTAGGTATGCAATTTGGATTATTTTCTCTATACTGCAAATTCCTATTGGAGTTCTCTATTGTTCACCATTTCAGAAGTGAAAGACCTTCCCTATTTGGTTTGTTCAGTTTCAGTGGGATTTAACCCTCACCCTATTCCGTCGCCTGTAACACTTCGCTCGGATCTGGAAAATCGGAGCACCATCTCTTGGCAAATATTAATTAAAGGTCATTTGTGTTCTAATCTCCATTGTTGTTTGGTTCTATCTGATGAATTTGGATTCCTAAGTTTAGATTGCATTCACAGCCGATGGCTTAATCATTTTTCCGCTCCCACACCCTATTCGTACAACTCTCACACATTCCCATGTTGTTTCCTCCTTTATCGTACGGCTAGCTACCCTTCTATATGGCCAAGTTGGTAAGCAAGTTCACCGTACAGACTGTAATCTGCCTATCATACGGCCATCAGGCCCCTCCCGTATAGCCATCCAAATGCTACATTTTCTGCCATCCATAAATCCCTTTCCTATCTATCGTATGGTCCACTTACCACCACATACGGCCAGTCTGTTTATTACTTCCCCATCCTACACACCGTACGACCTCCACAACAAACCAATAAGGTACCATACAACTTATCTAGGCCTTCCTGTCGCATGTGGTAGATTGTATTTAGGAAGTCTTCAGACACACACATGCACGAACCTGTTACTAAGGGTTAGGGGGACATTGGTATATTACACTAGTTTCCCTAGGCACTTATCATTCCAATTTAAACCAAGCACGATTAGTTCCGTTAGAATGCAATCAAGTCTTTTAGGCATTTGGGGACCACCATGTTCAAAGGAATGTGCCTTAAGCTTCTTGTTGTTTCTTTAAAATGTAGTGGAGGATAAACCATCCTCCCTGTCATTTCTCCCAAAACCATCACCTATCCTACTATATGCCCTGTGATTTCATCTGGCTAACAAAGAATGTTGGAAATAGTAAAGATATGACAAGTTACTGAGAGGGGAGGGGTGAATCAGTAACTTCAAAACTTTAAAACAATTCAGCACTTTAACCATATATACTATTTCACCATTCATTCATCTAATCTACTGCATATATGAGAGATCAAACATTCATAACACATGTACACAGTGATTTGGTAACCCAGAAACCTTCCAAATAGAAAGTAAAACTGGGGTGGGGATGATACCCACAAAACTTCAATACTGCACTATAAAGTTGGCCTGTTAAGGCTTACATTGACCACTTCTGGTGATCTGCCCTGTTAGGAGCACAAATGATTGCTAGGTCCACCTTGTTAGAGGATTTACAAACATACAATGAAGTATGCACTCGGTTAAGAGATTTACAAAAGACTGTTAAGTCTACTTTGTTAAAGGATTTAGAAACTGGTTCACCTGTTAGGATGAAACAGTAGATTTGACTTACAACTTGATTGCTGATTGGATCCTTGAAGTACAGATCAACTTTTGTGATTGATGAATCTTTTACTGTTCCTTGTTGACCTTGCTGAGTATTTTGCTCTACTGCTGATTCGCATTTACACTTCTCAAAACATTACATGTCTCTCTTGATACTCTCATACATACATTGTAAATGATATAATACATTACATATATATCATTCCAATAATTATAATTGCAAGGTCAGCTAAAACACAAGTGAACAAAACATTACTGAGTCAGCCCAATAGTAAATAACTCGGGTTCACTGAACTGACTCGGTGACCTTCTGAAACTCGGCGTCCACCGCATTACTCGGCATCGTCATGCACTCGGTAGAAGTGAAGGCTCGGTCCATACTAATCACTCAACGTAGTTCTGAACTCGGTGACCACTGGTGACTTGGTAGATGTAGTGTTACTCGGTAGATACTCCATGCTAAGTTTACCTTGCTTTACTCGGTAAACATTATAACTTCCATGCTCGGTTTACACTGAATTCTCATGACACAGTCTGACTGCTCGGTAGACACTGAGATGCTCGGTGGATACTGAGATGCTCGGTGTAAACTGATGAACACTTCTAAGCTCGGTATGAACTACTTAAGTGATGAACCTACAAGATAACTGTTACCTTTCGCTCACCCGCCAAAGGTTTAAATTTTAAATGCTCGGCTCGTCCAACGGCTAGCTGCGGAAATATTATTTTTTATGCCAAGATCGGACCTTATGATGTATTTCGCAGCCCGCAGGATCTTCTCCGTCAGATTTCAGCAAGATCGACGGTCGGCGCGTTCTCGCCATCAAGAACTGCCCGAGAGTTAGCATCAGCGACATCGCGCCCAATTGACACGTGTCTGGTGGGTCCGGCGAGCGGGCTACAACGGAGGGCGGGTCGGGAAAGTTTTTCGGCGTTGTAGGCACTATGTCGCTATCACACGCCGGCCGAAAAATCTCCATGGCGACATAGCGCCCGGCGGAGATGCTCACGTCGGCGGGCGACACGTTTCCACGGACCGGAAATTTCAAAACACGGCAAGGCGCCATGGCGCCAACGGAAAACCAATGCATTTTCCGATGGCGACATAGCGCCCAATCGGAAAATCCACCGTGGCGAGGAAGGGTCAGGCAAATGGGTCCTGTCGGTACTCTGCAATGCAATTTGCCAGCCCGGCGTCAAGATGGCGAATCAGATGTAGCCACGTATTCATCAGTGGGATCAAGGCGATACAGACCCTCCGAGTTGGTGCTTTGTCAGACCAGGGAGGTGTCTCATTGGGCCAATAAAGAGCGACCAAGTCCTCCAAGTCAGAGTTCAGTCAGCGTCACCGGAACATGGAAGGGTAGGATCTCCACCGTCAGATCGATCCAGATCAGCGGATGGCGCCATCTCGCTATGGCAGAGATGCACGGGTTTTAACATGGCGACATAGCAACCATCCGCCACGTGTCGGCGGGAATCAGGTCTTACCCATCGGCGTCAGGAGAACGAATCAAATGCCGACACGCGTTCAGCAGGCCCAGCAATTTCGGGAGGAATGGCGAGTCTTCACGATCGTCGGATCCGCAGGGATCTACGGCTGGCGCTATCTCGCCATCGAGAACTGCCCGAGAGTTAACGTTGGCGACATAGCGCCCAGGCGCCACGTGTCTTGATGGAACCAAGTTTCACGTAGCTGGCGCGGTAAGGATTAAGCGATCGTCGGACCAATAGGGAAGTGCCACATGTGTCGCAAGCCCAGTGACTTACAAGGGAAGGGAGTTGCGGAACTCCATGATCGTTGGATCGAGGCCGATCGACGGTAGGCGCCATCGCGCTATGGCAGAGATGTGCGAAGGTTATGTTGGCGACATAGCGCCCGGCCGGGAAGTGTGACGGCAAGCAAGTTTACGACGGGCCAATTTTGCGGTGGGAAGAGGTCAGGCAGCCGGAAAGTTTAGAAATGCTGGTGGGGCGCCATGGCGCCATCAGAAAACTCACGAGTTTTCCGTTGGCGACATAGCGCCCAAACGGAAAACCGACCATGACGGACTCTCAGGCTTGGTGGGACCGAAGGACAGGACAGGTGGGATGAGCTATCTAACGTCGTGGCCTCGTGATTGGTCAAGGTGGTACCTCATCTACCACGGTGGCATTTCAGAATACGCCACGTTTGCATCAAAGGGTGAGATGGCAGTTGGGCGCTATCTCGCTATGGGAAGATTGCCTCGATTTTCCCATAGCGACATAGCGCCTTAGTACCATGTGCCAGGTCAATGGAGCCAAGTGTTAGGGAATTCGCCAGAATGGTGCTACGTCAGGCCAATGAAGGACTGCCACATATGCCAGATCAGAACATAGACATGAGGTGGCACTAGATCTTCAACGCAACCAGCACGTTGCAGGGGCGAGTTCTACACCGTTAGATCTGTGAAGATCAACGGCGGGCGCTATCTCGCCATGGAGAAACCGCGCAAATTTTATGATAGCGAGTTAGCGCCCATGCGCCGCGTGTCCTCGTGGGCCTGGATTTGGATGCGCAGTTAACATCACAGTTACGATTGACAGTTAAGTTGCCAAGTCAATGATACAGTCTGGTTGGGGCATCGCAGTCACAGTTTGGTACCACCACGGATAGAGATAACTGTTGGGCGCTATGTCGCTATTAGGAACTTCAAGGCATGGCGCCCATAGCGACATAGCGCCCAGTCAAACATAAAGGTGTGGTCAGCGCGTGAAGAGGACTGCCAGGGTGGCAAAGGGGAGGAAAGTGATTGCCCCACGTGGCCCAGTCAGCATGTGGACCTGGTTGACCTTTTTGACCCTGCTGTTTTGTGAACCAGAAAGGATAGAAATCATTTATTTATTTTTGCCGTGGATCTGATTTCATAATCAATTGCCACCAACTCAGAGTGAATATCAAGTGCAGAGGGACACTCCATCTATCCAGTCGATCCATCTACCATGTCAGGGAATGTTGTGGCGCCGTTTCTATCTTCTCCAGGCTCTTTCTCAGAAAGATATGAGACTTCTTGGTATGCAGGCCAGGATTCAATCAGATCTTCGATTGGATTCTCAAGATGGGAAGTTAATGCCAGTAGGTAAGAAGTGAGTGTGACACAGAAATCTTTAATTATGCCTGATCTATAAAGGCAATTTGGTGACTTGTTCTTAGGGGGACTCTTCCTGATTTTCTCTGCTACTGCTTGCAGACTTGCAGTGTAGAATCCCTGTGTCTCTGAGCTACATAGCATCCTGTGTCATTCTCTTCAGTGGTCAATGTGTATGTGCTTCATTTTGCCTCTCATTGATGCATTATTGAGATTAGTGGTCCACATACTGTATCTATCTTTGGCCTATTGGATAATATACAAGTGAAATCTTCTTTTCCTGGTGTCATTCAGTTGGTTTTCTGATCTGTATGTGATTATTGATCGATATAAGTCTGGACGTGTATGACTTTTGTATGTTACCCTAGTTCTGTAGTGCATATATGGGCAGGAATGAGTCTGAACACTCTATTTTGGTGCATCACCGCCTTAGATTAGACTAGGTAGATTTGCTTTAACGCTCTCTTTCTCCCTTTCCCTTTTGAGAATAGATAGGTGCACCCTGACAGTAAGAGGAAGCCGGCCTTCTCCGGAGACTCAACCTCATAGTTCAAGTCCCACAGCTTGGAGGTTGTTTCCATGTTTCACTAGGTTGTCCTCGCGCATAGGCCTTGGACAAGGGTGCAAACCTAAGTGACAACAATAACCACTGAATGCTCGGTATACACTGTAATCATTCAGAATCGAATAAGTGTTGTCACTAATGACAAATACAATATAATGCCAACAATCTCCCCCTTTGGCATTAGTGACAAAACACTTATAAGCCAAAACATATGTACATAACCTAACTTACTGAATTTTGGTTTTTTAGAATTGATCTTTGTAGAACTGCTGCATATACATTTCTATATATCTTCTTGATGACTTATAATGTATATACAAAGATAGTTATGTACACATGCTAAATCAATCGAGTGCTAACTCCCCCTTTCACTTATACTGATAACTCTCCTCATTTATTATACTGAATCTCTCCCCCTTTTTGACAATAATGCCAAAGGACTATATATATAGTTTATATGGTTACACCAAAGTGAGATAGAAAATCTTGATGTACCTTAGGGATGGTGGCAAAAGTACTATCCCAAGTCTGCTACAAAATTTGACAGTTGGAAAGAGCAATTTGAACTTCTGTTGATAAATGAATCATGTGATCAGCCACTAGAAGTTTTGATCTTGGATCAATTTTTTGCAATGAGCAATATGTTTCTGCATTGTATCCATGATAGGAAGGATCATGTTCTAGATGTCTATTAGTGTAGACTAGATCCTTGCTTCCTTTCTCAATAGTTTTGCCTGCACGTCTACCAGATATCTGATTTTGGTGTAATGAGAGATTGTGGAGGAGTCCACCTTTAGCTCAGATGCACTTGATTGCATATCAATGTCAATCTTATTTAGCTTATCCTTTATTTCTTTAGTAAAACCAGAAACATCACAAAGTTTGGCAAAAAGTGATGCTGCATTATTAAAAGAACTTTCAAAATTACCCAAAAGTGTGGACAATTCAACTTGCTTGATTGCTATCTATTGAGGAATATGCTCTAGCACCTTGTCATCAAATTTCCTTTCAGCCTTTTCAATCAGTTTCTCTTGTCCGGAAGGATCTTCATTAAATTTCTATACTGCCTCTTCTAACTGAATCAAAATGTGTTGAGTGGAATCTACTTCAACACCTATAGCTTCTGTATTATATCCTTGGCATTCTCAATTATTATGTACTCCTTATCCCTTTCAGACCTTAACTGCTTCTACGTAGTTTTTATCTCTATGAGTTGACTGGCTAACCTCATCTCTTCAATGGTAGCAGTGTCAACGTCAATCTTTGGTATCACTATTTCTATGTCTAAGTCAATGTCTTCTTCAATTTCCTTTCCAATGATCAGAAGTTTTAATGGATGCTTTTGTTTGACTTCTGTGATTACTGGTTTGACCTTTGGAATAGACACAATAGTGGAGATAGAAGGGCTAGCAGTGAAAAATGGGATAGGAATCGAAGATTGAATGCCAATAGAAGTGCTAACCGGATCAAAAACTGAAACACTTCCCAAAAATGGTGTCACACTCGATAGAGTACCCATAGTAGTATCTGAACTGATTGGAGTTGAAGTGGATACAAATAATGCTAATGAAAAAAAAACTGTTAGAACTTACTGGAATAGATGGAGACATAATTGTAGAACTTACTATTACACTAACTGATGGTGAAGGAGCTAAGGAAGCTAACTCGGTAGCTGAAGAAGTGACAGGCAGCTCGGTGGATAAAGTGCTTGGCAGTTCTATTTCAGATACCTGGAGCTGGGAGGTGGCTGGTGAAGATTGAGCAATTGATGTGGCAATTGTGCTCACAGTCTCACTTGCAGAAGCTATCTCCATAGTAGATGTAACAGTTTTTGGTGGAGAGTGAGGAAGGGATGCAATAACTTCTGCTGCAATTTTTACTGGATCTTCTTCATCTTTTTCTTCCTCAAGTGCTTCTTTCTCCTTGTCTTCTTCCTCTTTTTCTTCCATTAGTGCATGCAGCTCTCCTGGTGTAACCATGACAGATGGAGTGTTATCAAAATCATCATTGTCACTGCTATCGTCATCCTTAATTTCAACAAGATCATTTGATGGCTTCCTGAGATGATATGCATCACTCCAAACATCTGTAGCATTTTTGACAACTGATTCTATATCTTTTAATAATATGAGGAAGTATTGAATCTCTTATTCATTCTTCCTTCATGATCTTTCAATGCCTTTTTGACTTCTGCATCTGTCAGACTGGGTACTAATTCCTTCAGTTTTTGCTCAAATATATCTGACAGTTTGTACCATGTTCTCCCATCTGACTTTTATTTTGTCAAGAAGTACTGCTGGAATTTGAGATGCAAATTGATCAGGAGAGAATTTCCAAGTTCCTAACTTTTCCATTACCAAGTCTTCAATCTCCTTTTGTTCCGAGTTTCATACTTGAGAGCTTTAAAATTGCTGATACCTGCTCCAATCCTTAACTATTTTAGCCTTTCCTCAAATGTGAGTGAAGGCTTGACAAGTAAAGTTTCCTTCTTGCCTTTCCTGGTTCTCCTTGAGAATACTGCAATTGGCTTCTTCTGAGGTTTGGTGATAAACACCTTTCCTTTCTTCTTTGGCGGTTCCTCTTCTTTTCCAGATTCGTGTTCTTCTCTTTCTTCGCCTTCTTCTTCTTCTTCTTCTTCTTCTTCTTCTTCATCCTCTCCTTTACCTTCAGTGAGCATTAGAGGGCCAGTTGCAGTTTTCAATTTTGCTATCTTCCTCTTGCCTTTGCTTATACCCTGGGGTAGCTTGATTTCAAACTCAATTCTAGCCTTTGCTTCATCATAAGTGCCAAAGGCAGGAAGCTTAGGATCTATAGGCTCATTCACCAGTGCTTCAATAATGTCCCTGGTTTCATCAATATGGACCTCATAAGGAAGAGATTTTACCCATGCAACTCAGGGTCTGACTACCTAAATGTATACTCCATCACAATCAACCATGAAGCATACATCATCTTTGTAGTTTTCAACCAATTTTGGTGGAATTCGGCACCTGTTATTCATTCTTTCCTTGAAGTCTTCAAAATAATTATCAATAACCTTCTCAAAGTTCTCACCCATGTCAGCAATAAACTCATTAATCTGATATAGAATTGGAATATCTTTTCTCCACACAACAATTCCTTTGGATGGAAAGAATTTTTGAACATAGAAAAATAAACAAGTTAACAAGGAGCCAAATTCACAGGGATTATTCTTTGACGATCTGATATTGTCCATGTTTTTGTTTAGCTGCTTTAGCAATAGCTCAGACAAGTCATACTCCAAATTCCTTTTAACTATCTTATATGCTAAGTCCACAGCCTCACACGGCACACTATTTAGTCTGTTGGAGCTGTATATCTTATGTGCAATGATATGAATACAAAACCTAAGTTCTGTGTCAGATACATTGCTAATCTTCAGTCCTCTATCGTCCCACTTGGCTAGGGTTTTCTTCTGTAACTCATCCCTACCTAGGGTTTTGGTAACCTTAACTTTGTTGAGCATAGGGAGACCCGTGATTTTGTGAATCATCTTCTTTGTTATCACAACAGGCTGCTCTAACCATAACTGACCATTGTGCACACGGCTCAAAATATACCTAATCCACTTAATCTGGAAGTTTCTTGGCAGATGCGGGATATGGGTCAAGCCTTTTTCTTCTAAGTGCTTATGCTCAGGTTTTAGGGTTCCATCAGCACACAGTTCTCCCAGGGCATTCTCCATTTCTAGTGTACCTATTTCTTTAATAGTGCATTTGAAACGAGTACGAATGTCATTTATGAGGAGTACCTTTGGTGGAATTTGAGATTGAGCTCCATTAGGGTCAAGTGACTCTGCAATGGCCGGAACAATTTTGAAGTTAGGTGCTTTCCATTCTACACCCTTTACCAGCATCTCAGAACCCTTCTTTGCCTTGCTGTTGCTGCTACTCCCGGATGCCATCGCTGCTCGGTGGGTGTAAGAAAAATTTGAACAAATTCTTCGCTAGAAAATCACTTGGAATTGCTTGGAATTTTCTTGAGTGCACCTGGAAACCTTTTAGCTCTGAAATCGTGATGAAGAATGAAATCAAATTCTGCCCTTTTGATGAAAATTTGCCATAAATGCTCGATACGAAGGTAGCTAAGATGACATAGTGCTTGACAGGCTGTCATTCATTCACTTGCTCGGTAGAAGCTTGCAACTCGGTAATTGAACAAAACTTTAGTAACTCTCGACCTAGCTCGGTTGAGTCTGAGACTGACTTTGCTCGGTATGACCCGATTCCTTGTGACCCTTTGTATCTAAAATACTGATTGGATCTTTTGCTTTCTTTCATTTGGAACTGCACTAGATATCACTTGAAGATGCAGTTTCATATCCTTGTTTATGGATCTAATTGGAAATGGTGGATTCACCCACTTCTTGAGTGACATGGCCATCATTTGAACTGTTATGCTCGATAGATTTAGGAATCCACTGTTGCCTCATCTGCTTCCGAATGTTATCAGCTTTAGCTTTTTTTTCATCTTCAATTATTCCTATATTCATGCAATTTTTAGCTATATGACCGAGTTCAATGCATGTATAACATTTTACTGTTGTATCTCTTTTTCTCAAGTGATGCCTTGAGCAGTCTTTGCCAACGTGTCCATATTCTCCACAATAATGAAATCTGCACCAGGTATTGTAATCCCATCCAAAGATTGCCTTAACAAGTTGTTCAGCTAGATTGAATGATTTTGATCTGCATTGGAATGCCTTGTGACCATGCTTCTTGCATTTGTGACATTTGCCTTCAAATTTTGGTTTTTCCTTACATTCATTAGCTTTGTGACCATGCTAATTGTAGTTGTAGCACTTTCCATTGAATTTTGCTTTTCCATTACTCCAACATTTGTTTGATGTATGACCTAACTTACCACAGTGATTGCAAGTAGGTCTTTGATTCCTTTGGGCACCTTGTTTGGAGGTTTCACCTTCTTCCTTATAACCAAGACCAGCTTTACCTTTTTGTCTATGAAAATTCTGTTCATTTTGCTGATTTAATTGAGTCGTGTTTGCTTGAGATCTCATTATCCTTTCATTGACTTGCTTTTCAATGATTAAGTCATTTTCCAAACTTTCATTGATTTGTCTTTCAAATCTTAAGTCACTTTGTAAGCTTTCATTGATTTGTCTTTCAGTGATTAAATCATTCCTTGGGCTTTCATTTTCAGATCTCAGATTCATAATTTCTTCATTTGCATTAGATAGTTGATCTATAAGATCTTCATGCTGATTGGATTGATTATTTCTTGCCTCCAAGTCTTCATTTGCCTTGTTTCTTTGTTCCAAAACTTCACATAGCTTGATTGATTGGATTTCTTGTTCTCTTTTAAGCTTTCTTACTTCTTCCAGCAGAGAGCCATTTTTTGCTAAGAGTTCCTTGATTGCCTCATTGGCTTCATCTGAACTGCTTAATGGTAAAAGGTCTTCAATCTTTTCTTCAACATACTGATGGTCATACATTTGCCTTGCAAGTTCCTTCCTTCTTTTCAAGGATTGGGAAAGATGCTCCTTTGCTTCTTTGAGTTGAGCCATAGCCATTTCCAGATCTAGCTTTTCATTTTCAATAGCTTTGTAGAGTCTGAATATCTCCATTGTCCTTGATCTTTGCTCAAGTTGTCAAACTTTATCCTGAGAACCACAAGGCTCTGATACCAATTGTTGGAAATAGTCAAGATATGACAGGTTACTGAGAGGGGAGGGGTGAATTAGTAACTTCAAAACTTTAAAACAATTCAGCACTTTAACCATATCTACTATTTCACCATTCGTTCATATAATCTACTACATATATGAGAGATCAAACATTCATAACACATGTACACAGTGATTTGGTAACCCAGAAACCTTCCAAATAGAAAGTAAAACTGGGGTGAGGATGATACCCACAAAACTTCAATACTGCACTATAAAGTTGGCCTGTTAAGGTTTACATTGACCACTTCTGATGATCTGCCCTATTAGGAGCACAAAGGACTGCTAGGTCCACCTTGTTAGAGGATTTACAAACATACAATGAAGTATGCACTCGATTAAGAGATTTACAAAAGACTGTTAAATCTACCTTGTTAAAGGATTTAGAAACTGGTTCACCTGTTAGGATGAAACAATAGATTTGACTTACAACTTGATTGCTGATTAGATCCTTGAAGTACAGATCACCTTTTGTGATTGATGAATCTTTTACTGTTCCTTGTTGACCTTGTTGAGTATTCTGCTCTGCTACTGATTCGCATTTACACTTCTCAAAACATTACATGTCACTCTTGATACTCTCATGCATACATTGTAAATGATATAATACATTACATATATATCATTCCAATAATTATAATTGCAAGGTCGGCTAAAACACAAGTGAACAAAACATTACTGAGTCGGCCCAACAGTAAATAACTCGGGTTCACTGAACTGACTCGATGACCTTTTGATACTCGGCATTGTCATGCACTCGGTAGAAGTAAAGGCTCGGTCCATACTAATCACTCGACGTAGTTCTGAACTCGGTGACCACTGGTGACTCAGTAGATGTAGTGTTACTCGGTAGATATAGTGTTACTCGGTAGATACTCCATGCTGAGTTTACCTTGCTTTACTCGGTAAACATTATAACTTCCATGCTCAATTTATACTGAATTCTCATGACACAGTCTGACTGCTCGGTAGACACTAAGATGCTCGATGGATACTGAGATGCTCGGTGGATACTGAGATGCTCGGTGTAAACTGATGAACACTTCTAAGCTCGGCATGAACTGCTTAAGTGACGAAAACAAGGTCACCACTGAATTCTCGGTATACACTGTAGACTGAGTGATGAACTCGGTAATCATTCAGAATCGAATAAGTGTTGTCACTAATGACAAATACAATATAATGCCA
Source organism: Cupressus sempervirens (assembly GCA_028749045.1). Classification (NCBI taxonomy): domain Eukaryota; kingdom Viridiplantae; phylum Streptophyta; class Pinopsida; order Cupressales; family Cupressaceae; genus Cupressus; species Cupressus sempervirens. Next base: position 476,987,459 of record CM053788.1, read on the forward strand.
ACAGAGAAGTCCTAGCGGAATTATATCTCAGCACTATACATAATATTAACAATAAGGCATCAAATCTCGTTTTTGCAGATTGAAAGAAGTTACTATGTAATATCCCCCTAGTAATGGAATTTAAATATAATAGTCAAAATAAAAATATATAAACAATTCAAAATCGTAAGAGACAATAATTATAATATAATAAAGTTATTAGTAAGAAACTATGATAACTATAAGATACTTAAATATATTGATTATTATTATATATATATATATATATATATATATATATATGACATGAAATAAACATAATGGATAATATTCAATAATATTATTACATTACATAGATACACAATCTAATATAACAAACCATTAGTATATAATATAACAATCAAGAGTCACATCCCCTCGATGAAGGGACACGAACAAGTTCAGGCCATGTATATAACAAGGATGGTAAAAGAGGAGAGAGGGGGGGGGAGGATAGAAAGATATCGATGGAAACCTATCAAACGCAAACAACCGGATATCATAAGGATCGCACATTAAAAGCACTAAAGAGACAAAAATACATAGCTGCCAACGTGGAAAACAATACAGCCCAATGTAGAGGGCATGAACGGAGAACAGAACGTAGTCAAAATAAAAATGCAAATTCATAAGTTGCAGAGTTATACCTGACAGGAGCCATGTCAATCCTTAATTCATCTTACATTAAAGACAAGTACGGTAAGTAGAAACGTCGAGAAGGGATATACACCAAAATATAATGGATAATATGGTTCAGCTTTATGCTCAGCAGAGAGTATTGTGCAGTCACATAAGAGACACCACGGAGGAAAAATCAGAGCAAGATACCGATTGTTAGAGTCTCGGCCCGAGTTTAGAAACAAGCATCCACGTGCAGGAAGGACATCTGTAAAGGAACGAAAAGCTCCTGAGCACCTAGCCAAACGGACAGGGATCAATACCACCTGATCATCCAACACACATGGTGTGAATACAAGCTCATATCATCGAACATATCATAAGAAAGGAAATAGCATTAGCAGTGAACAAGCCATCGCACAGGTAGAGAAAAATGGCGAGAATAACAAGCATCAACGTTGGGACTAAGCCACGGGCAAGTAAGGAAGGTGGTTGTCGAGAAAGACAAGACTGCAATAAATAATCCAATATTAGCGTTCACGAAAGGAAAGAGGAAGTCGGCAAACTCCAGTGGCCTCACCTGATATAATACAAGGAAGACGATCTTGGTGGAAGAAGACCTGTCATTGACGGCAATTATGGAACGGTAATATTGGCCAAGGCACTAAGTGATACCAGTAGCAAAGAAGAACCATAAGCCATAGAGCTATCGTGGTCAACAGCAAATAGGAGGCAATGTCCCCAGTATACCATTAAACTTGTCAATCAACCCTATCCGAATACAAGAATAATGATAGTAAAGTCTAAATAAAAAAAAACATTAAACAGAGAGCTCATCAACATATTGACATTAGTACATCAAAATTACTTCAAACTATACATGGTGATTGGAGGAACAAACAATGATTCAAGAAAGAGGGAACTTGATAAGGACTAAGGCAATATCAACCTAGCAAGCCCTCTAACTAGAAACAATAAGACTTGAATGATAGCCAAACATAGACTTCAGTTAAGTGATAAAAGATATAGTGAGAAGAAGACTCCAAAGACCAAATTCATATTCAGTAGATGCACCTACAAGATGTGTGCAGTAAGCCACAGGGTTGATGATTAATATCTAAAGATAGAGAACTGTATACATTGAAGGGGAATGTAATATTTAATATATACAAACTTAACATACCTAGTGTAGAGAATGATTACCAATTTTATATATATATTAGAGAACTTTATAGTTCTTATAGAGACCAAGTTAAATCTTGGTAGAGGGCATCCAATTATGGAATGTCGAGTTCTTGTAAAGAGAACTCAGAGATTAGAGGGCATTCGTAATCGAATGTCAAGATTTCAAATTGGAATTCTAGAGAGAGATTTGTAGAGGATCTCTTAGGGACAATATATATTGTAGTGGTCAAACATATGCATATGTCAGAAATAACAGACTTGGTAGAGGTAGGATCTCTACCAGGTAGAGTTACCAGAGATCCCAAAGAGGCCTAAGGGAAAAGCTCTTTCTATGACAATTACCTAATTGAGATAAATTCTCACTAGAGGGTTAGGTGACTAGAGAAAGAATCTCTCCTGAAGGATTTGGAAGGGTAGCTTGGTAGTATTTAGATTAGTATTTACTTAAATCTAATATTGCTAATATGTTTTACATATAATTTTCGATATTGTACTAACAAATGGTTACAGGTTATAGCATTCAAACCTAATCAGAAAGTGGGGACATCACATACTAGTAGAAGCATTAAGTTAATTTACACATCTAGTTTCTAGGATATTCTCCTTGTACTTTAAACCAAAGTAACAAGAATCGAAATCGGATCGAAATCGGCAAGGCCGAATCAAATCGTGAATCGGCCATGAATCGGAATCGAATCGGCCATGAATCAGAAAATTAAAAAAACCCTTGAAATTTAGTGAGTAACTTACTTCATAAACCCTTTATCGCTGATTCGATTCACCGATTCACAAAAAATCGTTTGGCTTGAATCGAATCGCCGAATCGTGTGAATCGCATGAATCGTCGTGATTCTTGGAACTATGCTTTAAACTACCACAAAAGTTGGCCTATGATTGATTGTATGTCATACCCAAGCCATAAAAGCTTAGCTGAAATGAATCCGATTGGGGTACGCGAATCAGATCTGCGGATTTGGGATTTTTTTTCTCCCAATAATGATCAGTGGAGGATTCATGTGTGTGTGTGTGTGTGTGTGTGTGTGTGTGTGTGTGTGTGTGTGTGTGTGTGTGTATGCATTATAAATTTATATATACTAAAAAATATGAGAAATATACATAATTCTAAAACTAAGTCATTTCATAGTATGAATCTATGATTCTAGCATGCATCTATGAATCTAGTATACTTGATAATTAATCTATTTTCATGATTACAAAGATAATCAGTACATTCACATTCATGATTTTATGTTTTTGTGCCTTGTATTGCCACAAATTCGTGCTGGATCCTCCGGCTGAGGCTTGGATCCTTGAGGATCCGGGCAGGATCCTTGATTCTACCTGTGGATCCTTGAGGATTGAGGATCCTCACAGGATCCTTGATTCCACCTGTGGATCCTTGAGCAGGCAGAGGATCCTCAATCCTCAAGGATCCACATGCAAAATCAAGGATCCAAATCCGGATCCAGATCCGACCTGTCAAGGACGAATCCGGCTACTAAGCATAAAAGTAGCTATGCACATGAAACTATATATACCATCAACCAATTTATGTTTGTGGCTACTAGAGTTCTAAAATACTTCAATCTTAAAAAAAAGAACTTCAGCAATAGAACAAAAGATAAGCCATTTAACCATGTCCTTTTAAACTGTGCCTCAACATAATTCTAGCTCCAAGAAGACTTTAGCTGCCCAAAATAATCTTAAATTAATCGGTATAACAAAATTGGAGCAAAGTTGGGCTGAATTTGCATCCATCATTTTTCTACACATAAACTATGCATATCAGCAATGCGGTGCAAAAATCACACTTGTTTAGACACAACATTGTTTACAAGGATGATCCAAAAAAACTTTGCTTGAAGAAACATAGAAATGTGAAAACACCACGCACTTTCCACAAATATAGTCAAATATACATCCATCTTCACCTAGATTTGACGTGTTAATAAGTATTCAAAAGCTTCCAGGTTCCAGCCTATGTTTTGTTGCATACACAAAGTGGTTATTTTAGGATTTATATAATTGCAAGTGTTAGAATATAGGAGTTGTTTAATACATTCTGATTCGGCACATTTGCATTATCAGAATCCTTCACTTATAAATGAATGTAAATCAGCATCACATTATAAGAAATATGAGCCTTCTGGAGTAAATTATATATAATTAAAATATAGTTGGCAACTTGAAAGATTGTCCCAATCAATTTTATTAGTTTACAAATTTAATCAAATTTGTATGCATGCACAACATCAGTGTGATGCAAGATGAAGAAATACTTGTATTGGAAAAGATTCCTATCACTCCATTTCTCTTGCATGCAATCATGCTTCTTGCAGGGTTTCTGTGCACTCTCCAATTGACTCTGGCCTCCCTCCCCTGTATTTGGCAATTGCAACCTCAGACAGTTTTGATCATCCTCGGCTTGTTTGTGTTTCTGTTGATATCCCAGAAAGATAACTTTTGCACTCCTCTTTTCCAGGTAAAATGGCTAATGTAAGGAAGAGGAATCTCTCTCTTCCAGTGGAATCAAAGAGTGAACTCAGTAGCGGTTTTCAACTGAGGATTTCCACATCGTACTTTTGCAATTCAAAAGCAAAGTCATTTTTTTGTGAAATTTGGATGCTTATGTGTTTCCCAGAGCAACCGAGTCCAGGAAATAATTTTCAAATGCTTGGACCAATCCTGAGCTTCTCAATACAGGACAAGACTTTTCCTCTTATTATGGATTCAACTCAAGGAGACAAAATTGTGGAGTTTGGGGATGAGATTCTAGAGGCCAAAAGGGTACATATGGGGCATACCTTTATTTTTCAGTTTCAAATGTTTGGGCCAATTCGAATGAGTGGATTTCCAAAAATTGTAAGTCCTTTTTCTGGAAAAACTCCTCTATAAGTCTTCTACCTTTCTTGAGTGCAAAAATTGTGCTTTACAGAGTGGATGAGAAAGTATGTGCCTCAAATCTGTTTAGATGCTGAAGTAGTAGCAGCCTATTGAGGTAGAGTTAGACTTACAAATTTTTAAAATGATAAATGAAACTTCAAACTTGAAAAATGCGTCTTTTTGTTTTTTACAAACCTACCTGCAATAACACTATGGTTACATGAGGATGCAACTATTCTAATGCTTGGTCATGGGAAGGCACCAACTATGAATGTCCTGATGGAGCCCTTTTCCAAAAAATTTGGGCCTACATTTATGATGTTGGAGACTTGAAAGGAGATAATCATTGATGTCAAAGATTTACAGAGTAGCAAATCATCACTTACCAAGTCAGTGATCTGCATTTAAAATAATCATTATCCATATTGAAGAAAGACTGCACAGACCATCAGGCTAAGGAGGTATCTGCAATCAGAGTATGCTGTAAAGTCTCAAAGACAAAGTTCAATATGATATAATCAGTGAAGTGACTGCAAAATAAGGCAATGATCATACTGCAATAACTTACAAAGACCACTGAAAATAGACGGGAATCTCCAACACTGAGAAGACAGGGAACATGCTGAAACATCATATTACAGTAAGGAGCAGTTATAGATGAAAGAAAGAAGACATTTGAATTGACTCAATCATCGTGAGTGTTCAGTTATGAGTTAGCAAAGTCATCATGTATATGCAATAACTGTCAACAATTTCAGGGACGTAGAATATGGACAGCTTCAAAGTGCTTGAAGAAACTTGATGAAATTTGTAAGGGCAGCTAGCATAGCAGAAGTTTGAGTAATGAGTTTGTATGTACACAGTGATGGGGCCCGATGAAACATTTGATCCCGATGGAAGATAAATATCATAATACGGAAGTTCATAATTAATATAAAGTATTCCAAAGTGTTTCTAAGTAGCGTGTGAAGAAGATTTTAAAAATAAAGTATATGTGTCTATAACAGGTGTTTAAAGAAAACAGTCAGCTAATGATATGCTATTCCACATAATAATGAGGGCAATACTGATGACGAGACTGATTGTGCTCTTGAAAACGTGGTGAGAATCCTTTACCACATTGAAAATAAGGATGTGTTCGCAATGTTCTACAGGAAACAACTTGCTCGTAGATCACTGCAAGATAAAACTCCAGATATATATAATAAGCAGCTCATATTGTCAAAATTAAATTACCTGCAGGGGCATAAATTTAGACATGGACAACATGATTAAGGACTTCATACTAACAGGTGAAAAGACACAATCTGAGGCAAAAACAGAATTAACATATGAAGAAAATATGTGAAGAAGATATTTCCCAGGAATAAGCAATCGACAGGTCAAAGACTATTAGTTGCAGCAATTTATAAATCTGATACAGAAGTAATTGAATAATGGAAACCAAGCAACATCTACAGTAACCGCACATGAAGGGAATCATAATGTGAGATATCTTAATTTAGCGAGTGCAAACACAGTCCTCTGTAAAACAAATCACATGTAAGACAGGCACTGAGTGCATATTATGGACTGCGGACACATGAAAAGGGTCTCGCAATGGTTCCAGCGAACAGGGAGATGCCATTAGCATGTATAAAAGGAGTAACAATATACAGCAATAAAAATTTAATTCAAACCACAAAGCAAAAAGAGCCACGAGAATGGACAAAGCGGAGTTTTCTGAGGCTTTAGTATCATCGGGAGCAGCTTTGAATTACATACAAAACAATTGAAACAATTTATGTATTACGCCAAAGTCATCATGAGTCAATCATTTACTTTCCCAAAACAGACTCTGTATATGCAGCGATCAAGTAAAGATTATGGATTTCAATAGGCAGGAATCAGGATACAGCATTGAAGACACACGCAGAAGCAATAATAATAGTAACTGTCTGGGTTCTGAAATGAATTTGCTAAGCCATATGACAGTGAAAGGAACGTCGACTGGCAAAAATATTAAAATCTAATATTATCAAGGGAAACGTAAAATCAAATGATAACAAGAACTCAAAGGATGACATAGAATCGGCGAGTTGGCTAACGGTTGAATCACAACACATCCTTGTATAGTTGGACGTCGTCAATTATAGAAAGGGTTGAATCAAAGTTTAAATAAATCACATTAGATATGAAAAAGAGGACTAAGAACCTATGGCAAACGCTGTCAACACTCAACAAACTCTAGCACTCGGTTGAAGTTGAAGCTCGGTCCATACTGATCACTTCGAATAGCACGAACTCGGTTAGCACTGTATGACTCGGTGAACACTAAGAAACTTGGTAGATACTGAATCACTCGGTTGACACTACAGGACTCGGTCAACACTGGATTCACTTCATTAACACTGCGAGCTCAGTAGTCACTGTAGAACTTGATTAACACTACAGAGCTCGGTTAACACTAAGATCTTCAAAGTTCTACTAAATAGCTCAGTAAACTCTGCAATGCTCGGGCAATACAGTGAATTGTCTCAGATGCTCGGTAGATACTGTGAAGCTCGGCATGAACTACACTCTAACTATTTAGCTCGGTAGCAACTGAAACTAGCCGACTAAGTGTTGAGTCACTAATAAGCAAATTGACCTTAATGTCAACACCAGGATCATTGTTCAGAAGGAGAAATTTTGAGATGCAATCCCTTGTGGATGATATCTTCTCTATGAGGAGAAGTTCTAAGTGAAATTCCTTGTAATGTGCTCTTCTCTATAAGAGAGAAGTTTGAGGTAAAAATCCTTGTTCCACCCTCCAGTAGCAACTATGGTGGTTCATGATGGTTCATGGTGGATATCATGTACATCACTACATTATGTTGGTATGATACGTAAGGAAAGGTGACAATCTTTCGTTGACATATACAAACAGAAGGTAACCATTATAAGATGACGATCTTATAAATGGTAGACCTATTATCATGATAGACTTCATTAAAATTGTTGTCCTAGAGTGCTGGAAATCATGATAACAAACAGACAGAAGGTAACCATTGTAAGGTGGTGATCTTATAAATGGTAGACCTTTTATCATGGTTCTTTGGGTTGGATTTTACCGGACACCATAATAACCAAATTGTTATTTATTTGGACCGGATCTTGCCAGACACCATATAGACCACACTTAAGGTGGTGTTTCTAAAGTTATGGAAATTGCTTCAATTTTGTGTTATGAAAGGTGAGAAATTTAGCCTCATAGTGATTTGAGTATCATAGTGAGATGATATCTCTTCTTATTCTTGAGAGCATAATGTGTTCTATAAATCCTCCCTAGCTAAGAGGGAGTGTTAAGGTTGTAGCTTCTGTCGGATTGATTTTATCATGAGATACCTTATTGATGGTAAATCATCTTTAAAATAAATATCTTATATGTATAATACATATTATATATGTAATATAAGATATATTATATATATAATAATATATTATAACATATTACATATATGCTTACAGATGATTAACTAATGGTTATTTATATTATTAATAATATTAACTAATGATGATTAACATAGAGACATGTCTCCTCTCATATTTATGAGTCTTCAAATCTGCATTTGGAAGACCACAATCACATTGGCAATGTTAGTACATTTGCTGGAAAACGATTGATGTTACTTAACATTTCATACCTCATAGCTTAATGTGGCAATTGGTTTACCCTTCTCTAACCGTAAACCTTACCGGGAACATTTTTAAAATCAAACATAAAAATGCAGTAATATACTAAACCATTTCAAATCACTTAATATAGAAGCGATAACGAAATGGATAAAGTGCCGCCCCTAGCAATTATGATTCATACACTTAGCAAAATTCACGAATTATAATGATCAGAATGTGACATAATGTCTCTTTCTCTTCTAGATCTTTCTAGGGCCGATGAGTATTTTATACTCGGTTCTGGGTCATTTTTTGTCGTTTTCAACAGGTGCTTGATAGGCGTTTTGTTTCTTAGGTTTAGCATGGAATCTGCCATTTATCTGTATCATGCCCTAGAGGTACGCACGATGGCTTTTAGGGGTAATGTCAAACCAAAGAGATGGAATATGTTATTGTTTTCCTAATCTGCTGCAAATGTAATAGCACTACCATAATTTTGGTATGTACTTTCCAAATGGCAGCCATCTCTCTAATATAGGATGAAGGGTAGACATGTCTCTTCACAGGACATGTCTATTCATTAGAATGTAACTAATATAATGACAAATAATTATCTCATATATAAAATATATTAATATATATACTATATCTCATACTTATATATATAATATATTTGCACTATAGGTTATCCAACTAAAGCTACTGATTATTAACACTCCCTCTTAGCTAGGGAGGATAAAGAAGATTCATACACAATACGAATAACATATTACCTCAACGTAAATAATGGTTTCTAAAATGCCAACTCATTTGACATTTGATCGATGCTACAAACATCAACACACTTAGTTTTACATATCACCTAACTTGTGATATGAGGAGTCACTTAACACGTGATACCTAGTTTTACATATCACCTAACTCTTGATATGAGGAATCACTTAACACGTGATACCTAGTTTTACATATCACCTAACTCATGATATGAGGAATCACTTAACACGTGATACCTAGTTTTACATATCACCTAACTCGTGATATGAGGAATCACTTAACACATGATACCTAGTTTTAGATATCATCTCAATATGATATCAGAGATATGGTCTGACCAAGAATATCAAATCTCATGATATTCACCATAACTCAAAAATTGTTCCAAGGTAAAGTGCACTTACCATAGGAACATTCATAATCTAATGTGATTCGTTTCAGCCATCACATGTCTATCACATTCTAAAAGATCATGGTTTGTTTAAGGAACTGAATCCACCATGCTAGAAATCATCTATCATGATTTGTTTCAGCCAACACACGATGTCTATCATGATAGAAAATTAAGTTATAATAAGACTGTCTAACATCAACAAATACAAGTGATAATCATTTGGAAAACGTCACTTCCTCATGATTTACACAGGGCCCATTAGGCATTGATTGATTTCAATAGTATAATAATCAATTAAATCAAGTTTACCTCATAAGTGTTTCACCTTCAATGATGAAGCTCCCTCTCAATCACTATGATCGAGATTGTCACAAGTTGACTAAACCCATCTGCTCCCTCTAAAGCTCGAGTTCATCGACATTTTGACCTCTTTGAAGATGACAGACTCTCTCTAAATCTACCTTTGAATCTGAATTCCATATACTTTCGTCCTTGTGTTTCAAATATTTCCTTTCATAAGGCGAACCCATATAGGAAATATAACGCATTAATCAATTTTCATCCTTCATTCCACCTTAAATACATATGTGTGGGACCTAATGCTACTTATGCTCATAGGACCCGCTTCCCTTTTAACTTGTTTATTATATTCCGATCCCATATCCTCTTCATGCCTAGTCACATATGAGTATTGACAATATTATGTTTGCCTCCCTATTTTATAATATATATCGAATTAATACTTTCCTGTATATAAAATTGGGCAGGTCAAATAATGTTCAAAGTCTCCTTAAAAATTTCTTTGTACTTGGTCGTCAACACACATTCTTCAATAGTTTTGGGCAATTTATATAAGTCTTTGTCAGATAGTGATCAAGACCAATCCTTTGTCCTATTTCATTCCTTTACTAAGTGTAAGGGAGACATGGCATCTTACGATAGAGTAGATAGTGACCAAGACCAATCCTCTGTCCTATTTCATTCCTTTACTAAATGTAAGGGAGACATGGCATCTTACGATAGAGTAGATAGCGACCAAGACCAATCCTCTATCCTATTTCATTCCTTTACTAAGTGTAAGGGAGACATGGCATCTTACGATAAAGTAGCTATAACTTCCACGTCCCTCCTTTGCAATTTTGACTTATTTGTTGGAGCTCCAATTTGGATATTTTATACTTCCGCATGCGCTCTCCTTATCTCCAATCCATGATTACTTGTTCAAATGGCTCATGCTCCTCACTCATGCCACAACTTGGATTAGTTATGGAAGTTTGCATTTGTTTGACAATTCATTAACACATGTTGGTTTCAAACATCACTGCCACATTTAATGTTTCACTAATCATTTACAAAGTGCTTGGACCAGTTGCCTGTGTTGTACTTCCTATGTCATTCCTAGTATCGATCAGATTGGAGAGTCAAGCAGCCGTGACATATATCCGAAGCAAAAATAAAGATCCCGCAATTTTACTTTTGGTAGCAAGTCTGAGGTTGGCATCCTTCGAACATCGCATATCCATGCGATCAACACACTGCCAAGTAGATTCAGCAGTTGCGAATCAACCTTGGCGTGGGCACTGTTGGTTATCAAAACCGTTGATTAGAATCCTACGAACCTTGCCTGCTCGATGCTAGGATATCTCATCAATTGTGGCCAACTTCACAGGTTCAATCAATTCGATTTAGATCCTCTGCACTTTTGGCTCTACAAAACCAAGGCCTGTACACCTGATCCTGGACAAAAAACTTGGATCCAAGACATGTATAGCAGATAAATACAATGTAAAGACAACTTCCCTAAATGACAAGATTTCAAAGAAACTTCTGGATTGCGAATGATGAATATTGATCTTCGAAATATGATTACTTTAATAAACTTGCAAAATGCTGAAATAAGATTAAAAGTGAATTACTAAAACAAATAGATATTAAACCCTTAAAAGAAAAAGATTAGAATATTGCCAACAAAAAGATTGAGAAATATGAGTGAGTTAATGATCAGTGCTGAAATTTAAAAGAGCGATAGAGTCAAAACTATATGTTTTCACATACAACTTTATGATATTATGAATATTAAATCTATGAACAATTCAATTATTAGGATGCATCAAATTATTTCATTTTATGCGTTTTTAAACTAGTCTATAATGTTTTAACCTTTAAAGGGACAAAATAGATACAAATAAGGAAACAATTATAATATTCCACAATATCTGTATTTGTCAGGTTTAAATAGTAGCGAATAATTGGATCCACTTATCCCAATAATAAATTATTAATAGAAAACAAAAAAAATCACAAAGGACGAACTGTATAGTATTTAACTCTAAAGAAAATAAAAATCTTAATGATTATACTGCAGAAAAATTTGTGTTGAAGACACTCAAATGTAGATGCTCCACCCAACACAATTTTATATCACGCAATATTGAAATGTATGCCCAATAATTTCAATCTCCAAGAGCTTAGTTCAACTTCAATCCCTTCCAAAAAAGGAATTATAATAACTTGTATGCCTCAAGAATGCAAATAATTTTTTAGAATAAAAATGAATGGCTGTCTGTTTGATTTTTCCATCGCATATATAAAAAGGGTTGTAAGGTGTCGGTTATATTTCCAAACCTTGCACCTCTTCATTAAAAACTAATCAATGAATGTTAATGAAACTCTTAAACAAGGTGGTCATTGGTTATAATTCTGGTGATAACTTTTGCATATATATTAGCCTAATTCCATTCGATGGCATATCTTCAAGGGGAAATACAAGATAATGATCTAGGAAACATTTTGATATTATGTGAGAAAGCCACCATGAACACATAGCACAGTTGTCCTCAAGTCTTCTACATTCATTGGTTTCCATGACTCCCATATGTCTTTTCTAGAGTTAAAACACTGGGCAAACCGAGCACGATCCATTAAAGCATGATCAGATTCCACAAACCCATACACATATCAATACTCTCGACAGTGCCATCTTTTCTCCAAACTATACTTGAAAATCTCCACTCATAATACTTTTCCAATTTTCTAACGGCTCTTCCTACCACAAAAATACAGAGTTAAAACGATTCATATATGAATATATTACTCAGAACCATTTTCGTGACAAATAAAAACATGTTTTCCTCTTAGCTCATTCATGGACATATTATCCAAGTACCGGAAAATTAATAACTATATTATTCCTTTCGTATTCACTAAGCTTCAACAAGAGTTTATTGCATAACGTTATTTCTCTATGAACCATGCATGATAATATCTGAACAATCCCCATTGATGGCACTATATCTGGATAGTTTCGATTTGGATTTGAATCTGAGTTTGGCCTCTCCTAACCAAAATGTTTCTCACGTGATCATATAATCCTATAACATTAATCTGATGCCTTTTAGTGACTATATCTGAATGGAGAAAAGCCATACACAGTTAAGAACAAGGAAGAAATATATAAACTCATACTATTGGTAACCTGATTAGGTAATTAAAAGAGAAAATATGATTGAAAAGAGGCATTAGTTAGGTAGACAAAATTGGAAATGACAGAAGTTGAAGTCACAGAAACTTCATGCTGCTCCTATGTTGCACTCTTCAAATTAGAATGGAGACTCAGTAATTTTGGATCCATTAGTGGCTCTCATTGGGGACATATGCCCGTTGCGGGCATAGTGAGCATCTTAGCTATCTCTCAAGGAGCAGACCTGTCAAAACATAAGGAGTAGTCAATTCATGAAATAATACATATAAAAACCTAAAAATAATAACACAACAACAAATGGAAAGGAAAAGGAACTCCCTTTATATGCTCATTGAAAGAATGGCTTAAGGTACTGTCCATGAACTAGAAAATCTTGCATGCGACCATCTATATCCTTTTCAAATACGATAAATGGTCCTAAACATAAAGCCTCGAACTTACCATGTTTTCATTTGTCTTGATCTTTTGCGTTCCATTTGAGGACCCAATCACCTACCTTAAAAGATTGGTTTAAAGTTTTCTTGTCATGAAGAAATTTAAATTGTTCTTGTTTATTAATAGTTTGTTCCTGCGCAAGCCTCCTTATTTCATCTAGCTCAATTAGTGCGTTTAATCTATTTTCCATGAAATTGATATCCTCTAATTGCTCCTCAGTAACAAATTTGTAAACAGGCAGTAAATTGTTTAAAGGAAGCTTTGCTTCCTTGCCATAAACCAAGTTAAAAGGAGAGAAACCAGTAGACTTTTTCACTATGATTCTATCTGCCCAAAATGCTAAATTCAACTTTGAATCCCAGGCATGCTACTTGTTGTCTAACATTCTTCTGATAATCTTCAAAAAAAATATGTTACTAGACTCAGCTTGTCCATTGCCTTGGGGATGATATGGAGATGAGTATGATACAGTTATGCCATATTTCCTACAAAAATCAGCAAACTCGTTAGATCTAAAACATATACTATTGTCTGCTATGATCTTTTTAGGGACTCCGAATCTAGTTAGTATATTCTTAGTAAGAAACTTAATTACTACTTTACTTGTAGACTGTCGAGTGGGTATTGCCTCTACCCACATGGTAAAGTAATCGGTAGCCACTAGAGTCCAACTGTGTCCTCCACTCGATTTATCACTAATTTCCCCAACAAAAATGAATTCCCCACATATGGAAAGGCTTTTCTACTTGTAATGTTCTTAGGGGAAGGGGACCATCATATTTTAACTTACCTGAGAATTTCTGACAAGCCTCACACTTTCACACATAAGAATGACAATCTTTAAAAAGTTGGGGCCAGTAATAACCTGCTCCCAATATTTTATGCGTGTAATCCTAGCTGAAAAATGACCGCCACACAACCCTTCATGCATTTCTCTAAGAATAACTGTAGACTGAGCAATATCCAAACAGAAAAGTAAAACTCCATCTTGGTTTTTGCAATATAGATCTCCCTGAATTAGGACATACTTAGTGTCCTGTAATTTAGTAGTTCTCTTTTTATTGTCACTCATATTATCTCTACATTTTGTATGCTGTAAATAGTAAACTATATCAGTATACCAAGGACATCTCTCAATACTAACCTTAGTATGATTGTCAGTAATCTGATTGACTTCTACATCTTCCAAATTTGATTTTGCCATAAGTTTAGCCAATCCTTGCCTTGTGACTAATTTTGTGATTTGAACATCTATATTAAATTCTTGGATTTGATTTATCCAACGGCATCGTCTTCTGGTAGTTTCAAACTGCCTAAATATATCTTTAATGGTAGCATTCGAAAAGACTTAACAGCTTTAACATGGGCGTAAGCCTGCTTTTCATTTATATCGTAATTAAGTTCAACAGCTTGTAAACTCTTACTAAAGAATGCAATCGGCTACTCATGTCCTTCATTGTTCTTTTACAACATAATGGCATCTATAGTATGGTAAGAAGCAAATGAGAATATTTGAAAAGGTTTCTTAGAGTCGGGAGATTTAAGAACTAGAGCTTCCTTTATAGCTTTCTTTATCTTAGTAAAAGCTCCTACAACTTCATTATCCCATGCTATCTTTGCACCCTTTTTAAGCATTTTAGAGATAGGTTTAATAATCTCAGCAAAATTGGAAAATCTCCTCACAAAATTAATTTGCCCAGAGAATGATTGGATACCCTTAGTTGCTTTAGGCATCTAAATATTATCGATGGCTGCTACTCTTTCTGGATCTACCCTTACCCCTTCCTTGGAGAAAATATGCCCTAATAATTTCCCTTCAGTAACTCCAAAATGACATTTTTTAAGGTTTAAGGAGATTTCGAATTCAAGAGCTCTTATGTAAATTTTCTCCAAATGTTTGCAATGATCTTCTGCTCTTTTGGAATAGGCAATAAGGTCATCCTAATAAACTACCATAATTAGATCAATTAGTCCATCAAAGGCGACATCCATTGCCCTTTGAAGAGTAGCTCCTGCATTTGTTAACCCGAAAGGCATCTTAGCATATACGTAAGTACCCCAAGATGTCATGAAAGCAGTTTTATATTGTTCAGACTCTTTGACCTTAACCTGATTATAGCTCGAAAATCCATCCATCATGGATAATAGTTCATTACCAATAACTTTTTGCAGTAAGATTTCCATATTAGGTAACGCATAATTATCTTTTAGAGAAGATATGTTCAAATTCTTGAAATCTATACACAATCAAATATCGCCGTTATTTTTTCTAACTAGCACTAAATTTGAAACCCATGTAGAGTGCCTAATAGGTTTAATGATTCCAGCATCTCTTAGCTCAATTAGTTCATCTTTCATCTTTGGGGCTAGAGTAGGATTGATTGGGCGTTATCTTTGCCTAAAAGGCTTAGCATCGGGTTTTAATGGCATTTCATGTTGAAATAAGTCTTCCCTATTAAGCTTTTAGTTCATCGTAACTCCAAGCAAAAACATGTTTGTACTTCCTTAACAAAGAAATCAACTCAGCCCTAATCTTGGATGATAACTTCTTCCCTATATAAACATTTTCGGGAGAATTTTCACTTCCTAAGTTTATTTCCTCAATATCATTTTGGATTTTAGTAGATTTGCTAGGTTTTGCACTTTCTCTTTCATCAAAGATTCTTTCTAAGGCTACTAGACCCTTAGGTATTTTGTTTGTCTTTAATTTAACTATTTCTTTTCCAAATAACATTTCCTTGCCATCATCTTCTTCCACACATCCGTTCCAATCAATGAATTGATTTTCATAATCCTCCTCACAAGTTAAAAACCTAATGAGATCTTTGTCATCTTCAAAGACTTGCCAATTTTGTACATTATCAGGTATTGAAGGTCTTTTTCATTTCTACTTGAATAACCTCATCAAATGGAAGATCAATTTGTCTAATAGCAAGGATGGCCATTATATCAGCCAAGTAGTTAGCTGAACCATCAATCCATTTTATAGAAAAAGCATCAAAAAATTGTAACAAATCCCATACATAATTATGATATTGTTTCAATCTTGGCTTCCTAGTTGAAAACTTATGCCTAATTTGGGACACAATCAAATCTGAGTCTCCTAAAAAAGTGAGTAATTTAATCCCATAAATCTTAGCAATATCAAGACCAATAATCAAAGCCTCATATGTAGCAATATTGTTAGTACACTCAAAATTTAATAGGAATGAAAATTATAAAAATTTACCTAATGGTGAAATAAATATAACACCAGTCTCATTTCCTTCCTTACTACAAGCACCATCAAAGAACATCTGCCAAACGTTATCACAATCTTCTTTAGCATGTATTGAAATTGGGTTAGCAACTTGAAAAGCATATTCAGTTATACTTACTTGGAAACTATCCATGTCAGAATGGCAGAAGTTGACTTCAGGATCCGGATTGTAATCTTCAACAAGGTAATACGATTGGGGTTCCCTTTCAATTTTGATTTCTTTGCCCCCTACCAGTATAGTAGCATAGGACAAATCTAGCTATACATGACCGCCAACCAAATTCGACCACTATCTAGATAACAAAATGCCATAACTCGCTGAAATCTCGACTACAGTGATGTCAGTCCTGTATGATATATGTGGAAATGATGGAAAACGAAATTCAACATTTTTTATAATATTAACTAATGGGATAGATCTATTATCCATAGCATAGCATTTTCCATAAGGAGTATCTACTTTGAGACCTATTTCTTCCATTACATCAGCAGACATGATATTAACTGTTGCGCCAAAATCGGTCATACAATTCTTTACCAATTTGTTATTTATCAGCAATGTTAAATAAAATGGGTCTACTAGATTTTAATTTTTATTCAATGTTATCCCTAGATACACAACAGGTGGTTCTTTATTATTTCTTGCATCATTTTTACTATTAATATCCTCTATGCTAGATAATATCTTCAAAGTTTCCTCTCTGTAATCAGGAAATTTCATCATTTCCATTAGAGGAACAATAATTTTCAATTGAGATAATGCATGATTAATGAAATTATGACAGTCAGATATTTGCTTACCACTATTGTGCTTGATCGGCTCTCTGGTTAGTTTAGGGGACTGGTTACTTTCCTTTTGTTTAGCCTAAACTTGATTTCCACATTTTTTAGATGTTTCTACCTGTTGCTGATTTTTTGCAAATATACTAGCAGGATTACCTTGATCAGCAGTGTTGTCTTTATTTCTCCTTTGATAGGTGTGTTTAGCATGTTCTACAGCAGCAATAGTATAAGCCTTCTTTTCTTCCACTGTCAATTTCTGTAAAATAGGTATATCTTCCTCATCTGAAAGCACCTGCTGGATACAATGTTGCTGATTAAAGCTCCTATAGTGATAATCAAAATTTTGGTCTTCCTCTGTAGAATCATCCTCGTCTCTACCCCATAATGGTTCTGATGATATAGTGTTAACAATAGGTTTTTCTTCACCTTCTTGGTCTTCCTCTTCAAAAATAGATTGTGCAACAATGCAATATTTAGTATCATGGGGAAGCCTACATACATCACACCATGGCCCATCATCAAAAATGTTGATTTTCTTCTAAGGATCAAGGGTGTCTTTAACATAATTCGATTTTTCTGGTTTTCCATCCTTCCAATTTGTAGTGTAAGGCATGTCCTCAAGTCTCACTCTATCATTTCTGTGGAATGATGGCCTTTCATTTCTATTTTGTTTAACCTTCATATTTTTGAGCATGTCTATGATCTCTTTTAATTCATCCTTCATAAGTTTTTTAGGATTATATAATTTTGGATCATCCCTTTTGTTGATTCTGCCTGCTGCTTTCCCATCATTTTCAATCGTCATAGCAACTTTGAAAGCTTGTGGCAGCGAAGAGGGTCTTTGAGATCTTATCTCATAATGAGTTTTACTATCAAATGCACTTAAGTAGAAATCAATCAAAAATGAATCCACTAGTCTAGTCTCTCTAGGGATCCTGTTTAAAACTTTGTTAAATCTTTTATTAAATTTTGATACTAATTCATTTGTATTCTTCTTAGTACTTGTCAATTCATGTGATGCAAAATATTTGTCATTGTGATCACCAAATTGCTCAATAATCTGATCAGCAAAATCGCACCATCTAGAATTGGATCCATCTAGCAAACTTGCATACCACTCTACAGCATCTTCAGTTAATGATTAAACGAAAAGTTTCATGAATACATCCTCATGATCTTCTTCAAAATCTTCAATTATATTTTTCAAATTAATCATATGCCACTCAGCAGATTCTGTCTCATTTCCTGAAAATTTTGGAATAGCATTCCTTAAATCGTTAGAAACTGGATTGGGATATCCTCTTATCCCACTGAAATCAAGCTGCCTATATCTTTCAATTGTCATTGGCTGCCTTATTGCTTGATTCCTAATCCTTTGGTTTTGTACCATATAACCTTGGGTATTTTGATTGTTATTATTTTGATTCATACCATAAGGTTGTCTAATGTTCCCACTATTTTGCGGAACTCCTCTGGTGTGTTGTGCAGCATTCCAAGCCCGTTGGTTATTATTGAAATGCCTATTAAAATTGTTATTTTGATTATTATCCTTTTCGTTATCATATAGTGGATTAACATGGCTAGTGGTGAATTGTGATTCCAAATTCTTTCTATGAGGTGGAATATACTTTGATGACGTATTTACTTCATTTTGCATTTGTTCAGACCTTTCTTCTCTCCACCTATTTGACTTCTCTTCATTGCAAGTTTTCCTAAGTGGGGAAACAATAAGATCCTTTGATATCCCTATTTTTTCAAGGATATGATCTTGCTGCATTTTTTATGTTTTCGCTAATATTACACTACTGCCATTTGTTGTTTCAGCCATTTTCTTTATAATCATATCCCATTGCATTATCTATTCATGCTCTTCGTCATCCTCAATATGAGTTATCTCGCAATCCGGCTCTTCATCTACCCTAGGAATATGGAAAAATGAATTACAGTTCTATTCATCACTTTCAAGACTATTATGAC
Organism: Cupressus sempervirens; assembly: GCA_028749045.1. Lineage (NCBI taxonomy): Eukaryota > Viridiplantae > Streptophyta > Pinopsida > Cupressales > Cupressaceae > Cupressus > Cupressus sempervirens. Next base: position 477,006,902 of record CM053788.1, read on the forward strand.
TTGAATTGTCCCTCTTAGTTTGCTTGTTGGTCCTCTCCTAAAAACTTCTATGTCCTGTGTAAACTATTTTTTATTTTTTATTTTTACCTTTCTTCTTTCTTGGTTTTTTCTCAAAAGTTAGTTGCTCAAGCCTTTTAGGTATGGTATTCACTAACCTTCTTCCCCACATACACCTCAAATGCAGATATTAACTCTTCAATGAAATATATTAATGATATACAATAGAGTCGCCCTTTCTTTAAAATTGAAAGAAATGAATGTCTAGGTGTTTTCCCAGCAGAGTAAATGCCAATAATAATTTGAACATGAAAAATGGTTTTTTGAAAATATCAATAAAATTTTAGAGTTAACTACTTTCAAAGTTTATGTGAGATAAAATAAAAACTTCAGAATAAACAAGATTCGGAGCTTTGAACACAATCAGAAATTTTAACCTCAAAAAGAATGCTATGTATTTTATGCTTAAATGCTGACAAGAAAACTGATTTACAAAATTTGAAAATTATAAAACAGCAAATGAAAAATACTAAAATTAAACTTAATAATGTATTCACGATTTTGGCAAATGCTTAGAAAAAGACAAAATCTGAAACTTACCACAAAATCGTGTTTTAAGTATGCAAAGCTTACTTGTAATTTTCGCAGTAGAGTCACCAATCTGTTGGTTATCAAAACCGTTGATTAGAGTCCTACGAACCTTGCTTGCTCAATGCTAGGATATCTAATCGGTTGTGGCCAACTTGACAGGATCAATGATTTAGATCCTCTACGTTTTTGGCTCTGCAAAACCAATGCCTATACACCTAATACTGGACAACAAACTTGGATCCAAGACGTTTATAGCAAATAGATACAATGCAAAGACAACTTCCCTAAATGACAAGATTTCAAGGAAACTTCTGGATTGCGGATGATGAATATTAATCTTTAAAATATGATTACTTTAATAAACTTGTGAAATGCTGAAATAAGATTAAAAGTGAATTACTAAAAAAATAGATATTAAACCCTTAAAAGAAAAAGATTAGAATACTGCCAGCAAAAAGATTGAGAAATATGAGTGAGTTAATGATCAGTGCTGAAATTTAAAAGGGCGATAGAGTCAAAACTATATGTTTTCACATACAACTTTATGATATTATGAATATTAAATCTATGAACAATTCAATTATCAAGATGCGTCAAATTATTTCGTTTTATGCGTTTTTAAACCAATCTATAATGTTTTAACCTTTAAAGGGACAAAATAGATACAAATAAGGAAACAATTATAATATTCCATAATATTTGTATATGTCGGGTTTAAATAGCAGCGAATAATTTGATCCACTTATCCCAATAATAAATTATTAATATAAAACAAAAAAAGTTCACAAAGGACGAACTATATAGTATTTAACTCTAAAGCAAATAAAAATCTTACTGATTATACTATGGAAAAATTTGTGTTGAACTCACTCAAATGTAGATGCTCCACCCAACACAATTTTATATCACGCAATATTGAAATGTATGCCCAATAATTTCAATCTCCAAGAGCTTAGTTCAACTTCAATCTCTTCCAAAAAAGGAATTATAATAACTTGTATGCCTCAGGAATGCAGATAATTTTTTAGAATAAGAATAAATGGTCATCTGTTTGATTTTTCCATCACATATTTATAAAGGGCTGAAGGGTGTCGGTTTTATTTCCAAACCTTGCACCTCTTCATTAAAAATTAATCAATGAATGTTAATGAAACTCTTAAACAAGGTGGTCATCGGTTATAATTCTGGTGATAACTTCTGCATATATATTAGCCTGATTCCATTCGATGCCATATCTTCAAGGGAAAATACAAAATAATGATCTGGGAAACATTTTGATTTTATGTGAGAAAGCCACCATGAACACATAGCACAGTTGTCCTCAAGTCTTCTACATTCATTTGTTTCCATGACTCCCTATGTCTTTTCTAGAGTTAAAGCACTGGGCAAACCGAGCACAAAGATCCCTCCATTAAAGCATGATCAAATTCCAGAATCCCGTACACATATCAATACTCGTGATGATGCCATCTTTAGTCCAAACTATACTCGAAAACCTCCACCCGTAATACTTTTCTAATTTTCTAACGGCTCTTCCTGCCACCAAAATACAGAGTTAAAACAATTCATATACGAATATATTACTAAGAACTATTTTTGTGACAAATAAAAACATGTTTTCCTCCTGGCTCATCCATGGACAAATTATCCAGGTACTAGCAAATCAATAACTATATTATTCCTTTCGTATTCACTAAGCTTCAACAAGAATTTATCACATAATGTTATTTCTCTGTGAACCATGCATGATAATATCTGAACAATCTCCATTGACGGCACTATATCTAGATAGTTTCGATTTGGATTTGAATTTGAGTTTGGCTTCTCCTGACTAAAATGTTTCTCACATGATCATATAATCCTATAACATTAATCTGATGTCTTTTAGTGACTATATCTGAATGGAGAAAAGCCATACATGGTTAAGAACAGGGAGGAAATATATAAACTCATAATACTGGTAACCTGATTATGTAATTAAAAGAGAAAACATGATTGAAAAGAGGCATTAGTTAGGTAGACAAAATTGGAAATGACAGAAGTTGAAGTCACAAAAACTTAATGCTGCTCCTATGCTGCACTCTTCAAATTAGAATGGAGACTCGGGAATTTTGGCTCCATCAGGCACATTGAGCACATTCTATTGCATCCTCTTCAGCGTTCCATATTTTATATTGCATGTGATCTCTACAGAACTAATCCTTGTTGGAGATCACATTACATTAGATTGAGCACTTTGAGCACCATTTTGATCACTCTTGATCTCTACTAATTGCTGCAGCTTGGAGACCTTGATTTGCATTATCCAACATTCTCATCCCCCGAGCAACATTTCAATTCAACTATTGGAGCTCTCGCAGGCTTGTGATCTCTCACACATAGTGAGCACTCATTTCCCGAGCCCTTATTTACACCCATTGTGCCAGGATTGGAGCCGAACGATGACACGTTGACATCGAATTTCAGACATCGATCAAACAGCCTAGGCAAAGCAATTTGCGGCTTTGACTCATTTTCATAAGCACATATACACATTGCACTCTCTACCAAATTGAACATCGTTTGCATCCAGTGTGCAAGTCATTCACATCGATCCACAATGACCATCATTGCCAAGTCAGACTATTCAATATTACATTACACTAACTCTCCATCTCATTCTGACTTATATGAATACTTATCACATGATTTACACTATAATTACATTATACATCTTCACTTATAGAATTGTCCACTGTCGATGAAGCCTATACAGAATGAGAGTTTCTCCATCACCAACAATGCCCATCATATGTACTCGAATACAGATTGCAATAATTAGAGATGAATAATGTTTGATGGATGCCCTAGAATACGAATTCCGCTATTAGGAGTCTAACTCATCGTTGGTTATATCCAACGATGTTGTACCCGTTTATAAACTCTTTGTTTCTCTTTATTTCTTATCCACAAATTTTTTGTTTCTTTTCTCTTACTAAATATCTCCCTCATGGCTATCAATGTGACTTCACAGACCAGGTAACAAAACTTCTCTGATACCATGTTATTGTTTTCCTGATCTACTACAAATGTAATAGCACTGCCATAATTTTGGTATGTACTTTCCAAATGGCAGCCATTTCTCTAGTATAGGATGAAGTAAGGGTAGACATGTCTCTTCACAGGACATGTCTATTCATTAGAATGTAATTAATATAATGACAAATAATTATCTCATATATAAAATATATTAATATATATATTATATCTCATACTTATACATATAAAATATATTTGCACTATAGTTTATCCAACTAAAGCTACCAATTATTAACAGAATAGGATATTGAATCCTGTAGACAATATGACTAGTGTTGTCGTCAGTCAGGTGCTTGGCGAGAGGGTTTTTAACTACGATTTCACTTGGCAAACTAATAGCAACATCTTAGGTTCCTTTATTCATTGCTTGTCGAGGGCCAATTTAGGGAAATGGGAGATTATTCAGCTATGCCAGAATAATTTTGATCCTATCTGGCTTGAGGGTTTAGAACATGCAAACCTCTGTATTGATGAAAAATTAAGGATCCCCTCACCCGAAGTCTATATGTCCCATCCTCCTGGGACTCTGGAACCAGCCAAAGTTTCTAGGTGGCCTATACTGGTTATTCGAGATAATATCCAATTTTACCAGGAATGGCCTAAGATGGAAGCCAGCATCAACTTCTTGCTTCGTTGGATAGGAATTAAGGAAGACCAAGACAAGAATTGGCTCCTGCATTATCTCCGGACATTTGATGCCTACATTGAACCACGGGTAGTTTTTGATGATATCAACAATCTAGACTTTTGTTTGCCAAATTTGTTCAAATCCAGCAAGGAGAAAACAACTTTCGTCTTTCCTCTAGGCTCTAGGGCTAAAGATTTGGATGAAGCGGCCGACATCATCATGGTGACATGGAAATCTAGTGTGGATAACTAATTGTGGTTCTTTTCTAGTTGGGGGTTTCCTTAGGTTTTTTTTTCCCTATTTTGTTGTTTTTTCGTTCCCTTATGTCATTTTGGTGATCTTCGTTTCATCGGTTTATCCTCCGTTTGATGGCCCTGTTCAGGCAGGTGGGCTTTGCTTAGTTCGGTCTTTGTCCCTTTTCCTTCGTAGTTGCTAGTTTGTTTTTGTTCACTCCCTATCTGCTAGTGTCCCTGTTCATAATATATAAATGTACATACTATGAATATCAATATAAGATACTCTTTTAGATTAAGTAGTTGAGTGTTACTCTCTAGCATCTAATATTTTGAACTCTGCTTCTTAATTTATCATAAATGGATTCCATGGTAGAGTTATAGCTTTAAAAAAAAGTTAAGCATTTTGTTGTTGTAGATGAGCATCTAGTAGTTCTTGAGATGTTTCCTTGTTTTCTCTTCAATATATGTTTAATCATATCGTTGCTTTATACTGAATCAGTAAGGTTTTTTAGAAATCTTAATCCTTTGCATTCCTTTTAACACCAAAATAATCAGTCATACTTCTTAAAGGAATCCACGCCCTATAAAATTCAAGTTTCAATTTGGATAGGTTAATTTTTTGAGAAAAAGCAATGGAATCATCTAAAAGAGAGAAGACTTTGTAACATAAGTTTAACTAATAGTAAAGAAGTGCTAACATCTAATGTGTATAAAGAAGTTGTCTTAATGCAGAATGACAGGAAGGAAACTCAATTCTCAAGCAAATCCAGCGAGAGTTTGGGAGAGTTTTCATCCTTAAATCTTTCCTTCGTTTGTCATGAGATTTTTTGTAACTAATACTATTGAAACTAGAAGTAAAGGAAAGTATGCCTTCCAAAGTATTGAAAGAAGATTTGGGCAGATTGTAAAAATGATCAAAAATTAGTCAAGCTTAGGATAAAGAATTATAAAGGATGACCTCCAAAATAATAGATACTAGGGTATGACCCTTTCAAGTTTGTATCTATATAGGACCTTTGTCCTGGGCAAGACGGGAGGTTTTCTTCTCCGTTCTTTCCTACCAGTGCCCGTTTGAACGGAGACATTTGCAATTTTATTTCTATTATAATATATCTAAAAGGCTTCAGTTGTTTCTCGATAACAAACTTGATAAGTAAGAAGGTCCTAAAGTTTAAAAATCTGATTTGATGCTAACTTTTTTCTATTTATAATATATTCATATTGGAACAGCAAACACATTGACATCATGCCTCAAGGTGAGCCTTGTGGATGTGGAACTAAGGTTGCATGTAACCCTAATGCAAACCCAGCTGCAATAACAAGGGATAGCGCTTGGAAACATGCCATCTTGGGCCATAAAAAGGGAGTTGTTACATGTTGGCATTGTAGTGTAATATATAATGGGGGAGGCATAAATAGATTGAAGTATCACCTAGCACATATACCTAGGCATGATACTAAAAAATGCAAAGTACCCCAGGATGTTATGCAAGATATACAAGCTCTTCTAGAGAAAAAAATGGAGAAAAAAGAATTGAAAAAAAGCAACAAGAAGAAATGGCACAACTAGCTCAACAGGGATCTTCTAATTTTTGCTCTCCATTATCCCCTACTCCACTTACTGCTTCTACGAGTGTGACCATTGGGCCTCGCATTCATAAGCAAAAATTGACACTTGATTCCATCTTTGTTTCACGCACGGCTCTAGGTTGAGAGCATGGGTTGGAACGAGAAGAAGCATGATAATGCAAAATTGGCACTTGGAGACTTCTTCATCTACAGCAACATTTCATTCCATGCAGCAAGGTACTTATTTATTTAAATTTTAATTTATGTCTTCTCTTGCTTTCAAGTTTCAAAAGACAATAATATGTTTATTTTGTTTATTTTAATTTGTTTTCAAATTAAATAGTAATTAAATAATATACTATTTTGTTTAACTTTAAATTTTATTTTATTTGTTTTAGATCCCCTTATTGGCAAATTGCAATCGATGATGTTACTCTTTATGGTCTGGGGTCCAAAGCCCAGGGTGCTAACGAGCTAAGAGACTTTATTTTGACCCAATGGGTGGCTGATGTAGAAGGTGCAATCAAGGAGCAGCGTGAGGTGTGCAAGACGAAGGGTTGCACCATCATGACCGATGTTTGGACTAATAGAAGTATTACACTCCTCAACTTTCTTATCTCCTCATCAGGTGATTGTAGACATTAAAAATTAAGAAGTAGAACTTGTACCTAAGTGATTAAGTTTATAAATTATGAATTTATGATTGATCATTGATCATTATACTAATTTGTTCTTTTTTCTTTAGGTGCCACTATTTTTTTTTAAATCAATTGATGCCTCAGGAAAAAAAAGAATGTTCAATGTCTTTGTGAAGTAATGGATGAAGTGATAAAAAACGTGGGTGAGGAGAATGTGGTGCAGATAGTTATAGATAATGCAGCAAATTATGTTGCTGTAGGAAAGCTTCTTATGGAGAGACACCCTCACTTATTTTGGACCCCTTGTGTTGCTCACTGCATTGACCTCATGTTAGAGGATTTTGGTAAACTCCCTTGGATAAAAACAATTATAAAGCAAGGAAGGAGTGTATGCAAATTAATATATAATCATACATGGGTCCTCAGCCTCATGAGAAAATACACTGAACAAAAGGAGTTGTCTCATCTAGGGGTCACTAGGGGTCACTAGATTTGCATCCAATTTTCTCACATTGCAATCTTTGCTTGATTCAAAGGGAGGTTTGAGACGCACGTTTGTAAGTGAGGAGTGGATTGCATCATCATATGCAAAGACCACTGCAGGGACTGATACAGCTGATCACATTTTTTATGAGGCTTCCTTTTGGACACTGATCGCTAATATTGTGAAGGTAATTTTCCTTTTTGTCCTCATTTCAACTTTTTTGTTTATGAAATTATGTTATAAATTACTGCTCACTTTTTAAAGAAAAACTTAAAGCTGATTGTTTCTCTTTCAACTTTCATAATGATTGCAATTCATAAAGCCGCTTGTTCTCCTACGAATTGTTGATGGAGAAAAGCCCTCAATGGGCTACATTTATGAAGGCATAGATAAGGTGAAAGAGGTTATTCGCTCTTTTTTTGCAAGGAATCGAGATAGATATGGGCCTATATGGGATGTCATTGATAGAGGTTGGCACAATCTAATTCACAGGCCTATACATGCAACGGCCTACTTCCTTAATCCAGCATACCAATTCAGCCCACATTCCAAGGCTGATGATGAGGTGTGGAGTGGCCTCTATGATGTTGTAGAGAGAATGTCACCTAATTCAAGAGTTGGAACAATTATAGTCCATGAGATTGAGTTGTTTAAGAAAGCTCAATGGGACCTATAGAATTGATGCCTCGTAAAAATCTATGATTTTACATCCTAATTTCTAATTCTATTACCGTTTTAATTTGATAAAGTCAAACTTATTGAATTGATTTAAAATTTTCTTGTTTCAAATGCATAGTGGGATACGTTTGGCACTAAGGTGCCAAATTTATAGAAGATTACAATTCGCATCTTGAGCCAGCCATCTAATGCATCAGGGGCGAACGTAATTGGACTCTATTCGAGCATATACACTCGAAGAAGCACAATAGATTGGCAGTGCAAAAATTGAATAATCTTGTCTTTGTTCACTACAACCTTCGCCTTCGCCATAGACAGATCCTGGGCACCGATATATCACCAATTGTATTAGAGAATGTTGATCCACACGCAGAGTGGAACACAGAGATTGTTGATCCTGTCTTAAGTGATGAAGACGTGGAGTGGGTTGATCAAATGGATCGGGAGGCTGAGGCAATAGCGACGGCAGTCAAGTAGGCTAGAATGCGAGGAGATAGAGTGCAGGACCCTAAAGCTAAGAGTGATGGATCTGAGTTTGATGATGAGATGAGGATGAGGATGAGGTTCAACCTCAGACAGAGGGAGAGAGGATGGCTCTACAGTCTTCCATGACTTATCTTAGGCATACTCGTAGGAGGACATAGGCTACTATGAGTCTTTGTCTTCTACTATTCTAACTAGTTATTTTGATACATGTTTTGAACTTTTGATACTATGGATTTTGTAATCCATGAATATTGTAAACATTTGACAATTGACACTACAATGACAATATGTTTATTACTTTATATTGTGTTATTCAGCTTTTTTCCTTCAGAAATTCGCTTTTATACTTATGTGATCTATGCAAAATTGTGTGTGTATTAAGTAACTTCTATTTATCTCAATTATTGTGTATTTGATGTTAATTGACTAAAAGATGCATGAAAAAATCTTTAAAATCTTTGAATTTCACAGGCTTTTCAGTTTTTCGAGTCCGGTCGCCAAGTCTGAGTCCAAGTCGGATTTTGACTTTTCAAGTCAGAGGCGAGTCCGAGTCCCGTAACTATGTAATTCACACTATTGAGGGTGTTTGGAGACATGTTGAAGGACCAGAGCACGGAGTGCAACCTTTCATCATTTTCAGTACTTCAACACCAGTTTGGTAGAGGACAGGGGAGGCTCATTCAGCCTAGATGGAATTGCTTCACTTCATGGTCAAATGGGAGGAGGACCAAAGGTGGATGGCAAAGAAAAGGAAGAGAAAAAGGAAGATCACTCCAAGAAAGGTCAAGGAACGAGATTCTAGTGAAATTACAAGGGAGGTGCCATCACCTGTGTTGGGTGGGAAGAAGGGCAAAATGGACACAATTCGCGGAGTGATGATAAACAAGTCAAGGGAGGACACGATGGCGCATTGGGAGCATAATAGGTGAGCTTCAGTTTGGGTTTCATTCAGTAGCCCATTTTCTATACTAGGGCCATTTCCCTGTTGTTTGATTTGTGTCTACGTCCTCTGCAAGTTTTAAGTTAGTGTTTGGTAGTGTCTTTGCTAGTTCCAAATAGTTAAAGGGGTGTTCAGGCCCATATCAGAAGGAGTTTAAAGATGTCTTTGGATGCAATGTAATGGGAGGAATTTGAAAATCATTGATTAAAGGCATATTTTGGCTGCGATTTTATGGGGGAATTTAAAAATCATTGATTAAAGGCATGTTTTTGGCTGCAATGTTATAGCGGGAATTTGAAAATCATGGCTCAAAGCCATACAAAATTTACAATGTAATAGTTTTAAAAATCAATAAAATATTACTTATCAAAAAAAAATGATTGTTCTTGCTATTTAACATATTCTATCACTTGAGCTTGTCGCAAAGGTGCACCATTCTTTCTAGGGTACCACCATTCATTCTTATTGATGTTGAACTTGTGTCTTTGACACCACACATTTTGCAAACCGAACATATCCACCACCACCTTCAACCTATTGTATCATCTCAAAATACTTCTAAATCAAAGAGATTGGGTTTGTATTGGTCATTGTACGTATCTACTACTAGCTGCCATTAAATACGTTGGCAACAATTTGGTATGCAATAAATTTCGAACAATTGAAAATAACTCTATATATTTGTAGAACAAAAACGAAGAAATGGATTCTTGTAACATGTAAGAATAGCAATCAAACCACTTTGAAGCCTTCAATAATCAACTATTGGATCAATTTGTGTGATGGCAAGCAAGAATAATAAGTTTTATCATTTGCATTCACAGTCAGGTAAAATGAGTTTTTTTTAATGGTTCAAATGCTTTACAAGGAACCTTTATGTTAAGTGAGGTAAAATGACTTTTTTTAATGGTTCAAATGCTTTACAAGGAACCTTTATGTTAAGAAACCTATCTTTGTCAATATTATTCAAAGTCAAAGTCCAAAAATGTATAAAAGCAAAATATATTAAAAATTAAAAACTCACATTGTGCTGGTAGATTCAACTTGGATTCGTTTGGGTTCTTGCAAGTTTGTCCTAGGTATGTCGCGGTTCGTTTGAAATAAAACCACATTGAAAAAGTGTGCTCAATCAGAACCCACACTCAGATCAACCTAGAATCCAAACCGGGCTCAAAAGCAATCCAAATCCATGGCCTACAGGGCACAAATAGGCAACAAATGTTCAGATAATTGGAAATAATTAAAAAAGAGAAATCAATTATAAAAAAGTTAGGGTATGGCCCCATGGAGGCAGGCTTCCAAAAAATATTCAGCAGGTGTTGATTGAGATGTTTTAGGAGTTTTTTGAAGTGGGTGGTCCATGAATTTTGTACTATTGTTTATTTTTAAAAAAATTAAGCCCAATAATTTATGGAAGCAAGTGGTCTCATGATATTTCTTAGTTTTATATATTCAATTTATTTACTAAATAAATTCAAATGTTTTTAAAATATTATTGATATGAATTGAAAATTATTATTCAATTGACAAGTGGCAGAAGAAAAGCCTAAACTGGTGGGGCAATTACTAGCCCCCCACCTTTTCAACCCGCTCAAATTTGCACCCTAAAATGTAGGGGCTGCTATTTTTAAGGAGAAGATTCCAATTAGTCCTGTAGCAAACTTTTTTTTTTGCTTCATGGGAGCAACAAGCTCCACAAAATAGATCCTATAGCCCCCCTCATGGGACCGGACCCTTAGGGCCAATGCAAGATGCCTTTCTATCCCCATCTCAATAAATGATATAAGGGTTTATGTGTTGGTAGTTGTCTAGGTTATTTCTTGCTTCAGTTTCTCACTCTTTCTTTGTTTTCTTTGTATTGGAATCCCATGTATTTAAGCAAGAACCCAAAGTTCAATGGTACTTAAGGCTCCCTTCTATCACTGATTGAAAGTGAGAGTTGCATTTGAACTTTATCTCTTCCATTCAAAAGTCTATATAAATGATGGGGGATGTTTTTCCCTCTATTAATATAGGAGAGAGAAAAATAACATTAGCACAAAGCAGTCCAAAGACAACATGAACTCCTAGTCAAAAAGAATATTTTCTGCCTAAAACAGTGTAAAAAGTACGAACAAACAGCGTTAATCACAGTTGCTGAATAAAATCCACAACTAACCTGAAGAGCCTTTCTGGCATAACTCTTTGCCAACTTTGCCTTCGAATATTCTGCAAAAAAATTCATAAGACATCTCAAAATCAGCTTCATAATAATATTGATGAATCTTAAAACAAGATCCACCTGTGCAGAAAAGCATGTTTACCATAACATTCTTACATGTCCACTTCAACCATTTGAAAAAGCATATGCACCACTATTATGTTGCTGCAAATGATTTGCTAAACAGACACACTGTATAAGGACATCTTTCTACAGAAAATATTCCATGCTGCAGCAAGCAGTGCAGATAAACTCCAACTTTACAGAAAAGTAGCTGAAACCATTCCATATCTACAAATAATTTTACAGATAGACAGGTAGCTGATTGTCAACTGTACTAAATATTTTCTCCAGAAAATGATTAACACATAACCATAATGTCAAAACCTAACACACAAATAAGACACATCCTTTCAATGTTATTGTTGGAATTTTTTTGTCTTAGCAGATGCGAACATTCTTGCAACCTAAAACACAAATAACCTAGAATTTTTCTTCTTAGTAAATGCATCATTCCACAAGATTGCTAGAACTTTTCTTCTTAGCAGATGCAGATATATTCACATTGTCAATTGCAATTGTCTGATGACAGATATTCTCAAAACCTTATTAAACACAAAGAAGATCCATCCTTTAAAGTTTATTGTTTGAATTTTCTTTTTAAGAAATGCAAACATTCTCACAGCCTTGATCAAAACTAACCTAAATGCTCATGGTGGTTAGCCAATTGCAGACATCCTCAGAATGCATATTGAAAATTAAGACAAATATCTTCCACATGAATGTTAAAACCATTTGTTTTAACAAGGGATAAATGGGAACGTGCCCCCAGCATTTTTCAAACAAACCCAGTCCCCCTCACATTTTGGGAATGTAGAGAGCTCAAAATTGTAGCTAGGTTGTTCACGTTGCCATGACAAATGCATATCCCAAAAACAGCACCAAAGCCATGGGAAATGTGCTTGGGCATACCTGTCCCATCCCTCAAACAAGCAGGGACATAAATGGCATTATTTACTTCTTAAGAAACGCGAAAATTCTCATAACCTAGAACAAAAAAAAACCTAAACATCAACAGTAATTAATGAAGTGCAGATATTCTCACAATGTAAATCTAAAATAAGACAAATATCTCCCTTGCATCTGATTAAAACAATTGTCTTAACAAAGGATACATGGGAGCGCATCCCAACTCTGTTCCAAGTGTCCCTACCCTCGTAACATTTTGGGGATGCAAGGGTGGCTCAAAAACATCCCCAAGTTGTTCCAAGTCTACATGCCAAACCAAGTACATCCCAAAAACCAGAACCAAGCAGCAGGAAACATTTGGGGATGATTGGCCATCCTCGTCTCTATCCCCTAAATGGCCAAGGGCATTGATGGCATCCCTCAACCAAATCATGAACCACTGGCTATTCTTGGACAGAAAAAACTGATAGTGCAGGTTTTATTTTCTAGTTGGTGAATTATTTTCTTATTCCTAAGTTTTTCCTACACTTTCAATTAAGCTTGCTTAGGATTAATAATGTGAGTATCAGTGTCAGTGGGTGCAAGGTGTAGCCATCTTCCATGAGAGTTGCACTTGCCTATATTACACCATTGTGGTAACCCATCACATTCATCGTATTTGCCATCTCTCCACTCACTCATTTTATATATTACTTACCTCCTAGCTAGTATTGTCATTCTGTTGGAATGTAGTGCAATTTGCAGCTATTTTATCTTGCATTCTCCTAATGCCATTTTGCTCCTTTAGCATTTTCAACTCTCTTGGAGGCTAACTTTGTGTTGTTATTTTGATCTTCTATCTTTACATTCATCATTTCATTTATATACATTTGCACTAGATATTTTGGGTTATTCATCTTTTCAGATTCTAACATGGTATTACAGCATTTCTAGTGCAAGAATAGATTTTTGTTTCCTTATTCAAAAGATTAAGGGGGCTAAATGAGTCTAACAGGTTTCCTGAAAACCCAGTATGCTCTTCTCCTGCATTATCATGTGAGCAAAAGAATCAAAAAAGATTGAAAAAACTTTTGATCCATAGGGTTTTTTGTGCAAATATTAACAAATTATAGGCATCTGTAGGAATCTAGTAATCTTATCGGCACTTTTAGTTGTTCCACGGTATCCAAAAAACTCCAAAAAGTCAGATTTGACTTTCATTTAACCAAAATCAAGGGCAAGATTGGAGGCATTTTTTTTTGTATTAGACTTGTATCATCTGCATGTCAAATAGAAAAAATGTTTTCAGCGTTTTGCCGGTTATTTGTCTAGTCAATTAGTTCACTTTGTCAATGGATAAGCTTCGAGTCTAGGTAAATTTTCTCTGTGTTTTAGCAGATTTGTTCCCCTCTACACAGTCCCAAGAGGATATCTCTAAGCATCATTAGTTGATACCAAAATATCCTTTTTGCAAGCAAGTTCCACTTCCCCTATAGGGTTGCATCCATCTCACATCATTCAAATATTTTACCTAGTTTAGGATCACATTGTACTATCCAAATCATATTCAAAATTATCATCAATCCAACCAAATCTTAGTTCACACTTGACCACATATCCCTATGTTATTCATACCTACACCTTAAATCAATCATCATCTTAAGGCTCCCTCTTAGACTCACAATGTCTAGCGTAGCTAATCCATTGTTTTTGACACATCACCTTGGTCTAGAGGTTTAGTTGACATTGGGTGTCTCGTTATGTTCAACCATCAGTCTGTCTTACAGTGGCAATCCCATCCATCAAAAGCATCTTAGGTGTTTCAACTCACATCTAAGCATCAAGTAACCCTTCATCTAGCATCGGTCAATCTCCATCTAGCATTGGTCAATTAGATCATCCTTAGTTCATAACATTCATCATCCCTCATCACCTTGTCTTATTCAAAGTCAGTCCTTCCTCCTATTCTAAGCTTAATTCTCGTCCTACTCTGATCTTATTGTTGATCCTCCATTCCAATCTAACTCATCCACTAATCATTGTCACAATTTTATTATGATGAGTTTGGCCACCCTACCTTTTCCATGTCATCTCATCCTGATGATGATTAGAGTCTTCTTGATCACAATGAGGTCATTGAAAACATTCATGTCATCATCCATAGCAAGCTTGCTCCAAGCGTCCTCCAAATTCCAATAATTTATATGAGCTACCCCATCATGCCTCCTTGCATACCCACTAGTACTCCTTATCATACCTTTAACAAGGGAAATCTATTAGGACATCTATTCATGTCACCCTCCTTTGTCACACCCACATATTCCCCTCATGTGACATTTATACCTCCATCTTTTCATATCAATACCAACAGCTACATCCCTAATCCAAATACACCATCTCATTACCTATTTTGTAATCCATACTCCTAGTTCCAATTAATCCTAATTCTACAATCCCTTCACTATTCCTAATCCACCATCCACTCTGTCCTACTACTCACTACCTCCTACCATGTTACATTGTCCTCCATTTCATCCCATCTCAATTCACCGTCATCTACTCCATCTTATCTCAACCCACCACCATCCAATCCCTCTTGTCTCAATCCCCCATCTTCCATTCCCCAATACATTACCACAACTTCCATTTCACAATTGACCTACATCCCTCAACCCACTTCATGCAGTATGCTCCAATCCGTCACCTCTGCCCCATCAATTAGTCAACACAGTCCACAAGTCACTTTTGCACCTAATTACGTGAACTACTTAGCAAAGCCATCCTCCACATTTTCTTTTCCACCATTGTTCAATCAACTAGGTTCACAAGACACTACCAAACCTTTATATGTGGACCATCTTAGCTTCCCATCTACATACACTAATAATCCACCTCAACCTCAAATATGCAAGTCCACAGAGAAGCCACCACAAAATTCAATTCTTCAAGCCACAGAGTCATGTCATTCCTATAGTGCTTCTCATGGTTGGATTATTTTCCATGATTATTTTGATCACAGATATACTCTAGTTATGTTGTTGTGAGTATATCTACATGATCAAATGCATTCAATGATAGTACCTTATCTTTGTTGTCAGTATCTTTGTTGTGGTAGATGGTTAAGATTATGAAGCTATTTACAATTTTGATCATTTTGTGAATGACGATGTTATTGATGTGACACGGTGCCTTAGGATGATATCTGGTGTATTTTATATTTGAGACTACTCATTATGTTATTAGGATGATTTTTTCACAATTTTAATGTGCCTAATATGTTGTTGGATATTTTGTTATTGATCTTTGCCAATATCTGCTCTTATTGTCATAAATGATAATTTAATGTTTTATATTTAAATGAAAGATTTTATGTAGAATACAAAGTTTATTAAAATTATATGTACACTAAGGAGTAGAAAATGGGACGACTAATGTTGTGACATTCTTTATGTCTAATCAAATCACTAGAGTGTCAAAGTTCCATGTGCTTCGGTTATTTATATTGTGAGTAGCTACACTTGATGTTTGTGTGTTTTAGTGAATGTAATGTCCCCATTTTTAGCAGGTTCCTACAGTTGGCTTAGTCAATTCATCATTACGACCCTCATGAGCTGACAATGGGATTTGAGGTCTCAATTGCAGAGTTATTAGGCTTTCTAGTGGCCTATTGTGAGTTTTGGCTTCGTTTTGAGGGACTTACTATTTATAGTAAGTCAACAATTGGTTCTAATGAGCTCGATTGTGTTAGAGGAGTTGAATGGTGCTCTTAGTTTTTATTTCTGGCTTTTAGTTTGGGCTCCAAGAATCTTGGAGGGAGCATCTTATTTTAGTAAGTCACCCCATTAGGTTCCTTCATCATTTTTCTTAATCAAGATCACTCCTATGTTGTCAAATTTCAATTATGATGCTTCTTCAATCATTTTCGCAAGACGGGTGAATTATTACTATTATTCAACTAAATATATTGTATTTTTGTTGGTATTGTATGTTGGCAACCTTAGTGTCATAGCTTGTTGGAACTGGGTTGAAAAGTTTTAAGTTTTTAACTCTTGGGCACAAAAAACAATGACCTCGCGTGTCAGAATTTCATGATATGGTTGGAAAGGTCATTTTTGGCAGCCAAAAGCAAATTAATATATATTATGTGCCTAAGTATAAAGCAAAAAGGCTTTTAAGTGAAAGTTGTGTAGTTGAAGCCAAGTTGCATGATGGAGATTATAAATATGTCTCCCATTATGAGAATTGATCATTCTTGTCTAATGTTTTTTTAATTATTCTCTCTGAGGGTTTGGGGTTTGAGTTTGTGCTTCAATCCACTGCTGAGGTAAAGTGGTATTGATTTGATTTTCAACCTGATTTGAAAGGTCTTCTCAAACTGTGTCTATTGTAGCTGAGATGTATAGATTTCTGAGATTGTTGTTGTCTTCTTTGGGCTGTTATTACTATGGTTGGGAGGCAACATTGATTGCTGATGGTGATCATTCTTATATTTGCAATTGAGGACATTAGATACATGATGTAATTGGCCCAGCTGGGTGTCTAGAATTATCAGTTTCAGCGTAGGAATTAAATGCACATAGACGCCGCGTTTCTAGGCAGCTAAGTCCTGCAAATTGGGCACCTGGGATTGGTGATTTATCTCTAGTGTGGCATCATTGTTTATGCTGTTATGCATTGGTTTAATCTGCAACCTGGGTGTGGTTGCTATATGCAATTAGAGTATTGATATAATTAAATCTGGGCATTACTTCTGCAAATTGGGAGCATTCTTCTTCAAAGAAATCTGCTGCAAGTCTACCAGCTTATTGATATAATTTTCTGTTATAAAGCAATAGTTTGGCGACATTGTAATTGAACATTATTGCAACATTGAACACTTCAGCTTAACTCTGGTTGTAAATTTCATCTGCAAAGTAATATACTGTACTTCTTTAGTTGCAATTGTTGTTTCATATCGGTTTGGTTCATTTCATGTTTGTTTGCAAAGAAATCTTGATTAAATACAACACCATCTAGAAACAACATATTTAATCAATCAGAGCTTGCTTGTCATGCGTCTGACGAAATGCAAACAACTGATTAGTAAAGGAAATCAATGCTGCTAAAGCTATAACGGGCTGGGGTATTATAGTGAATAGCTACCAGATACATTCCGCCTAAGCTACAGGGTTTGAGTGTATCTATATCCCCAGCAATGGCATAGGAGACAGTTTCACCAGCCTTTCATATTAGAGCCAATATAATCTCTCTATGGACGATGTATCCGTAATTGATAGATTATTTCCTCTACTACGTGTTGATAAAGTCAACTCTCATCATGCATATTGTGTTAGACCTATGAGTGTGCCCATAAATTTAGAGCTTTGCAGTTGTCGCAGAAAAGGTTGTTGATTTGGATTAATCACGATAGCTGCAATTTTTTTTGTGATCACTATTCAACATTAAGTTTATAATCGTTGTCAGGAAGACTATAATCACTGCAAGTGATTAGGTAAATAACTAAATTGACCTCAAACCAATCACTACGTATTCAGTTACATGAACTAAACAGTAATCACCATTTATGCTTAATAATAATCAAAGTTTTGATTGTCAAAGGGATGTATTCAACATTGAATGGATGTGATCCATTCAAACAAGTGACGCTTCATTTTGGTATAGACATCACTCTTATTGTTTTCCAAGAATATCGAAGACATCAACACACATAAAAGATAATTGATATTGTAAGCAGAATCCAGAATATATATTGCAGAAGAGATTGCATATATCACAGAAGATATTGAGCATATTGCAGAGCATAATACATCTAGCGGAAGACAATATAATTATCGCAGCATATATTGGAGAGGATGATAATACATATCAAAGACATACTGGAGATTAATACTCATCACAGATTGGTATTTATATATTCATTGAAGCATTTTGATATATATTTTTATCAGCATTTTATCGTTACAGTTGCAGATCAGGCCATTGTAATAGGTTGTATTATTGATCATATCGTAATTAATCTTTTCAATACTCGAGAGAGATTACTGTTGGGTTTTTTTACCTTCAAGTTGGAAGGTTTTCCCAGGGTAAATGTTGTGTTTATTAGTTTAAATTGTCGCATATTTACATTGCTATTAATCTGATCATAAACACAACATGGTATCAGAGCTGGATTTAAAAAAATCATGACCAGATTAATTTAGCAGCAAAGTTCTTCTTTCTCTCCCATCTTCAAGTTGCAATATCGAGACATGAAAATGGTGTTTGCGCTCAAGGTCGAAGATAGACATGAAGTCAAACTTCAGTTCATTGAAGTTTAGAGTACTTATTGCACTTGAAGAAAATGATCTTCAGTTTGTGGAATAAAACAACTGATCAACGGAGAGACTTCAATCCAAGAAGAATGTTGTTAAAGCAAAGAAGCTTTTGATTGACTCCGTAAAGGATCACTTAATGCCTATCATTTCCAAAATGACAAATGCAAAGGACATGTTCAAAACCTTGAAGAGTCTATATGAGATCAACAACACAAATAGGGCTCTTGCTTTGAGGCAACATCAAGTCAAGTCAAAATGGTGAAACGACAATCAGTCATATCTTTCTTCATGAAGATCTAAGAGCTAAGAGATCAACTAAGTGTCATTGGGAATCAGGTTATGAATAAAGACATTGCCATTATACCACTTAATGGTATCCCTCAAACTTGGGATCCTTTTATCCAAGGTATTAGTGCAAGATCTAAACTACCTAAGTTTGATCACATGCAAACTGATTGCATTCAAGAAGAGTCTAGGATGACAGTAAGCGGAATTGTCAAAGGATCTCAAAATGAAAACACTTATGTTCTGCCACTCAAACTACAAAAAGAAAGGGAGAAATTGGAAAAAAGGCAACTTCAAGAGGAGGAGAGATCAAAGATCAGACTCTGCATCTAATTTTAAGAAGATGAAAAAAGATCTCTCACATTCAATGCTTTAGATGAGACAAGTTTGATCACTATGCAAGAGATTGTGTTTCAAAGCCTAAGCAACAGTTGGCAAACATTAATGAAGTCTCAAGGGAAACACAAAACAATTCAAAAGGATTTCTCTTCATTTTTTCCCCTATCAAGCAGTGTTCCTACGAATAGTGACACCTACCTAATTGATAGTGGAGCTTCTCAACACATCACAAGCTGTGAAGAACACCTCTCAGATTTCATAGAAAAGGAGTCTAGCCTTCAAGTAGTCATTGGAGATGATGCATGCTATTCAGTGTAAGAATTTAGAGCTACATCACTCAAACTAGAATCTAGGATTTCTCTTCATCTAAGTAATGTCTTATTTGTGTCACGAACCAAGAGGGACCTCATATCTATTTCAGCTTTGGAAAATGACGGTTATAAGGTAGCATTTTTAGAAGGAAAAGTTCTTGTATGGCCAAAGAAGTCAAGCATCAAGTCTACACGTGTAATTGGGAATCAACACAAGAGTTTGCGCAAGCTTTTTATGCATCCAGTTCAAGCTCTTCTACATAACTCTTCTAGTTCCAGTGAACTATGGCATAGAGAACCCGAACATCTACACTACAAAGCTCTTCTATCATCAGAGAAAATGGTAAAGGGAATCCCTAAACTTGGTCATGTACAAAATGGTACTTGTAAAAGGTGTGCTATACATAAAAATACTAAGTGACCAATTCACACTTGTGAGAGTAGATCAAAGGGAATATTAGAACTTGTACATTCTTCTTTATGTGGTCCAATGTCAATGTTATCCCTAAGTGGATTTTTGTATTATGTGACTTTCATAGATGATTACTCTAGGAAGACTTGGACTTATTTCTTAAGGTCTAAAGAGTCAAATGAAGTGCTCTACAGAATTAAAGAGTTTAAGGCACAAGTAGAGAACTTGTCTAGAAAGAGAATTAAAGTTTTAAGGTCCAATAATGTAGGTGAATATACTTTTGGTTGCTTTTATGATTTTTGTATTAAGGAAGGAATCAAGAGGGAGTTTTGTGTCCCTTGCAACCCATAGAAAAATGGAGTTGCAGAAAGAAAGAACAGATCCATTATTGAAGTTACAAAGCCATGATCCACGATCAAGAACTTCAAGCCTTCTTTTGGACAGAAGCCTCCAAAACTATAGTCTATGTTCAGAATAGATGCCCTCATCGAATATTGCAAAATATGACTCCAGAAGATGTCTTTTCAAAAGTTAAGCCTAATGTTAGTCATTTGAGAATCTTTGGTTGTCTAGTATATATCCATGTAACTAAAAAGTAAAAATAAAAGAACCAAGTTGGAACCTTTTGGCAAAAAAGGGATACTTGTTGGTTATAATGAAAACTCTGAAGTCTACAGGATTTACATTCCTGACTAGAAACAAATAGAAGTAAGCAGAGACGTTACATCGAGGAAGGTATTGGTTTCAACAAATCTAAAGGTTCATACATGGAAATAGATGAAGACCAAGAGTCTCCACAAGACATGAACATTGATCACAAAACTGAGATTCAGGGAGAGTCCACAGAACCTGAAGAGAATGATGATCCAATTGAGCCTTTGTATCCTAATGATGGGCCTAGAGATATTATTGTAAATAAAAAGAGACCTCTAAACTATGCAAGAGGCATAACAATTTGGAACTCCTAAAGGCACTTCTAGAGAAAGTAAAAGATCACATGGATTCTCTAGCTATGTAGCATTGATGTGTAATATTATTGAGACTAAATAAGGCTAGTCTAGAAAGATGCTATGGATGAAGAATATCGATCTATTATTAAGAATGACATTTGGGATATTGTACCTAGACTTGAGGGAAAACAGTTGTATATTCCAAATGGCTATTCAGGACTAAGCATGTAGTTGATGGAAGCATTGAGAAATACAAAGCTAGATTTGTTGCACGTGGTTTCTCTCGGAAAGAACAGACAACAAAGAAACTTTAGCTCTAATTGCTCGATATACTTTCATCAGGATCATCATTTCTATTGCAGCAGCTAAGGGATGGAAGCTACATCAGATGGATGTGAACACAAATTTTCTAAATGGTGTTTTTTGGATTCATGTTAAAACAGGTTTTGAGGGGACCCGAAATCCCATACAAAAAGCATCATGAAATATGCATTCAGCCCATAGTATCAAAGTAGTAGATAATACCAGGTTTTACAAGGACCTGGAGCCTCAGTAAATTGTACATAAAAGCACAAATCAAAATCCCACAAAATGAGAAACTATAAAACTGTTGGAGGCGAAAGGGACTAGCAGACACAACCAAGACCAAAGACCAAAACCCAGACGACTAGTAACCAAAAAGCCAAAAAAGAAGTAAAGACCTATACTAGTCCTTTCACTGCCTTAGCCAGATTCTTGCCGAGGCTGGCCACTTCTTCAATTGATTCCTTTGAAACCGAACTAGGAGTTGCCTCAATTGCCTTCTTTGTACTCAGCTCGGTATGCTTTTTTGGTCCTCCACTTAAAGAGACAGCAACAAGGGACACAATTTCCTCCGCACTTCTCTTGCCCAAACTAGTCGCAATAGCACAAAGACTGGATGTCATCATGTTCATATTTTGCTCACTATTCATAACAAGTTGGCAAAGTTTGGCCTCATAATCCAGAAGTTTACCTAGTATGTCCACAACCATAGCCTCTTGCTCCATCCTTTTATTTTTCTCTGTGCCCAGGCTCACCTGCAAATCCTTGACCATTCTTTTCAAAGAGTTCACCTCGTTATGCATCTAGGTATCAACCATGAGAGAAATGTTAGCAGCTTTATAAAGAAATTTGAAGTTTCCCTCACAGGCCTCCCCAAACATTTCATCAAGTTCATCAATTACATAATTACCTTGCCCCTAGCCATGCTCTGTATTAATTTCTTCCATTTTGGTATCATCTAGAGCAGTAAGCAAATCATTTTCCTCCACCACATTCACACCTTCATCCGGCTCACCGACAATCTAGCTCTCATTTGGTGGGTTATCCTTATGATCATCAACATGGCCAACCAAAAACTCCTGCGACTTTTTGTCCTTGTCATCATGAAGATCTTGCTTCCTTCTTCGTAACGATCTCCATCACAGAGTCCGCTTTATTTTTTGTGGTCCCTTCCTCCCCCTTTTTACTAATATTTTCTGTTGGAGCCTTACCATTTTACTTTTAAGCTCCTTGAGGTTTTTGTCCTCATTCCCTTTGCTTTTCTTTTTCTCAATTTCTAAATGGTGTTATTGAAGAAGACAACTACATTAAGCAACTTCAAGGCTTTGAGATTCACGAGAAAGAATCTCATGTATGCAAATTAAAAAAAGCTTTGTATGGTCTTAAACATGGTCCTCAAGCATGGTATGAAAGAATAGACCGATACTTTATGAGTTTGGGATTCTGCAAGAATGATGCTGATTTGAATATTTACTTCAAGGTAGTCAATGGTGAAGACTTAATATTAGTACTATACATTGATAACTTATTTCTTGTTGTGAAAGAACACGGAGTTGACTTTGAAATTGAGATGGACCTAAGACCCATACATTTCTTTCTAGGATTGGAAGTATACCAGAGGCCATGATATCATCCTAAGTCGAGGAGAATACGACGTAAACATCTTGAAGAGATTTGCAAAGTTGGATTGCAAATCTATGTCTACATTGATGGAAACCAACTAGAAGAAATTGAGTGAATCAGCAAGTAGTACAAACCTTGCAGATCCTACAATGTCCAGCCAATTGACTGCGTCCTTGATCTATCTAGTTAATACTAGACCCCATATATTTGCTATGATGTGAGTGGACTTGGATAGTTAATGCGTGAACCCAAATAGATACATCTAGTTACAGCCAAGCATATCTAGAGATACTTGCGTGGCATAGTTGGATATGGCTTGAAGTATCTTCTAGTGTGGGCTTAGACTTCTAGATTTATACAAATTCTGATTGGCCACGAAGATCGGAAGAGCACCTTCAATTGTTGTTTCAGTTTGGGATCCACTATGATTTCCTGGTGCCCAAAGTATAGCAAAAGCTGAATATGTTGCAACCAATGTGGCAGCAAGAGAAGCAATGTGACTTCGGAAGCTTCTTGCAAGAATGTTGGACAACCGTTGGATTCTACAGTTATTCATTAAGATAACCAGAGTTGTGTGAAGCTTTCTATCAATCCTTTGTTTCATGACTAAACAAAGCATGTAGAGATCAAATATCACAATATTAGATATATGGTGCAAAGGAATGCTATCTAGTTGAAGTACATTAGCACTAATAACCAGATGACTGATATTCTCACCAAGGCACTTGCTAGAGTAAAGTTTGTGCATTTTCGAGACAAGCTTGGAGTTGTCTCAACATCAATGATTACTTATGATGTACTATTCTTCTAAATAAAAGAGGAGTTTGAGGTGAAAGCCTTGGTGGGAGTAGTTATGGTGAAACCACTCATGGGAGTAGCCATGGTGGAAGTCATGAGAGATAATCCATAACTTAGCACTTGTGTTTATTCGCCCTTTCGGACTAGCTATGATGAATGTCCTGATGAGACGACGATATCGTGTTGAGTAATTTTGTGATGGGCACTTGTGCTCATTTATATTTCCATTCATGGAAGTAGCCATGATGGACCAATCCTCTGGGAGTAGCCATGGTGGAGGTCATGTGAGAGACTCCATGACTAAATACTTATGTTGATTCACCCTTTGGGAAAAGCTACGATGAGTATTGTAATGATATGACATCACATGAGTGATTTCGTGATGAACACGTGTGTTTGTTTGCATTTTCATGCATGGGAGCAGCCATGATGGAACCACCCTCTGAGAGTAGTCATGGTGGATATTATAACTCAAATATCTGAGTAGATTCTTTCCTAGCAAAGAGGGAGTATTCACGTTTTAACACGTCGAGAGTAACTGCTATAGCTGTAAGCTTTTTTGTGATCACTATTCAACATTAAGTTTATAATCATTATCATGAAGACCAAAATGCTACAAGCAATTAGTTAAATACTTGATTGACCTCAAACCAATCACTATGAAATTGGTTACGTGAACTAAATAGTGATCACCATTTATGGTTGATAATAATCAAACTTTTGCTTCTCAAAGGGACGTATTCAACATTGAATGGATGCAATCCATTCAATCATGTGACGCCTCATATTGGTAGAAGACATCAGTCTTCTTGTCTTCCAAGAATATAGAAGACATCAATACACATTGGAGATAACTGATCTTGTAAGCAGATCGCATAAGAGATCGCATATATCACAGAAGATATTGAGTATATTGTAGAGGATAATAAATCTAGCAGAAGAAAATATAGTGATCATAGCATATATTGGAGAGGAAAGTAATACAGATCGAAGACATATTGGAGATTAATACTCATCAAAGATTTGATCTTACTATATATTTATTCAAGCAGTTCAAAATATACTGTTACCAGCATTATTATTGTTATGGTTGCAGAGTGGACCATTATGACTGGTCATATTATTGCTCATATTATAATGAACCTTTTCAATACTAGAGAGATTATTGTTGGGTTTTTCACCTTCAAGTTGAAAGGTTTTCCTAGGGTACATGTTATGTTTATTAGTTTAAATTGTCTCATATTTACAATGCTATTAATATGATCATAAACACAACAAAGGTTAAATTTGAATGCTGATTTTGATGTGTTTAGAAATTATTTTTAAATACCGGTTTAATTCCTTGCTGTTGAATTCCATTTTATTGGAATTGATTTATTTGATTTTTGGGGAAAAGTCAATAATTCACTCAAATTATTTAATTGACTCATTTAAAAAGTCATTTTGGGAAAGTGCCTTTATTTTGGAAGAAGTGAGTTATTCACTCACTTCTCACTTTTGCCATTAATGAGGATTTGGATTTTGCTCCAAATTTCATTGGAGAAAATCACATTTATGCTTGTTGGGTTTGATCCACTCACTGGATCTTTATGAAGAGTGGTTTGTTGGATACATGTCAAGATTGCTCCACTTTGCTGAAGAGTTCATCCACTTTGGTTAAGTCTTGAAATTTCTCTCTTCATTCCAAGTTTTCTCCACTTTCTCTAAGGTAGGGCATCTCACCATTTTTTAGTTACTCTATTTGATCGAATGAATTTGGTTGCAATACTTGAGTGGGCTGAGAATTAATATTCCCACACAATCTTGCTTGATTTCATTACCAAGTTGGGTTTTTGTGAGTTATGTGTGTGTAGTTCAAATTTGGAGTTTTCGAGTTGTTATGCTGCTCAATTTTACGTATGTGCCCGGATTTGGGATTTTATTGTAGAAAGGTGATGTTGGGTGCCTAAGGGCACATGGGTTTTAATTCCGTGAGTTTATTTGATGATTAATTTTTGGGTGAATTTTTGAGCTCACCTCATTTTCCATGTTGTCTAGAACTTGTATGCCGCTATGTTCAGCATGATTGATCTATTAGAGGCTATAGTGCTCCAATTTTTTTATGGGATTGTGGAAACGGATTGACTTGAGGACTCCAAAGATAATTGATATTGCCATCCGAATCTATTTATTTTACGTTAAAATATCATTTTGCTCACTTCACCAGATTTTCTCCAAATTTGAGTATTTGGTTGCTTTTGAGCATTATGAGTCTTCCTTGTGTCCTAATGCGATGTGTGATGGATCCCATGGGAATCCGTGCTCTTGGCAAAGTGGCCAATCAAGCAATTTGTCATTTGTCTTATGCTTGTGTTGACTTGTATACCTTGAGTATTTGGGAGTGGATTTGTCCTCCAATGATTGCCATCATCCTTGGTGGAGACTAAGTTGACGATGCATCTTGTGCTTGGACCTCGATAGAAGCCAAGTGGACAATCCTTGGGTTATATTGTCCTCCTATAGACCAAGTGGACGAAGTCCCTATTTCTCGCCCTTGGTGTAGGCCAAGTAGACGAAGATCTTTGTTTATGTCCCCAATATAGACCAAG
The DNA here is from genome assembly GCA_028749045.1 of Cupressus sempervirens. Lineage (NCBI taxonomy): Eukaryota > Viridiplantae > Streptophyta > Pinopsida > Cupressales > Cupressaceae > Cupressus > Cupressus sempervirens. Next base: position 477,033,298 of record CM053788.1, read on the forward strand.
CGAACAAGTTTATTGTTTGGACTTTGTCCTTTGATGTTGAGTCAAAGGACTCAGTGCGTTGAGTAGGCATGGAGAGTATCTCCTTACGTGGACCCCGACCCAAAAGTGACCGCATAGGTTGTGCCAAGAAGTTCCTTAAAAAGTGAAAATCATAATACTAGCATTTACAACTAAAGGAGGTGCAATACTTGCGTCGATAGACATATATATAGATGATATTTTCTTCTTCATTCGTGGACCATTTTAATAGCTATAGACATTAGACATGTATATAAATGACAACTTTAGCTTGCTAGCCTCCACTTAATTCACATTGTAAGTTTCTGCAAGCTAGCTTCTTTTGTTTTCTGTAACATTGTACACTTGTTACCTTGCATCTTTCTGTAACTCGCAAAGGAAAACATTGATCAAAAAGTAATCTTAAATGATATGTATGCCTCCTTAAAATTCATAGTGAGAATGAAAGACGAATCAATTTGGATTGATCAATGTATTTCAACATTTGTTGAAAATATTGAAAAATGCTTCTACATATGATGGAAAAACAATTTTTTGTTCTTCATAATGCAATGAGCAGAGTTATCCACTACAATTGATTTGTGTTCAAAACTATATTATCTATTTCAAAATTCACATATTTTATATTTAATTTTATAATGTTAACAATATTAAGAAATATTATATAGCTTGTTAACTCTTGTTTTTCCCCATTTTTATAATGTTATGGTGAACTATGCAAAAAAAGCAACATACTTGCGAAAAGCAGACTCGAACCCTAATCCTCGCTCCCAAGTGAACATTACAAAATATGGAATGTGCCCTAAATGAACTTTGAAACCTGTAGTGGGAAGATCAAAAATTGCCAGCAATATAAAAACATAATATAAAAAAATACGACCAATATAATGCGCTAGTTCTAGAACCAGTAGCACGAAATCACCTAGCAAAAACAAGTAGTTTTGAAGCTCTAGTTCAGCTTCATAAAAGCTAAAACGCAGCCATTGCCATCAAGCAACCAAACAGTGAATCTCAAAACAGAGATAAATGGCAGAAGGTCACAAGTCAAAGAAACAAGAGACTAGGTTCCGCCACACTCAACTTGGCCCCAAGTATCAATAAAAAAGCAAAAGATGAGCATTTGAAGAACTAGAAAGTCTTCTTCAAACAGACCAAGTATACAAAATCAAAAGAACTCCAGGCAAAAAAGGACAATATAGAGGGTAATCGCAAGCCTTTTTTTATACACAAATCATCTCTCGACCTACAAAGGTCTTGGTTGCTGATAGTATTGAACTAGGTTGTAAGAAACCTAGTTCCCCTCTACTCAAAAACCTAACTGATAGATCGATTAAGACAACAGCAATTGCCCCCAAACCCCTTGTTTATATCCCCCCGCATAAGAAGAAATAGCTTGCTGTAAACAAGCAAATTGAAACCCTCATCCCAGAGAAATAAACCATGTTGAATGCAGTAAATATGATCATAATTAGCAATAAATACAATGAAGCAAAATGGCAAGAATGCTCTGATCTAGGAGTATATGCGATCTAGAACGGTCCAGAAAGATATAAAGCTAAATTGGAAAAGAACCTAATAAAGATCTGCGGTGCGAAGGTAAGTAACATCACCCCTTTTGATAATCATTCTTGGTATATTCAATGTCAAGATCATAGAACTAGAAGCGAATTGGTAGAAATATCAAATTATTACTATAAAGGGCACTCCAATCAAATTTATAGCATGGCAACCTAATTTTAATGCTAACAGTAATAAGAAGTTACAGATAACAAAATGGATGGAATGTGCAAATATTCCTCCAGAACTAAATGAGATTAACATCATTAAAGAATAGGGCAAGCTTTAGGAAATCTTATAGGTTTTGAAGTAAACCATTATAAATCAAGTAAGATTATATTCCTAGTTTCTATGAAAGCAAAACAAAATGAGCCCATAATGAAAAAATATCATAACGAATAGATCGATTTGTAAATTAACCTTCACTAACTATGAAGGAGAAATCAATAAAATAATAGGAGCAAACTTCAGAACGGAAAATATAAAGAACAATCTGAAAGAAGCCTTAAGGAATATCTAAAAAAGGAAGAAGAAGGCAAAAGACAGCAAGCCAAAAAGAAAATCAGTTGACAAAGAGAGTCCAAACACTCAAGCCATGAGGGCAAAAGAGGCAGTGCAAGAAGAACAAAGGGAAAATATAAGGATATAGAAGATCCAGAGATAGAGATGAAGAAAAGCATGGATTATCAATTCACAATGGAAAAATACAAAAATTGTGAAGGGTGCAGATAAAAAAAGGAAACTCTACAAGAAATAGAGCTCAATATGAAAAAATTGAACATGCTTTCTCATGAGGTCTTACTCCTCCAAAATGATCTAGAAGATCAATTTATTCTTGCAAATTGTAATCATATAGAGCATAAAGGCAAGTCAGTTATGGGATTAGAATCAGAAAAGAGCACAAAAAGGGTATGCGAAATAGTGACAAAAGAATCAGAAGAGGAGATAAACACGAAACAAGGTACATCAAAAAGCAAGTTGGAGTCAGAAACAGATAAGAGCAAAATTGGGGAAACAAATAAACACATAACTAAAGAACAAAGCCTAACAGACAAGAAAGAAGCAATATTTGAAAAGCAAGAACAGAGTCCTAGCATACCGGCTACAGATTCAACTAAATGGAGTAATGTGACCATTAGGAAAAAACCAAAGAAAAAAAGCTACTAGTTTTGGCAGACACCCATCAATGATAAGGATATTTTTGACCTAGATAAGAAAGAGGAAATCAAGATAGAGGATAAGATTTCTATAGAGCCCCTAATACCAATGGAGATGGAAACTCTAATTAGAGAAGCAGAACAGAATATCAGTCAATCAAGCATACAAATAGAAGATCAGGAAAATCAACTAGGAGGCAATACAAACTGGGAAGAATTTAGAATCCTGGGGGAAAAACTACCAGGGAAGGAGTAAAAAGTGCAAGAATTGAGGAGGAAGGTAAGAATGTAGAAGAAGAAGAAACTTCACTAAAGAATCAAATGATTAGAGAGCTTTTAACAAAGGGAGAATAGGAAGCAAAAGAGTCAAAAGTCTCAACTAAGGTCAGACATCAGTCAAATTTGGAAAATCTAGGAATATCCATTAACCAGGAAGGTCTAAAAACATCTAATTGTGGAAAACTAAAACTAAAAAAATGACGGAAATCACTAAAAGAGCTTAGGGAGGCAGCAGGGCAAGCAAAGGAACAAACTAAGATAAGCAAAATACTACAAGTAGGAAAGGGGAAGATCCTTCCCAAGGACCAATGAGAATAACATGGAATGCTAGGGGCCTAAACGTCCCTAGCAAGAAACGCTTGCTTAAGCGTAACCTCACATTATTTGAATCAGAAATGATATTTATTCAAGAAACAAAATTAAATAAAGAAGAAGAAACCAAGTTAGGACAGAAGTTAAGTATATGGAAAACAGAATTTAAAGAATCAAATGGAGCCTCAGGTGGATTGGGAATACTATGGAAGACTCATAAGATCGATCTAAGAATAATAGCTACAAACTCTAATTGGATAGGATGCAGAGTTTCAAGTCTTAAAAATAACCTTCAGATCATAGCGATAAATATTTATGGGCCTACCCAAACAGCAAATAAATTAACAGTATGGAATGAGATCAGCACCTTTATAATTAATCATCAAAATGTGAACTTTATCATTGGAGGAGACTTCAACGCAATAATAAAAAGAGAAGAAAAATATGGAGGTATTCAAAAAATTTCACGAGCAACAGTGGACTTTAGAGAATGGGCAAAAAATAACTTACTCATAGATATTCCAACCAAGAATGGAACATTTAAATGGAATAATAGAAGAAAAGGCTTCAGCTATATAGTGGAAAGGTTGGATATATTCTTTTTTTAAAAAGACTTAAGCAGCTTAAACAGAGAGATCAAGGCAAAAATACTACCACTAGTAGGTTCGGATCATTTTCCAGTAAAAATAGATATTATAGAACCATCTAAACCTACTAGAAACCCGTTTAAATGTGAAAAAATGTGGTTCTTAGACAAAAATTTCATAAAAATTGGTAGCAAGAAGGACAAGTCCAAGGATCAAAAATGTTTTGCATTGTGTCTAAATTAAAGATGGTCAAGGAAAAAATTCTAAAATGGAACAAATCACAATTCAACAATATATTTAAAGAGAAACTTGATATAGAAGAAAAGTTGGAAAAATTAAATAAAGAAGTTATTAAAAAGGGAATGAATAATGAAACATGCACACAAAAAAAAGAACTTCTATTAAAACAAGAAGAAATTTTAGCTAAAGAAGAGGTGTTCTAGAAACAAAAATCTAGGGAGAAAGCTGGTAGAAGCAGATCGTAATACGAAATACTTTCATACAAGTGCTTTACAACATTAAGCTACTAACAATATATCAAAAATCAAAAATCAAAAATATCGAGGGAAATTTGGTAGACAATCCGGCCAAAATCGCAGAAATTTTTGTTGATTACTTTAAAGATATTCTTAATAATTATGAATCCTCTAACCGAGTAGCACAAGAGGAAATATTGTAAGCAATTCCAAAGGTTATCACATAAGAAGATAATAAAGCTCTCAATAAACTTTTCTCTCTGCAAGAGATTAAAACAGCTCTTTTTAATATAAATCCGGATAAATCACCAAGACTATATGGGTTTCACACATTTTTTTTCCACAAATGTGGGGAAATTATAGGAGAAGATTTGTGGAAAGCAATTGAAGCATCAAGAAATGGGGGGACACTACTATCAGAAATTAATCACACATTCCTAACACTAATCCCAAAAACAAGTAAGGTTGAAGAACTAGGAGACTTCAGACCAATAGCACTTTGCAATATGATCTATAAAATCCTATCTAAAGCTTTAGCAAACTGACTTAAAGAATATCTCCCTAAATTAATATCAGAAGAACAGACAGGATTTGTACCCGAGAGATCTATTGTAGACAGCATCTCACTCATTTAAGAAACCATCCATTCAGCATCAAAGAATAAGGAGGCATGCATGTTATTAAAACTAGACATACAAAAAACATACGATATGGTGGATTGGAGATTCCTTTGCAAAACCCTCGAAGCATTTGGATTCTCACACCAATGGATTAATATCATTTATCAGTGTATATCTACCCCAAAAATATCACTCCTTATAAATGGAACCCCAGAAGGTTTCTTTAGTATATCTAGGGGGATCCGTCAAGGTAACCCTATCTCTCCCTCTTCATCATTATGGCTGAAACCTTTGGGAGAACAATAAAAATAGCACAAACTGAAAGGAAAATTAAAGGAATTAAGGTAACAGAGAATGTTGCTAGTACCACACATCAGCAATTTGCAGATGATGCAATACCAGCTAGATTAAGCACTAAAAAAGAAATAGACAACTTTAAAATAATCCTAAACAACAACACAAAAGCATCGGGGCAAAAAATTAATGCAGAAAAATCAGAAATTTTCTTCCTTAATACACTATTAAAAAGAGAAGAATATATCTACAATGAATTAGGATATAAGAAAAGAACCTTCCATGCAAGTATATAAGAATATACTTGGAAAAAGAGCTAAAAAGAATCAAGGCTAGGAGGAAATATTGGAAAGAATAGATAAACATACGGAAGCATGGAAAGGAAAATGAGAATCAAGGCTGTGAGCAAATATTGGAAAGAATATATAACCATATGGAAGCATGGAAAGGAAAATGGTTAACCAAAGTTGGGAGAGCAACAAAAATCAAAGCAGTTTTATCAGCAATACCCACCTACCAACTATCATGTCTCCAACTACCTAAGAATATCAATCAAAAAATAGAAACGAAACTGAGAGATTTCTTTTGGAAAGGCATAGAGGATAAAAAGAAGATAGCTCTAATAAGATCGGAAAAAAAATTTAGGCCAAAAGAAGCAGGGGGATTAGGAATTAAAAATCTAGAATGGCAGAATGAAGCATTCGACGCAAAACAAGTCTAGCAAATATATCAAGAAAGAGACAGTAAATAGGCAAGAATTATGTATAATAAATATCTGAAAGTGGTAGACAACACATCTCTATTGAGAACTAGGAACCCTTCCAAAGGTTCTACAGCATGGAATTTCATGCTAAAATGCCCCCCTTGATTTCGAAATTTGTAACATGGGATATAGGTAGAGGTGACAAAATCCTATTCTAGGAAGATTCATGGAATGGGCACCCCCCCAAATCAATCTGACATAGCTATCAATGCCAAAACTCTACTTACATTAGTATGGGGAACCAAAGTTGCAGATTATATCCTATATGATCCCTCTAATGAAGAAGCCGCATGGAGATGGAAATCCCTAGAAAATAGAGATCTTAATCCAGTAGACCAAGAGAAATTAGACTCTATTCTTAGAGTGTGCCCAATCAACTATTTCAATAGGGAAGACAAGCTCATCTGAGCAGCTTCCAAAGACGGAATTTACAAGGTAAAGGAGGGTTATAACCAAATAATTAATTCACAAAGGTGGGAAGCAATAAATATGCCAATAAACCTATGTTGGGATCCAATAGGACTACCTAAAGCATGTATCTTTCTTTGGGCAGCTTCCCAAATCAAATCCTAACAGTAGATTGAATCACGAAAATGGGTTTTGAAGGCCCAACGAGATGCATCCTATGCAAAGAAAACTCAGAAACAGCAGAGCATCTCTTGTATCAATGTAAATATGCTAAGGAATGTTGGGAATGGCTTAAACTCAAACTGAACTAGATTGCCCCACTCCAAGGGAAGTGGCAAGACCACCTCTCAGGGTGGCCTAAAGAGACAAATAACAAAGTATACGGAAAACTCTGGAATATCACCCTAGCTATCCTAGCATGGGAGATATGGAAGGAAAGAAATAGATGGATCTTCAATGACGAAGAACTCAAAACTTCATCTCTCCTTAACAAGATTGAAGCAAGTATCACAGAAGTTATAAATTGCAATCTTAGAAAAATTACAAAACAAGAAGGTTCTTTTTCAAAATGGGATGCAAAAATGAAAAAGAATTGGCAACATCTAATTAATCCAACTCTCATTTATAAAAAAAAGAATAGTATAGCCAAAAAAGAGTCCAGATGGGAACCCCCAACTAAAAGATGGAAGAAACTTAATTGCAATGGAGCCTCAAGAGGAAACCTGGGTGTAGCAGGAATCGAGTGTATAATCAAGGAGGAATCCGAAAATTGGATCATGAAAAGAGCTAAGCCCTTGGGAATAGCTTCGAACAATATAGCAAAATCAAAAGCTATACATAAAGGACTAAAACAAAGTATTAAATTAAAAATCAAAAAGATTATAATCGAAGGAGACTCTCAGATCATCCTTAATGCTCTTAGAAAAGGGAAAACCCCTAATTGGATAATGAATTCAAAACTAGAAAAAACTATCAATCTTTTGGATAAATTTGAAGAAGTGAGATTTATACATATACACAGAGAAGGTAATATAGAAGCAAACCTATTGGCTAATAAAGGAACGGATGGAGAGAACATTCATTTAGTTGATCAAAATCTAGTTCTCTTAGCTAATCATGAATCTTAGGCCTTTTAAAGCATTCTCCTTTGGAACTAGGATATATGATTAACTCATTACGTGCGAATTCAGTAACTTGTTCTCATCAAAAGTAGTTCTCATCACTCAGAAAACTTGTGACAATCAAGTATCCAATTATAATCATTAATCTTTCGTGTTGTTTTAATCCTTACCCATATGATTTGTGATTTCGTCATCGCTCACTTCACTCTAGATCTTTCCTGACTCCGGAGAAAGCTTCTATAAATCTGTGTTGTCATTTTACCTCTGCGATCAATCTGAGATGTCTAGTTATCAACTAGGGTAGGTGTCAGTATGGATACAAATATCAGTCTCTATCATGCTATAAAGGTCTGCACTATGGCTTTTCGAGGTAATGTGAACCCTGAGAGATGGAATCGATTGCTCAATCCCGCAGACGATATAAGCAAGGTAGCCATTAGCAAAGTGCTAGGTGAAGGCGTCTTTAATTATGATTTTTCATGGAGAACAAATAGCGACATTGTAGGTGCTTGGATTGGATGCGTACTTAGGGCAAAAGTCGAGAAATGGGATATTATTCAGCTCTACTATAACATTTTTGATCCACTATGGTTGGTAGGACTAAGACAGGTGGTATTCAGCATTGATTATAAGCTCAAGATTCCTCTGTCAAAAGCTTACATGTCTCACCCACCAAGGAGTTTTGAGCTAGCAATTGTGCCTAGACACCCTTCATTGGTCATTCGAGATAATATCCTCTTTTTCTGAGAATGGCCAAGGATGGAAGCCAGCATTTAGTTCCTCCTACGTTGGAGAGGTATCGTGGAGCATCCCTCCAAGGATTGGCTCATACATTATCTGCATACCTTCAATGCTTACATTCATCCAGGAGTGGATTTTGCAGACATGGAAGCAGTGGAATTCTGCCTACCAAATTTAGACAAATCGAGCAAAGCCAAAAACACTTTTGAATTTCCTCCTAGATCTAGGGCTAAAGACCTAAGGGAAGCAACTGAAATCATCATGGTATTCTAGAAGAAGGAAGAAGGATCCTAGATGGGGTCTTTGGTCTGGCTATGATGGATGTTTTGGTGTTTTTGGTGCTTCTAGATGTTGAGGAGATTCCTGCTCTTTTAGAATGGTCTGGTATTAGGGTTGCGGTATCAATATGATTTTTGGGATATACTATGTTAGGGTTCCTCGGTTAGGGCAGTGGTGTTTTAAATACTTTGTATGTTTGGGGATATAAGGTTTTCTGCATTTTGTCCTGGATAGTTATCTCGGTTGTTTCTTAGCTGTGGATTATTTTTTGGCTTGTATGGTTCTTTTCTATATCTCTGGTTTACGATGTATATCTATCTTAATATGAATATAAAGCAAACATTATATCTGTCTTTATCTTTTCATGGGGTTATCTGGTTTAACCTTACTAATTCGAGCTCGGCCCCTTTCGTTGGCATGTTATATTCTCCCTATATTTGTATTGTTAAGTCTATCGACTTAACCCGTGTCCGATCCTATTCGGCCTGAAATGGTTCTAGTTTGTTTTTTTCTGTGGTGGTTTTGTTTAATGGTGAATTTGATTTTGATTATTTTGAATTAGCTTAAACTCTCTCAGGTAACACTAAAATAATCAGACTCATTCTGTAGGTAATAAGCAATTAGTTTGGTATTATTATATATTTAACCTTAACTCTAGCTTAAAGCAGCCCTAATTAATCAATAGACATTTTTTTCAATTAAAATGAAACAAATCTAGTAACCAAGGATATATTTTTTGACTTTTTTCTAACAGAATTAACAACACTTTAAGTTGCATTTCCTAGTAGCAGGTGAGCGTGGAGAAACTATTTTATCCAGAAAGATAGTAGAGTTTCTACAAGTAAACAAAGAAGAGGATGTTTCTTTCTCCTGCTCTTCTCTCCCTTGTCACTACGCTCCAAATGTGATTCGTGATATCGTATTGTAGCCTTCAATACTGATCCTAAAAACAGCTAAGAAGTATCGCGATTTTGCACTGTATTGTTAGAAATGGCTATCAAGCTTTGATACTGTACACAAAATCTAAAATGGAAAGTTGAAAACTGGGGTATACCCCTTTTAAACATGTAATATTTAAGGACTACGATTGCGGACAAGACTAGAAGTTTTCTTCTCCATTCTTTCCTACCAGTGGCCATTTGAACGGAGATACTTTGATGTATTTTTATTTAGTTAATATAATCAAAAGGCTTTGGCCGTTTACCAATCAAAAAGAACCTATATTAAGAAATATTATATTTTTTTAGTTAGACCAATTTTTTTTTAAATAGCTTTAAAAATATAATAATTAATTAAAATATAAGCTTCAAAAATTGATGGAGAGGAAAGTACTAATTACAAAAAACGAATATTTATTTTAAATTATATTGAATACTTATTCCAGTCAAACAAAATTTTAAAAATATATATCAAATTTGTTTTTAAAAAAAAGAGTATGAAGTTCAACTCAATCCGTCATCCACAATCCCTAGCCAAGATGTAAACTAAGTTCGAGGACAAAATAATGATGCACAAGCAATGTAAGTATAAACATGAGGATTGATCAAGCAAGTACATCAAGATAACAACAAGAATTCATGTACAAGCAAGTTCAAGGGCATGTTAATGAGAGGATTTCTAAATTACAAAGATGGAAAAGTGTAAATAAAACAAAGATTGCAAGATAAGAATGTTGATGTGGCACCTATCCAACTCCAACTAATTAGAGAGTTTTAGTTGCATGTGTCCAAAATCATCCAATCATTTTATGCCAAGTGTAAATGTTTAGGCATCTAATGCCTCTATCCAACCTATTTCATGATTGGTCAATAAAAGCAATGTAATTATCTTATTGGCCCATGGGGGTGGTCATTCATACAACTGGATAAGCATTTAATGCTTGTAGCTATTAGTTGAATTAGGGCATTGAGGGAGATATCTTGGCCATTCAAATTGATCTTTGCCTTTCATTGTAATTGAACAACTATGAAAGGCCAAGACTTTCTCATTTGTAACTCATTTGAATAAGATTATATTAGACTAGATTAGTTGAGAGAGACTTGGAGAAAATGCTACCATAATCCAATCAAAGTAATTGCTAATTCATTGTTGGTCTTCATGGCGGATTATTTGTGTTGCTTTGGAGCATTACATGGTTTCCACATTTCCTCGCTTAGATTAGGATTTCATTTCATGTTGATTAAAAATTGTGATAGTTGAATGGAAGATACTTGAGATGCATCTTTCTGGACTCTCTTAGACCAAACCCCCTGTTGTTGATTGTCAGTTTGCCTTGTGTGGTCAAATGCCATATTTATGAGCTTTACTTTGATTAGTGCTTATACTGTAACATGAATCGATGGATGATGTCAACATATTGGTAATAGTTTGAACATCTTATATTACCTTACGAGATCGCACTAACTTGGTTAATGTCGATGACTAACCTAAATCTAGTAGAGGCACAAGGACATCCATTGTTTGTTGCATTCTAGGAGTAAAGTAGCTTTTTAAACCCTTTCCTTTGCAGTTTGTTTGTTTGAAGTGGTCGAAGTAGTTGATATGCATTAATTGAGCAGTGTAAGTCCCTTTATGACACCCAAAATATCACATCTTTATAACTGTGATAGGATTTCTAGGCTGGAGATGGATAACCTGCAGTTAAGAGAGCAAATTAGCTCCTTGACTGATACCATTTCTGGACTCAAGACTACCACAATCTCCAATTCGTCTTTGATTCAAGGTTTTTCGAATACTTTCACCTCCGAGACTACAAGTCTGGAAACCAATATCCATTCCATTATCGCGCAACTTGAGTGACTTGATACCATCAAAGAGCAACAATCAGTTATTGCAACAAAGCATTCTTCTCTTATCTCTAAAACCGAGCAGAAAGTTAAGTCGTGGGCCTCCCTCTGTAATAGCACAAATACTACACCTCTAGCTAGTCTTGACAAGATGGTTCAAGGGAAGATTGAAGATGAGCGGATGAGACAGGTTCGTAAGCTCAATCTACGGGTTCATGGACTCCCTCCTACATCTGATCCTCTCTCAGTCGAACGCTCTTTCCTCAATGATCAACTTGGTCACTCCGACATCACATTGGATAAGTGTTGGGTTGGCCATGGTGATGTCTTGTTCATCCAGTTTCTCTCACTTGTTGATAGGCTCCGTACTCTCAGAGCTAAGAGGAAGTCATTCTCTCTCCCTTTCAAGATTTTCCTAGATGAAGATCTCACGAAGACTCAGGTTACAGAGCTGAAACATGCTCATGGTATTGTGGCAAAGGCGAGGCAGGCTGGTAAATGGGCAATTATCAGAAATCTCATAGCAGTTATTTGGGATTCCCTCCCCAATGGTTGGGAAGTGAGATATGCCCCCAAGGCCAAATGAAGGTCCTGCCAGTAGTCGGACAAGAGGGAGACCCCCACTTGCTCCCTTCTTGTTAACTGTTGGAATGGTAATGGCTCATTACGGTCATTACCTAGTCTTTTGAGCGATGACATGGGGTCCGTGGATATTCTTGTCATTATCGAGACTCATGAGAGCCCTGTGCGTCCTCTTCCAGGGTTTACAGGTTATCAGTGGTTATTTGTGTGTAGAGAGGAGGTTCATGCTTCTGGTGGAGTCTGTGGGTCTGGTGGCATGGCTTGTTTGATTAGGGATGATATTTTCAGTTGCACTTTTATTGTCCACTTTGATATGTTTGCCAGATTTTTGTAGGTCCGCATTGACCGTAAGAGTCACCGTCAGAAAGATTTCTTTTTGGTTGTTTGTTATTTCCCGCTAGCTTCCTCCCATTATGCTATCCATAGCACTGAGGACGGGGACCCTTTTGTTGACCTTAACGAGACTATATCTCATTTTGTTGCTTTAGGGGACATCATTATTCTTGGTGATTTCAATACAAGGACCAGAGAACTCCAGACTCTGCTTTATGACCATAGTTCTGATTCCATTTGCTCCACTGAGATAGATCCGACTACTTTGGGGCTTCAGTATTTTTCTAATGATGCTCTTGGACCATTTTCCTGCTATGGTCGCCATCTGTTGTAGCTTTGTGAGTCTTCTAGTCTTGTGATCTTGAACGGTCTTTCTAGCTTTCTTGGATCTGAGCTCTTCACTTGCTAGCCTCATTGTGGTGGAGCTAACATTGTTGATTATGCCCTCACTTGTCCCTCCTTCATCCCCTTCATCCACAATTTCACCATCTTATGCCATCCTCTTGCGGATCATGCTCTCCTTAGTATTCGTACTCGCATTTCTCGTCTTGTTTTGCCTCCCCTTCAGTCACCTCATCTCTCTTCTATCGCTGCTCGTTCACCCATTCGCTTTCGCTTCCTCGACGGTGATTGTGAGCTCTTTTCTTCTCATCTTTCCAGACTCCTCAATCCTGCGTGTTTTTCTAACTCTTGTGAGGCTGCCTCCATGCTTGACTTGCTTGCGACGGTCATTCAGAAGTCTACCATCCTTTCCATTCATCACCGTCCTTCGCTTCACCTCCACAAAAAATGTCGTAATACTTGTCCCATGAACTAATGGTTTGATGTTGATTGCAAAGCTTTCCATCGCTCTGTGCATTTTCCTTTCGAGGCTCACTCCCCCAACTTTTTTGGCACACTCTTTTCCCCCGTTGTTCCCCTCCGCCCTCCACCCTTGACTTTCGCTCCCTCACCTCTCACACCACAGCTCTTTATGACATCCCTAGGTAGCCTTCTATCCACCCCATTCCACCTCCTTTCTGCCACTTGTTCACCCCTTCTTGCATTTATGAGGCCATCAGATCCATGAGATGTAAGAGAGCTGCGGATCAGGAGGGTTTCCAGGCTGAGCTCTTCAAGTTTGGTGCCTGATTTTGGGCCCCTTTATTCTTTAATTTCTTTTCAATAGAGTGATTTGCACTAGGTTCCCGATTTCTTGGTCTAGGCATCTGATTTATCCTATTCACAAGACCGAACTTGTTTCTAATCCGGGGAATTACAGAACCATCATAATTGGGCACACGTTTGCCAAACTTTATGAGACAATCCTTAATGTTATGTTATCTAGCGAACTTGTCAATAAAGGTTGTAGGGCTACAAGGCAGGCAGGTTTCCAAGCCAACTATCAGACCATGGATCACATCTTTAGTTTACGAGCTATTATTGAGGAGGCTAGATACAGAGCAGCTAAAGTTTACTGCTACTTTGTTGACTTCCGCAAGGCTTTTGATTTTGTTCCTAGGATGGCTCTTTTTGAGAGCCTTCGAGAGATTGAGATTTCTAAGATGTTACTTACCGCTATTATGAGATTATATGAGACTGTGATTGGCAAATTCAGAACCCCTGAGGATTTCTCAGATCCGATCCATAGCACCATTAGGGTCAAACAGGGATGTCCTTTATCCCCTACTTTGTTCAATTTACATATTGATGAGCTTGAAGACTTCCTTCTGAAGTCTTCGTTCCCAGGTGATGGTTGCTACTTAGCGAATGATGTGGTTCTTCTTGCTTCCTCTCCAGAGAGTTTACGGAGGCTTCTTGATGGCTTGGCTTCCTTTTGTGGCCAGCAGCAGCTTGTGGTTAACCTGAGTAAGACTCGAGTTATGATCTTTAATTGCTTAAAGACTTCTCATCTTCACTTCTTTTCTCAGGGACAGAAGATTGAGATCACTTCATCTTATACATATCTGGGGGTTAAAGTTTTCTAGACCTCGATTCAGTATGAGACCGGCGATTTAGCCCAGAGTCAATAAGGGTACGGACTCTCTTGCTAAGCTTGAGAAACAGTGCTTTAGACATCACTTTCAGGATACCTCATCCAAGTTATCCCTCTTGGACTCCCTTGTGTGGCCTACAATTCTTTATGGATCTGTGGTTTGGGGCCCGTCTCTCCTTGGTTTTGATTGCGCCTCAATTGAGCGGGTTTAGACTTCGCTATTGCGGCCCATCATTAGATGCCACAAGTTCACTTCTCATAGTATCATTCTTGCTAAGTTCGATGCTCATCCCTTCAGTCTCGCGACCATATTTGATCTAATTTGGTTCCTTCCATCTATGTAGCTTTGCAGATTTGGTTGGTGAACATGATCAATACTCTTGGCATATTGTTCTTTTGTTACTACTGCGAGTTCTAATTCTTGTTCTCGAGCTCGCTGCTAGTATGCACGGGCTTCTTCTCTGCTGGGGTCGATTGGGTTTGATATTGACCGCCTCCCTCCTTACTAGTTATTGTTGAATGCCCATGCTCATCTCCTCCACTCATGGTAGGAATTAAATGAGCATGTCAGACTTGACATTTATAAACAGTACATTGCCACTACCTAGATTAACCTGCCTGGTGGCTTACATCCGAGGAAGTCTTTCTATGTGGAGCACTTTTTGGAGATCTCTGATGGGATTATTGTTCATCCTAGCTACCTTTCTCGACGATGGTCTCATGCCTTGCGTATCTCCCTGGGGTCCTTCATAGTTGGTTCTCACCATCTTCGAGCTCAAACCGATCATCATATTGACAGCGAGGAGCGGATCTATAAGATGTGTACTTTAGATGAGATTGAGATAGAGACTCACTTTATTTTTCGTTGCCCTATCTATTATGAGATTAGATGCAGATTTTTCTGTCTGTTCTGAGAGTGTTTCTCTCTTTCTAATTTTTTTAGTTACTGTGACCAGCGGTGTCTTGCACTTTATCTTCAGGAGGCCACTATGCTCTGTGATAGTATGTTACAGTCACTACTTCTTCACCGGCATACTTCTACTCAGCTCATTACAACCTTTTCACACCCTTATCTCCTCTGCATTTTGTGAAAAGGTCATCTAGTTCTACCAGTTCTTCCAGTCTTTTCAGGTCTGTCAGACCTCGTACCAGCTACTTGCATCAGCGACACTCCTCTACGAGTTCACAGAGACAGAGCAGAGCTTCCATCCATCGGCAGGCATATCCTTTTGTGACTGATTTCTTTCTGCCTAGAAAGGACTCCTAGTCTTTGCCTTGGCCTCTCTCTGTTTCTTTTCTTCTTGTTTTGTTGTATGTTGTCTTTTTCAGACACCATTTGGTGCTCCTTCTGTTGTCAGCCTTCTTGTTGTAATCCTCCAATCCCATAGACCTTTTGGTGGTCTTTAGTTGGACATTACTATCATTATCTTATCTTATCTTATCTTGGAAAATTAAGTTTTTGGTTTTGCATGTTGTAGTGGCATAAAACTCACATCAACAAATTCCAACGTAAAATGCAATAATACATCCAAAAGAAAAATTCTCACTTGCGTCCAAAGTTGCTAATCCACCAAGAATTCCTCCCCTTCATCTCCTAAACCAATTTTGGGACCCTATGTCCCAAGATTCCCCATCATTATTCCTTCATACTATTTATTTCTACCATCCATTTCCAATCCACTCTTTCCACGGCCCTCACAACATGTGCCAATGTTGGTCCTAACCAACATCTCCCTATCACAGTCGCCATCATTACATCCAAATACTTACCACCATGTTTTCCCTTATACCGCATATAACCCCCATCAAAATTATCTAATCTATGCTCCTACTAGCTTGATAGGAAACTTGATGCTTGAGTCATCCCTTCATCTCCTTTATCACCTATCTTCCAAATCCATTTATCCACATTGATATCCATCCCTAAACTCCCTCCTGAAATTTGGAAATTTTCAAAAACTAATCAGAAAATTTCAAAAAGAAACGATTTCTTCTAGTAGTGAAAACTTGGAAAATAGGCGCCCTACCGAAGTGCCATAATGAAAACTTGGTGAACAAGCATCATGTGTAATCCCTCCTATTCATTCCTCTCCACACTTCGAGGTAAGTTCTTCTAGCTATCCATCCATCATATCTCAATCACATATGCCTAACATACCTATCATATCTTATCCATTTCACTTTCCTCCATCCTCCTTTGGCTCATGATAAAAATAGAGGCGCACATCTCTACATGCTTTGGACACCTCTTGGCATCCATTTCCTAACACAATTTTCATCTGTCTATCCACCCATCCTTCCATACATATAATCCCTACACGCACCTTCATTATCCTTATCTACTCATCATCCTATCTTCCATCTATCTGTCTCATCCTCTTGTCATTTCATCTTCCATCCTATCATACCCGTCCTAATGTCTCATCATGCATGACCTATCCTAAGTGGGGACATCTTTTTCCTTGGTGGTACATGTTGTTATATGGAGCCTAATCAGACTCGGAGATTATTTTTCCCCACTTTTATTGTCATGGTTCCCCCAAGATTTTTCTATGGGGGATTGGGGGCTAAAGATGGGGTCAAGTGACAGCACCCCTTGCAAGGTCTAAGGGAAGAGCCCTGTGATGGAAGGCAAGGTCAAGGGGCAGCCCTTGCAAAGCCAAAAATGATTTTATTGTTGTAAAAGGCATCGAGAGTTATTTTTTATTGGCTGACATATTCCAACCCTTACTTTGTAACCAATATAAGTCTTGTTAAAATGGCTTAGGGTTAGAGATTTTAATATGAAAATTTAGTAGCTTCTTGTAGCAGTATTGAGTTGCAAGGGATTAAAAATTGTAATCAAGTTGATTCACTGGATAATAAGTTTGGACTCTCTGTTTGGTGGACGTAGCTCAGGATTGGGTGAACCACATTAAATCTTTGTGTCTTCTAGTGCCAAGTTGTGTGTGTTTTTATTTGTTTGGTTTATTTGTTAGATTTGCATATAACTTATAGATATCTATCTTTCATACCCTAAGAGCATAGTCCTTGGAGACAATCATATCCATCTTCCATCTTCTACAACTCATCTACCATCATCTCTTCATCCAGCATTCTTTCATTTCTTAATCTTTACTCCTTTCCATCCCTTCTTCATGAGCCTCCTGTCCCCCCAAAACCTTATCTACTTGCATCCCTTCATCCCCAGTCTTTTCATCTCCTCATCTTTGTCTATCTTTATCCCTTTGTCTCAAACCCTTCATCTCCCAATCCTTCCCTTCATACATAATCCAACCATCCATCAATCATTGTCTCATAATGCTTCCATCTCCAAATACACCATCATTTCCTCCATCTCTCAATCCCCCTATTATGGTATTTCATCACTAATTACATGCCTTGTCATTGCTATCTAGCTCTAGGCTACACCAATGCAGTCCACTGTCATTCATATCCATATCCGCAATTGCATGCATCTCCTATTCACCTCTTCCAATTATCAAAAATCAAAAATCAATGAGCTCACCCAATCACATCTTTGGTCTTGTTTCCAGCCTTGATCACAATCCAATCATTATCATCGAGATGTATCCTTCCCAATCCTTGAGTTGCTTAGGGATATCCATTCACACATCAACAACACTTTGTCAGCCACCAATTCAATCCTTGTGTTGTTTTGAGATATATCATTCCCACATCAACAACACCCCATCGACCATCAAACCATCTTGGCTTTTCAATTTGACTGTGCCAACATCATATTTGGCTTCACATCATTGTCCATCATCTCAAGCCCTTGCGCATCTTGTAAATATTATCTTCTACAAAGTTAGTTATGTTCTCCACTGATGTTCATTTGGGTGTCTTTAGGTCCTTTGTGTTTGTTGGTCCTTGTGTCATCAAGACCTTGGTCGCTATTCAATTGGTGCTTCAACAAATCCTTGAGTGTCTTTGTTCTCTTGTCATCCTAAATACCTCTTGTCGTTAGGGTTCGTCTTTTGTCCAATCATCAGTCTTTGTAGGATGTATCCTTCCTCAAAATAGACCAAATCAGTTTTGTCTGTCAGTAACCATTTGGCAAAAAATTTCTTTGTTAACTTTGTTACTCTTTTTCAACTTCCTCATTTTACCTCCTCATAGTTGCCACGATCTTTTATATCATAGAGAGTACTAAATGGTAAAACTAAGGCCATGGTCGTGCTCGTCTTTTTTTTTAGAATCAAGGAACACTACGAGGGGGTTTGAATCAGTGTTCCGCACTTTTTAACTTTACCAAACTAATTTTGTAAACATAAACCAAATGCAATAAGAAGTGAATAACATAAACATAAAATATGCATCCACAACATTATGACACCATGTTTTCTATCATGGAATTTAAGGGAAAAACTAGGATGGACATGGAACCCACAGATTACTCTATTGAATGTAATACCCACTTAGGGGATTTAGTATAAGGGGAATGCACTTGCATACAAGCCCATTGTCTAGAGCTTACTGCTCATATTACAATATAGGAAGGCTCACAATCTTACAATACAAAGATAGATTTCAATCCAACAGATGAACTGAATGACAACATCAACTACGCCTGAACAGTTCCATGTAATAGCATATTCTAATTACATACCAAAACCTTGTTGTTTTGTTCACCAATCCTCTGTCATTTGTTCCTTCGAATAACCAGTATCATACTCCATCATATTTCTAACACAACCGTCAGTATTGTTGATCAACTCAAAAAGTCATTCTTTATATATCTTTCACCAAAGACCATACTCTTCATCGATCAGCCCAAGAACAAAACATGTTGTGTATAAAGAGTCAGCTAGATCTTTGCACACAACACTCACCCAACCTTGTTTATCACAACATACCTCTTCTATTGGATCGGCTTTATTATCTCGATCTCACTCGCCAATATAGATCATCAACTTATTAGGGTCAATAACCAATTTACCGATTGTCTTTGTTCCCCACTATTCTTAGTTACACTGATACTCAATTGTCATTACTCTCTCACCAAATATCACCAACTAAATCGAAGATATAATTTGATAGAATGGATTGCACTGAAGCTTTTACTGTACCCTGCTCATTGTCCATGTTCTACAATACTTAGTCATTTTTGTCTTTAGACTTTTGGTAACCCTTCCCACTAACAAGTGGTCATGGGAAACATGTAGTGTTGCAATCATTGACAACATACAAGCCAAAATTCAATCTCTTTTTCCAACAATCTTCCCCTTTTGTATTGATGGCAGCACTTAGTGAAAAATGACTAAGTGTTTGTCAAAGTTCTTTAACTTCCTATCACTCAAAAATATATGCTTCCCCTCAAGCTGAATAACTCTCTCCCAATCTATTTCACTCATACTTTCCCCCCTTTGACATTAACGAAAATGGCAGGGGTAATCATCTACCAAAACACTAGGAATACACACTCGCATATATACAAAGCATATCTATCATACTTATAATAATTTGAAGATATCTGAGAAGTTACTTCTTGGAGCACCAAAATCTAAGTCCCATCTCTTTACCATACCCTCAATAATTAATGTTTGTCCACAAATTGCATAGTCTAGATTCTCTGCAGCAACAAGATCAGTTGCATCTGCTTCTTTCAAACCGTTTCATAGGCTATCCAACATCAGTGTGAGTTCATCCTCTATGTTCACTTATCCTATTCTTCACCCTTACCTTCTCTATCAGCAATGTTTTGATTTTGTCATTTAGTGATATGACATGTGTTGCATACTCTGAAGCCAAAGTTGTAAATGGATTGTGTGACTTAAAAACATTGGACAACTTGTTTTGACTGTCGTTTATAATATATTCTATTTCTTGGATTTATATGAGCTTGAGAAATCATCACAACCATAATCAAGTACTAACTGTTTACATACTGGTTTAGCAATTACAGGCATGATCCTTTCTTTAAGCTTTTCCTATTTATAGTCCCGACAAATTTCGCAATTCACTTCAGTAATAAAATTACAAATTTGAGGAAATGTAATGTCCGCCACAGTGCAGTTGCTGAGAACTAAATGTTCCAAATACTTTTGCAAGTTATAGTTGCCAAGCTTATTACCAAAGCTCTTGAAAAATGCAAAATACATAGCATCGTGATTTTGCCCATGCCCAGAATAATAGAAATTTTGATACTGATCATTGAAACATTTATCTAGTTGTGTGAGATCACAACACTTGGCTTCCATAAAATCATTGTATGTCATGCGCTGAATGGCATCAGTATGACCGAAAAACATGAGAATAAGTTGATTACACACTGCATCTAATCCTGCTACTAATAGGTCCTCCCTATACTGAACATCCAATCTATCCCGTGCTTTTCTAGCCAATCTGATCATTCCATTCAAGGCTCACAAAATATATTCTCTTGGTGGGCTGTAGGATTGGTGCTGATATTGTTTTGTCCATGCTCTCAGGGCTTCAATACTCCTAAGATTAATGATATGATCAAAAGAGTCAAAATTGGACCATGGAGGAGTTTCCGCATTGAAATTGTGCAAATTGTGGAATGGACTTTGATTACCATATCTCCATTTTTTATATTTGTAACATGTCGTTTTGTGGTAATATCCTTATATGTACCTGTGGTTGCAGCCCATTCCTTCAAAGACTGAGGTGTTTCCCTTCTATGGATTAATGTAGCAAGAAAATGTGAATGTTCTTCAATTTCCATGCTAGTTGCTCTCGAAGGGAAAGACATGGATGTGTTGGAATAAGTTTGGGAAACCTTTTTAGAGATTATAGTCAAGGTCTGTTAGATGTCAGAACTTTCCCACCATGCTTTTGCTTTAGCCTTAAAGGTACAATAATCAGTATGCAGAGCGGCAACGTCAGCTTGGAGAGATTAAAAGTGGTAATCAAATAGTTGTTTTTCAAGCAGGGTTAAGCAAGCAATGATGTCATGGTTATGTTGCATCTGCTAGGCTCGAAACTTCTGTTGCAAATGTTCAGCAAGTTGTTAGGAAACACAAGCATCATTGGAAATAAGGAGCTGTTTGCGCAAGCAGAGATTTGCCCAATCAAGCAACTCAGTTCCAGAGGGGATATCATCTCCTATGTGAGCAGCATGTTGCAGCCAATAGGGAATACATAACTTTTGGGGCTCATCAATGTGCATAAAATCACAAAATTTAGTAATTAATCTAGGAACATGAGATACAGCTTGGAGGTTTTGAAATCATGGGCTTCCGAAAGTGCTAAATCAGAGTCGGGAATGGAAATGGGTTTAGCAGAAAGCATTCAGACATAACCAACAAAATCTATAGGGACAATTGCCACATTCAAGCCATACGGAATCATCAACCTCAGAATAAGAAGCATGCAAACAAAATGGCTCCAAGGGTTGTCTTCTATCAAGCGGAGGAGGTTGTAAAGTGCTTAATTGATTTTTCTTGGCAAGTGGGTGCAAAGGCATTGAGTCATTGGATTTGGATTCAGCAAACTAATAACAACAGAGCTTAGGGTTTCACGAATAGAAATGCCTCACAACTGCACAATCCTGGATTCTTGTTGATCTTCATTGAACAATTCTACAGACCATTCTTTGGGTAACAGGATATCCTTCCATTTGATATTGTGAGAAGCTCATAATTGAGATGTGACTCTAGAAGAGGTCCAGATGGTAGAAAACTACTCAATGAGGGAAAGATCTCTACGAGGATCATCCATAAAGGGCATGGTAGTATTGAACAAACAGAAGTAAATACCAAAATGAATGGTATGGTCTATGGATTCCTTGTTCATGAGAAAATCCACGGTTTTGAATTTATAGGTAAGGACATCATCAAGGTTATCAACCTGCAGGCTTACTGAGAAATTCAATGATGAATTAAATATAATGGGACCATTAGTCATACTATCACATGCAGTGCCAAGAAGGGCATCACAAGTGCGTAAATGCCTAGAATCCTTAAGCATCACTAGGATAATTATGGGTAGTCCCCTCCTATAATGGCTTTCAATACCAATTCTAACCCATGACAAATGCATGTATTGGTAAGTGTTGACGTGTGTTTTATGACCCACCGAGCAGTAGAACAAAATACCAAAACATCTTATCCTCTCTTGAATAAAGTCTTGTGTATGCTGAGATTGCAAGAAAATCATGCGATGACTCCAAGGTTCCTTCAACATCAGGTCTTGACTGTGGATAAGCTCAATGGTTGATGTGGTTTGCTAATGATCACAAGAGGCCTTACGTGTGTTTACTCAAATTCATTTCTAGCCATACTAGATGTGGGAGCTATCTAAAGTTTTTGCAATGAAGTACTTTTTTGGGTTTTCATGAAATATACAGAAATGAAATGGGATAAGGTTTAGAAATTCTATTCTAATCCTGAAGGCAATGATGGCAACAAATCGTACTCTGGTGGACACATTCCTCAATTTACCAAGCTCCGCTTTGCCAAGTTATACTACAACTAAGCGTGAATTGGCGCAATCTTCAAAGATTATGCAAAAGATTTTCAAACCACCACATGCACCATCATAAAGAACAATGTATATGAATGGTAGAAGTTAAACATATGCATGAAAGGGGTTCAGGCTCACTTTGCACAACGATTTAGAATCACTAAAACATCAAAAGAATGAACCAAAGGAATTCATCAATACACCATCATATTTCATTGCAATCAAAACACTTTAACTATACTAAAATTAATCTAAATGAGGGAATTTAAGAGAACAAGCAAGCACCAAGACACATCAAATATTCACCAAGCTTCAACGAAAACTCTATTATCTCAGTAGCTCATAGCAACAATCTCAAAACATACAAATGAGGAGTGAGGCCTTTATATAGGTCCTCGATTACAACAGATGGACCAGATGATCACACTAACCGACGGCCCATATCGTGCTACATCAGCCCCAATTAGGGTTAGGGTAAAGAAAATGAATTTACATTAATACAATAAGGAATGCACTACCATAGTGAGTAATTAATGCCCACTATGCATGCTTGCATAAAAAGAGAGCGAGGTGCAATAAATGTCCACTATGCATGTACATTACTTGATAAATGATCAGTCTTCCTTGAATAGATTATTCTTGATTCCGTTCTTTGAATGTGGAGAAGTTTGACTTGGAGAACTTGACTCATGAGCAAAGATAATTGGGGGCCATGAAATCATGATGGAGGCCATGTAAGCTTGATTATTTTCTCACTGCATCATTTTGTAACTAAGATCCAACTTTGGCTGACTTTTCTGAAATATCTCTCCTCAAACATTCTCATCTTCCATGTACCTGCTTGGAAATTTAACTCCCTGAAATGGATTAGAATCCCTTGCTGATTGTTATATCACTTTCAAATTTCCTCATATTGAACTTCCTTCGCCATATTCTTAAATTTTTGGATTTGAACTTTTAACTTTGAATCCCTAGGACTCAATCAATCAATACTTGGATGTCTTTGATGTTGGGACTAGAATCTGCGACTTGAGAGTCTTTCTTGAATTTCTAAAACTGGAATTTTCTCCTCCTTTCTCTTGTAATGCTTTGAATTTACTTTATTATGCCTTTTCTTATGTTTTCAAAGAATTTGTCTCGTTTTTTGATCATCATCAATAATCTCTCGAACCATGGTTGCACTCATGGAGAGGGTGAAATTTGAGATATGAAGGAGAAATTTTCCAACACTTAGTCATATTTTCTTCCATGAAGGAGAAGATTTCCAACACTTGGTCATTTTTTCTTCTAGGAAGGAGAAATTTCCAACACTTAGTCGTTTTTTCTTCCATGAAGGAGAAATTTTGAAACACTTAGCCGTTTTTTCTTCCATGGAGGAAAATTTTCCAACACTTAGTCATTTTTTCTTCCATGAAAGAGAAATTTCTAATACTTAGCCATTTTTCCTTCCATGAAGGAGACATTTCCAACACTTATTGCACCCACCATGTGTACAGAACATTTATGAGGCCTTAAATCAAATTTTCAATCCTTATAACGAGTTTTGTTAATCATTTCAAGCACCTTGCATTCGAGTTTTCAAGAGTTAACAAAGTTTGAGCGATTCCTGAGCATAGTTGAGCAAATTTGTGAAGATCTAAGTATGTGTTGTCAATGTTGGAAATGAAGAGGAAGAAGGAAATAAAGAAGAGGAACCAAAAGGAAAAGGAAAAGAGATAGTTGCTATCGAGCCTTAGGAAAGCAAGTGTCAAGAAGGTCCCCAAGTCTATCCCCACCACACAAATTGTCACAAGACAAAGGACTAAGGCATCTACTACACCTGTGGCCGAGCCAAAGAAAGGAGTTGCAAAGATTACAAAGCCTGCTCAAGACAGGAAGCTAACAAAGAGGAAAGATACTACAGAAGAGGCCGAGCCGAGTAAGCCTACAAAGAAGCCAAGAAGAAAGGTAGTTATGGCCAAGGATGACGATTAAGATGATGAAGGGAAGACCAAGTCAAATGACACAGCCAATTTAGGATTGCAGTGCATAAGCCACCCAAGACTATTGATGAACTCTATGAAAACATCAGGGGGGTGTGCTAGAATAGCAAGTTTCAAATTCATCAAGTACGATACTTTGGGCACCACAGACAAGGCAAAGATAGAAGAGGTTGTTATGGATATATTGGCAACATTCAAGTATATGCAATTGGAGCTAGGTAATTCGATACCTAATGAGTTGTACAATAAGATTGATGAGTGATGGCAATATGCCTTGAAGACTGAAAGACAGATAAGGGAAGGCACACTTGCTAATGTGATGCCTGATTTGAGCAGAAAGCAAATTTCAAAGGCAATGAGTAAGTACAATAGTAAATTTGTTCCTAAGCGTAGAAGATTTTTTATTTTGAAGCACAATGTAGAAAATGCAGTTAAAGATAGCAAAATAACATGGAAGAAGATATATGGACTTATGATTGATGATGAGAAGAAGGAAGAGGTTGAGCATGCAAAGCCTAAACAAGTTGAATTGGACAACACGAAAGATTTCAATGATGATGCTATTCAACAAAGGGAAGATCGAGTAGAAACAGTCACAATTGAAGATGAACCAAAAGGAAGTCGAGTCAAAGAGGTGACAAATGAGGAAAATGTAGAGGTTGTACCAGAAAAGAAGACCATGCTAACCGAGCCAAAGAGGAGCAAGGAAACTCCACAATCTAAGTCAGCACATGAGACCTTAATGGATCCAAACCCTATGATTATACAAGTCAAAGATTATCCCAAGGTTGACACACAGGTAATCGCACAATAGGTTGACTCAGCACCTATTATTTCATTGAGTCCAACTGATAATCAAAGTGATGTACATGTGAGTGATGCCAAGCAATAGAGTCTAACGCCAAATGAAGGACAAGTCACACAAATAACAAAACAGAAAAATGATACCACTGAGGGCAATACCAATGCTGATACAGAGGGAGAGAAGAATGAGAAGAGCTTGAATGATCAATGGTAAGAGATCACATGCCTCAAGACCTCAGCAAGAGGGATGTTACATCCCAAATTATTGTCTCCTAAAGTAATCATGTAACCACATACATTTCATGTGACTGGTAGTTAGTTAGTTAAAATCAGTTGAATGTTATGATCATGGGAAATGGATAATGTTGGTTGATTGTTTGATTCTCATGAAGACGACTTGTTAGTTGTTAGTTACAAGATAATTGAGAATGATTAATATTTTCTTTTGAAAATAAGTTAATGGTTTTTGGTGGTTAGTCATTATGATTTTTATGAAATACTTTTGGTTACAATTGAGAAATATGTTATTATCATGGAAATTTTTTTTTGGATGCAAGAGCAGACGAAGGGGGGAAGCATTGCTAAACGAGATTTAAGGAGTGGGGCACCAATTAAGTTCATCGTCAGACCATCAAGTATGGGTTCTAACTATCTTGGTGAAATATTTAACAGCGAGGCAACAGGGTATACCTTGGAAAGTCATGAGCTACCCAGTTGTTTTTTTAAAACAAGCAAAACATTAAACATTTGATAACATAAGAGAACAATTACCTTCTTTTTATTTTTTTTGAGACCATGGAGTGATTGTCAGATGTAACTCTGTATATATGCTAACATCTACAAATTCCACCTACATGAATATATATGTATATGCCTGCATGCATGATCATTATATTGATAAAAAAGAATTATATGTGCTCTCATAATTATACACGCATATACATATGTATATGTGTACATACAATTATAGGTAATGTTAATAGCATGATGTCAACACACACACACACACATATTGTTATATAACCTTGAGAAATATAATCTTTTAGTCTTTATTTTGGCTCAATGACGATGAGCAAATGCCACCTTTTACATCGGCCTTTATTCTTTTTTTTAATTTTCAAATGATATGAGGAGTTTTTGTAACTAATGGTGGCCTTGCTCAACACTCCTTTGTAACTGATAGAGCATGTGGAAGATATTATTTCACATCTCGTGGCTAAGGAGAAATAAAAGCTCTCGGTGATTCCATTTTTTCTTTGCATATGATTTCTCTAAGGTAGGCAGCAAGTGATCTTCCTTACTTATGATTCCTTTCAGAGACTCGTCATCATTCTTGTTTCATATCATGGTACTGCAGCTGCAGTATCAGTCGCACCATTGTCACCAATACCAGAAGCTCTTTCACGTATTGCAGTTGTGTTGTTAGACCAACGACAACTTATCTTAACCATCATTTTTCAGGTCATGAAATCATTACTCAAGTTTTCTTTTTCGAAATGTTTGAATAATGACTTTCCATTACAGAAATGAATGAATGCTATGGTAATTTATATCCACGATCATGGATAAGCATACTAGCCATAACCAAGGCTCAAGAGGGTATTGAATCCTGAAAAGATAAGAAATGTTTCTATCTTATTTTGGTTCCATTTATCCATGCATATCGGGTGCTAATACAGACTCGCACATTCAAGCTCGGAATTGACTCCATTGTAATTATTGAGCAAACACTTGTAAAATGCATAATCATGTATGATTTACATAGAGATGGTTCCTTTAATTTTTTTATGAGCCATATGTCTGATTTATACAGAGGTATTATCCATATACCAATTGAGATAGAATTAGATTGTTGTTAATAAATTTTTATTGATAAAACTGAATGCATATACTAGAAAATCTCCTAGGATGCACCCAAGACCTGTAGAGTCAAACATAAATGAATGAGGAGGAGAGGTATCCTTGCAAGAACAAATTGAATGTCAGTAATGAAAGTAAATTAAGACTTAAAACTGCTAAGACCAAGTCAGCTCATGGTTGTCCAAAGTATATTCAGTAGTCAAGTTGAGTGGCGGTGATTGGGCTATTCATTTGCCCATCTAAATCATTGGCCAAGGTAGGTTAGAGACATGCTTGCTGCAAATGATCACTAGATGTCAGGGTGATAGCTGACAGAGGGGGGGTTAATGGAGGAATTCCACAGCCTTGTCTGATGCTTAGCCGACACTCTTAACACCGGAATGCTTGAGTGGCAAGACTATGGTACCCCAAGCCTAACCCCAGGGTATGGAGGGCTTTTCTCGTATGAGATTGTGTGGGGATATGTTAAGGTCAATTCTTTTCCTCTTTAGCAGATGTCGAGGCCTGCACAACATGTTGACACTTATTTTAATACATGTATGATTCCTAATCTTTGCTTGTACTTACTTTTTATGTACTTTTGTAATGCATGTTCGTTTATATGGTTATTCATTAAGTTGCTATCAAGTGTAACTGTGGAAGTTAGTTATGGGAGTTAAATTAGTTTCCTCTGTGTGAATTTGAAATTTAGTGGTTGTTTTATCTTGTGAAATGAAATCAGTTAATAGTTTTTTCTTGAAAGAAGTAGCGCATATAACCATTTTATGTCATTCTGTTATGAGAATCAGTCATTCTTAGATTATGATCTCAGCCTATGAAAAATGGTATGTTACAAGGGAGAAAAGGAGGCAAGACAGCTGAGTTCAACCATGAACTCAAAACTAGTGAAGAAAAAGAGAAGAAAGATTAACCAGTGCAACAAGAGCACAATCCAGAGGAGAAGAGAGATGAAGAGCTTAAGAAGACCAAGGAAACAAGAGATGAGATTCAAAGGCCGAGTCTGAAAATTAAAATTCAAGAACATCAAATTATGTCAAGCTCCAGCACACCAAACTCTAAAGGCAAGAGACTGAAGAAGAAGGTGAAGCAATCACCACAAGCCTGTCACTTTAGATGAGGAGACTGTGATTCCTATTGTGGATCCAACAAATTTAAGCACTGAGCAAATGAGGGAACGAAGTGACTTGCTAGATAGAAAGGCTTAGCAAGCAGAGATGAGAAAAGGTCATCAACATCGGTCAGTATTACATGATATCAAAGATATATTTCTTGATACTTTTGTTGTTGATAACCTAGACGAAAAAGATCCCAACATTGATCAGTTGGTAAAGATTGTTGAGAGAGTCAACAACCTTGACATTGATACTCAAGAAAAATTCATGCAATAATCAGAAAGAAGTATTGGAGAAAGTGGCTACAGAGATTGCAATCAAAAAGGTTGAGCTTTCCACTCTCATCATTGATTTGGAACAGTTAATTACTAGTGCCAACATATTGTTTGGCAAAATATGTAATGTTAAGGGAAAAAATGG
This sequence comes from Cupressus sempervirens, assembly GCA_028749045.1. Classification (NCBI taxonomy): domain Eukaryota; kingdom Viridiplantae; phylum Streptophyta; class Pinopsida; order Cupressales; family Cupressaceae; genus Cupressus; species Cupressus sempervirens. The sequence continues at coordinate 477,062,194 of CM053788.1, forward strand.
ACAAAATAGATGCAGATCTAAAGAAGTGTGGATCAGATCTGAACATGGATCCTAGTTCCAGTTCAGTTTATTTTTCAAAGATTAGATTTTTGCAGGGCAAGCAGTCAGAGTTGTTGTACGAGAAGTGCAATATAAGGAATGAGGTTACTACTATTCAAGTCTTATTATTACTTCATTTGGAAGTTATGCAGAGGCATTTACAGACTGCAAAAGGTCTCATGCGAAGTCCACAAATGTCTACAGCAGATAACATGGTGGATCTTGCTGCTAGAATGAAGATTGAGGGGTAAACTCTTGAGACAATCTAGAAGAATTGGAACAATACAGTGTCTATTGTTATGAAATGGCACCACCCATTTTTGAAAGAGTTTGGAATACTCCCCAGGCCACAATTGCATATCACTACTAGGCATTTGTGACAAAAACAAGGGGGAATATTGTATTAGTATACTAAAGGGGAAATGTATGCAGTTTTTGCAGATTTTGATTGACATGTTATGTATACTGTGTCTAATGGAAAGGATTAATAAGGAGACAGAGCCAGAGCTGAAAACCAAAAATAAGACTTTTGAAAAAGGTTTTGAAAACACAAGTTACAGCGATATGATGACCAAGCTACAGGTATGAAGTACACCCTAAGGGGGAGTTAATGTTTTGAAGTTATGCTATGTAAGATTTTTTAGCATGATAAGTGTTTTTGCCCCTAATGCCAAACGGGGAGATTGTTGACCCCGAAGGTAATCTCAGTATTGTCTATTAGTGCAAAACACTTAGTCATTTACTAGGCAGAGTTGGTTAGTCAACACTACGACTGAGCCACAATAGAGGTCGAGCCATACAGTACAAAACTTTACAAGTTTAGTGTGTGTCGAGGCATACATGGTTGTCGAGCACATAAGCATAGCCGAGGATTTACTTGTTGTTGAGCAGCTTCAGGGCAACACGTCATATCAGCCGAGTACCATTTAAGCCAAGTAATTTAGAGTTGAAACAGTTCAAGCCGAGCAAAGTTCAAGAGGAGGGACAGCACAAAGAAACAAGCATAGCCAAGCGTGAGGAGGTATATGTGCCAAGTAATACAGTTTTTGTATTTGAGTTTGGAATGGCACTAAATCCTATCTAAACCATTTTTGCCAAGTAGGAAACGAGTTTCTATGTTCGAGGAGAGAATCATGGAGGTGATAATGCTTGTGATTACGCTTCATTAATCCCTATGTTGTATGATCAAACAATCAGAAAATTGAAAGGATTAAGCGTAAAAAAGGATGAAACCTAATCGTTGATCAAGATATAGAAGTTTCTTTAGATGGCAAAGAAGCAAGGGTTTAAGACAGAATTTCAAGTTGTTGTAGTTGTTAGAAAGAAGACTATGAAATTGAACATGAATTGGAGGACTAAGGCGGTCGAGTAGTGTAGAGGGGAGATATTGCAAATCAGTCACATTGAGGTGATTACATATTGGAAAGAGAAGATTTGTCATTAGCAATCAACTACAAACCAAAGGATCATGGTATTGATTACATTCTAACCAATGTATCAAGTGAATCTCTTAACAAAGTGGTCCTATCAAGCCTATTATAAATCTCCTAATAGAGTGCTCACTTTATTGTGATGTAAAAATCCTTTAATCAAAGTAGACTTGACAGTCTTATTACATTTTAACAGAGCAGACCCCTCATAAGGTAGATCATTAGAAGTGATCAAAATTCTAGCCCTAACAGGCATACTTTATTGCTGCAGTAGTGAAGATTTTGTGGGTGTCATCCCCACCGCAATTTACCTTCACATTGGAGGGTTTCTGCATGACCACATCTTGTGTTATGTGTTGATCAATTATTTATGTGTTAAATTCATGTTATTAGATGTTAGATCTGATGTTACATGTTATTACATGATGAAGCATGGTTAAGGTTAAGGTTGAGATGTGTGGTGAATTAAGTTTAAATTAGGTTTATGTTAAGGGTGGTAAAAGTTTTAGAGATCCCAATTCACCCTCCTCCCCTCTCAACATCCTAGATTTCCAACATTTTGATCATTTGATAGTTCTTTTGTTTTCTCCTCCAAGGCAGGACCTATTTGTAATTAAATGTCTAACAAGCCGACTTGTGGTCTTGTTGGCTATATAGGAACTTGGATTAGCTTTAGGGAAGTATCATGAAGTTTAGGTAAGTAGAAAGATAGTAGAGAATAGATGGAAGATGAAGAAGACGAGCTTTTAGTTCTTTGTAACCCGAAGACCTCATAGGGGAGCATGTTGAGAGTATATTTTATTATGAGAATTATCTAATCAATCAGTAAATCTCTTGGTTCTCGCTGCTGAATATGTGTTTGATTCTATGTGTACTCTTGGCAAGGTGTTAGGAGATTAAACTTGGCTCCTTTTCGCCTACCATCCTTGCGTTAGGTGATATCAGAGCAATGTTTTATTACCTTGTGAATTAAGGATCATGGAGACCCTTAACTGGATTGGTTGTAGGGTGGCAGCTCTGAAATCTTACCTATAACTTGCAGTAGGTTACGATCTTGCAGGAACTATTGACAAGATAGTTCGAGGTAGAGAAAATGCAGATAATGCCATTATGAATATGTTGAGGCAGATTGCAGCAATACTTGAAGTTGTTTAGACAACACAGAGAAGAGGTGTACGTCTTGAGGATGTTAGTGATGATTAAGTGGCCCCTAATCCAAATCCTGAACCTGGAGATGAACAAAAAGAGAAGAGGCTTCTAAGAGTTTTGTCTAGGGAAAACTCCTGACTCATTGTTGAAGTTGTCTGCTATGATAGACTTGAGACTAATGCAATGTTGGATTGGATCTCTGAAATGAACAAGTTCTTTTAGTATGAAAATACCCCTGATAATAAGAAAGTAAAGATAGCAGTCACCAAGTTGACGGGTCATGCTTCACTTTGGTGGGATCATTTGCAAGCTGAAAGGCAAAAATGAGGAAAAGAAAAGATCAAGACATGGGTAAAGATGATCAGCAAAATGAATATAAAGTTCCTTCTTGCAAATTGCCAGGTTAATTTGTTAAGAAGAATGCAAAATGTGGGGCAAAAGGATATGATTGTAAAAGAATAGATTGAGGAATTCTACAAATTGGATATCAGATCTGGACATGTGGATGATGAGGTTGAGAAACTGGCTAGATAGCTGAATGGTTTGAGGACATCAATTCAAGAAGAGATTAGTTATGTCAAGTTGGATAGTGTGGAAGAAGCAAATCAATATGCCTTAAAGGCTGAGGGCAAGATGGCAAAGAAACATGATCAAAAACAAAGAAGAAGAGGTGGTAGATATCAAATAAGCTAAGGTAGCACCTATGGAGAAAGTAGCAGATCTGACAATGCAATGCAAAATAATGGTAAGTCAGAATGGAAAGAGGAACTTGCTTGTAAAAGAGGTAATTATACTAGAGGTTGCTATACTAGTTACTCTAGGAATAATAATAATTGCGGTAAGAGAGAAGAGAGATCTTAGTTTAAGGGCACTTGTTTTAAGTGTGGACAAGAAGGACATGGTGCCTTTGAATGTACTAATTCTGGCAAGAAGATTGGTGGTAGCAGCAGAAATACTTTTGGCCTATGAAGAAGTTGTTGAATCACCTAATGAACCTAAGCATGGTGAGAATCTCATGTTGAGAAGAATATTGTGGAATGAGGAAACTAATGAAGAGCCCGTTCTAAGAAAGAGCTTATTGGAAATTATTGTGATGAAGTTTTGTGTGATATTTTGCCTACGGATTGTTGTCATATTTTGTTGGGTAGACCTTCGCAGTATGATAGACAAGCTTTCGATGATGGTAGATTGAATCAGTATACTATTTGGGTTGATGGGAAGAAACATGTATTGTTGTCTTTGGTAGAGAAACCTAATGAGAACTATAAAAAAGATAACAGTGAAATATAGATTTTCACTGCCTAAGATGGATGACATAATGGATTGTTTGAGTGGAGCAAGATATTTCATCAAAAATTTATTTGAAAAGCGGGTATCATCAAATAAGAATCAGAAAAGGAGATGAATGAAAAACTACTTTCAAGACTATTGAAGGTTTGTATGAGTGGTTAGTTATGCCTTTTGGTTTAACTAATGCACCTAGTACTTTCATAAGGCTGATGAATACGCTTTGAAGAAATTCTTGGGTAAGTTTGTAATTGTATATCTTGATGACATTTTGACATTCAGTGAGACTAAGGAAGAACACCTTTAACATATCAAACAAGTGTTACAAAGATTGAAGGAAGAAAGGTTGTTGATTAATCTGAAGAAATGTTCATTCATGAAGGAGAAAATTGTGTGTCTTGGTTTTGTAATTTATGTTGATGGTTTGAAGATGGATCCTAAAAGGGTTAAGGTTCTCCTTGATTGGCCTACACCTGAGAATGTTGGAGAAGTTAGATCATTTCATGGATTGGTGAGTTTCTATAGGAAGTTCATCAAAAAATTCAGTTCAATATGCAATGCAATGAAAGAGACTATAAGAGGAGATAAAAAGGATTTCAAGTGGACACATTGAGCACAGAAGAGTTTTGAAGCCTCAAAACAAAAGGTGGCAGAATTAGCTACACTGGCTTTTTCTGATTTGACTAAGGTTTTTCAGGTTGATTGTGATGCTAATGAAAGTGTCATTGGAGTTGTTTTGAGTTAAGAAGGAAGACCTATAGCTTTCTTTAGTGAGAAATTGAATGATGTTAAGAAAAGGTATTCAGTTTATGACCAAGAATTCTATGCTATTGTTCAAACTTTGAAGAAATGGAGACACTATTTAACACCTAAAGATTTTGTGTTGTACACTGAAAACCTTTGCCGTATTTGGGAAGTCAAAATAAGTTAAATCAAAGACACATGAAGTGGGTAGAGATTTTGCAAAACTTTTGCTTTGTGTTGATTCTGTTGAAACATAAGTGTGGACAGTCTAACAAAGCTGTTGATGCTTTGAGCAGAAGAAGGAATTTGTTGACAAAGATGAGAGTTGAGGCACTTGATTTTGAGGATTTGAAGCATCTGTATGAAACTGATTCTGATTTTGCAAAACCTTGGAAGGCTTGTAAGAGTCAAATGATGAGTAAAGAAGATAAGTGGACTGATTATTTCATTCAGGAAGACATGTTGTTTGAAGGAATTCAGTTGTGCATACCTAGAGGATCTATGAGGGATAACATTATGAAGGAGAAGCATAGTGGTGGACTTGCTGGACATTTTGGAATTGACAAAATAATGAAGATGACCTCTGTTAGATATTGCTGGCCTCAAATATATAAGGATGTGCACAAGATGGCTAAGAATTGCAGAATTTGTCAAACAGCAAAGGGAACTAGTCAGAATTTGGGTTTGTATGTACCATTGCCTGTACCAAATAGACCTTGGGAAGATATCACTAGATTTTGTGCTTGTTTTAACTAGAACTCTGAGAGGTAATGATTCTATTCTGGTAGTAGTAGAAAAATTTTCTAAAATGGCTCATTTCATACCTTGTGAGAAGACATGTGGCTGAACTATTCTTTAAGAAAGTGGTGAGATTACATGGGTTGCCTAAAACTATTGTTTCAAATAGGGATACTAAGATTACTGGTTGTTTTTGGAGGACAAATTGGAAGAAGTTGGATACTGAGCTTAAGTTTAAGTCAACATTTCATCCATAGACAAATGGAAAAACTGAAGTTGTGAACAAGAGTTTCGGTAATTTGCTAAGATGTTTGGTTGGAGATAAGCCTGCTAATTGGGATTTGATTTTAGCACAAGCAGAGTTTGCATACAACAATTCTCTGAATAGGAATACTAAGAAAACACCTTTGAGATAGTACATGGAGTGCATCCTAAACGAACTACTGAGTTGAGAGATTTGAATATTGAGATGAAGAAGTGTTGAAGCAGAGGAATTTGTGGATTTCATGAAGACTCTACATGAGGAAGTGAAGAAGAATATGGAGACAAGTAATCAAGAGAATAAACAGAGGGCAGATAAAGGAAGAAGACATAAATCTTTTGAGGGTGGTGATGAGGTTATGGTTCACTTGAAGAAGAACAGATTCCTAGTTGGTACCTATAGTAAGTTGAAAATGAAGACGTTTGGTCCTTGTAAGATTTTGAGAAAGTTTAACAATGAAAATGCTTTTGAAGTTGAATTGCCAAAAGATTTGGATATTCCACCAATATTCAATATTGCAGACATCTTTCAGTATTTTGAATCAGATGAGGAATTAAAAGATAACCTAGATTATCCCAAGAGGAAGGTTGGTAGCATTGAGAAGATTTTGGATAGCAAAGTAAGAGCACCAAAGGAAAAGACTACAAGGAGTACCTTGTTTAGTGGAAAGACAAAACAATTGAAGACAGTTCCTGGATAACACAAGTTGAGTTGGATCTTTATGATTCAGGTCAGAGCATTAGGGTTTCATGATGTGGACATCAGTTCTTTACATACCCAAGGTGTCTGATGTAGGAGCATCTTGTGTCAATGAGCAATCTTGCATCAACCAAAAATATTGCTTTGTTTTCTGTACCAATTTGTTGTTTGAGAAGTAGCCATTGTTGCTCATCATTACAAGTTGTGCGCAGCTGGCATCTTATTGTGGACCTATTGGTGGTGATCCTTACCCTAAGTGCACGAAGTCTAATGTCCATTGTGCTTGGAGTTACATGCCTCTTTTTCCACTCACTTTTCATTGTGTGTTCCATGCAACGCATTGTGGAGTTTCTTTCAGTGTGGTTTCCTATGATGACGTAGCATCTTGCACAGTTAAAGGACATCTCTGGGATCACGTGTGGACCTACCCTTAAGAGCGTGGATTCTATTTTGATCATTTGATAGTTCTTTTGTTTTCTCCTCCAAGGCAAGACCTATTTGTAATTAAATACCTAACAGGCCGACCTGTGGTCTTGCTGGCTATATAGGAACTTGGATTAGCTCTAGGGAATTATCATGAAGTTTAGGGAAGTAGAAAGATAGTAGAGAATAGATGGAAGATGAAGAAGGAAGCTTTTAGCTCTTTGATTGTTATTTCTTTGTACTAGCCACAACCCAGAAGGCCTCACAGTCGAACATGTTAAGAGTATATTTTATCATGAGAATTGTCTAATCAATCAATAAATATTTTGGTTCTTGGTGTTGAATATGTGTTTGTTTCCACATGTACTCTTGGGAAGGTGTTAGGAAATTGGACTTGGCTCCTTTCCCCTACCATCCTTGCATTAGGCCATCGTTGCTTCAGCATGGAATATAGAACCCCACACCCAACATCAAATGTCATCAACCATTCTTGATTGTCTATTACCATGCTAGGAAGTACCAACCTTCATTTTGCTAATATTCTTTTGACTACAACAAGTGACGTGACAATTGTCACAAGCATCACCCACTTAAAGATTTTGGATAGCACCTATGCTCCCTAGAGCTTATCTAATATCTTCACGAATCTACTTAAGATGTAGTCATTTGCCATCAATAATCAGACCCACATGAACAAGGGCTTTAAATATGCATATAATTTTGCTTTCAAAGTTACTAATTGCTATCAGAAATTTCAATAATAAAGGACTCCTCTTCTGAAGTAGGTAGAGGATTTTGCGCATCTTCCAAAGGAGACAAGACCTAGGAAATGGGCCAAAATTTTGAATAGAAGCCAAAAATTGAATTATCATGGTTCTGGGAAAGCAAGATTATATGTGTACCCTCATGCTCTTGCATCAGATCAGTACAGTTAATGATTGCATATTAAATATAAGGGTACCACCTCAGATTAACTTTCGCCAGAATTTGCAATTATATTTACATTAAAATCATCTTCAAATCCGCCAAAAACATTCCAAAAAAAGCCTTGCCTGTTATCAAAAAAGGACAAACAAAGCAAGTACCAACAGACACCGATTTTACCCATTCCATGTTGGACAAAACAACTGCACAAACTTTCTTCACACAAAAAAAAATTGTTATTCATTTGCTCGTGCCTTCCACCTTTTCAATTTGCATGCGTGCTACTCTCAAATCCTACTTGTTGCCTTCAAAAATTTGGCTACTAAGCTCGCATTTCTCATGCAAAAAAGAAAACCCTACCCCAGCATAAAATACTTATTCTTCCATCTCAAAATCTAGGATTCCAACTCCTTTGATAAACTTATCAACTTTCAAATTGTAAATGCCTCCTCCCAACACAAGAGCACTGTAGCAACATCGCCAAGATTCAAAAACAATAAACACCAAACCACCCTGATCCAGAAAACCCCAAAATTCAAACATTTTCTCTAACTTCTCCAATTCATTACCACAGAACACAATAACAATAACACTGCACAATCAAAAGAACCCACTTAAGGGCTAACCAAGCTTTAGTAGCTCACCTTTGGGTTGGGGTAACAGGCCCACCAATCCTTTCATCAATAAGTACATTTATCTTCCATTTCAACCATGACTCATCCTCCCTGTGAGTTTGTGGGTCTTGTGCCCGATTCTGCACTCTCAACACTATTGCCGCTTCATCCTCCAGACGCCATTTCACCCAAGCCTTCATTGCTTTAACGTCTTCATCTAGAATGTGCTTCATAATCAAAAGCTTGATGGCATACCAACCCAAGCAAGCCTGTTTAAATCTCACATGCCTCTATTTCTCAACGAACCGCCACACAAATAGTGTTATTTTTGTCCCTTCAATTTTTTCTATTCCTGTTTCTTGTCCCCATCATCAAACCCCATTTTGGGATTGAAATTTGCAGAATTACTTCCATGCCACTTCTCGAAATGGTCAGCACAAGCTGCTCCATGACGAACCTGACCCTTGCTTTCGTCTCACCTAGTTGCAGTTCCCAAGCCATTATCATTGGAAAAATGTATGTGTTTGTTCTATGTCTATTCTTCACCTTAAAAAACGTCTAACCCAGCAAAAGCTCCACAACTTTTGTGAGCCGTTTATGTCGAAACTCAAACATCTAGTCCATTTGCTACTTCTTGACCACACCATGAAACGAGTGTTATTGATGCTTGCAGGTAAGGGTAAAGGATGACTCCATTCTTCAAGGCTTCTCCAATCAAAATATTTCAATTTTGAAAGGAATTCATTGAAAGGATTCAAAAAAGGTTGTTTCTGAAGGTGTATTGAGCGATCTAATGATAACATTTCCCATCCCTCATTTAATGTTGCATGTGGCACACATCACAACAAAAATTAGTTGCCCCCTTTTTAGCTCTTCCTTTGATCCCAATTTAAGTACATAGATTTGTTTCCTCAAAATCATGTGGATTTAGAACTTGAAAGTTTTCAATTCTAATCTCCCCTACACTCAAGCCTAAAGCCCAATTGGACATTCGGTTCGCTTCATTGTTACCCAATCCTTTTATGTGTCTAATTTTGAAATCCTCCAGAGAGGCCAACTCTTGGATAATGTTGGTGATGTTTTAATGCTAACCTTGATAATGATTAGGGAATCCCCCTCATGCAGTTTTGACACCCCTGATTTCTTGGATGCTCTTATTGCCGACAGAGCTACCTCAGCTTCTGCAACATTGTTGGTACCATCCTGTAACCTTTTACCCCCTAGTGCAACAAGATCACCACTCACATCTCTGGTTATAAAACCTGCCCCTGAGGGTCCTGGATTGCCTTTCGAAGCCCCATCAAAATTACAATTCCACCATCCCTCTTGTGGTTTTTCCCACGCCACTGGTTTCCTAGGAACAAAAAAGAGATCAACCTCACCAGAGCCATTCACGGGTTATTAAATTTATTTTATTAATGCTTGTATTCAATAAATTATTTTCATTTTTTTTATTTTAAAAATTAAAATTTGAACATTTTAGCATTAACTCTGTCATTTGAACTTCATTCTCTATTGGAATTTTTGTTACAATTTGTTACAGACAGTGATGCCCTTTCATGTGAAAAAATGTGTGGGTGTTTACATAAAAAATTCCCCATTCTTGAAAAGCTTAATGAAACAGATGACAATATACTTAGCCAAATGAAGCAAGCAATTAAATGTAGGGACCCTGGTAATATGAGTAGCATATTGCACCCATTGTGAATAAATGGTGGTAACTACAAACACTCGGTTCATGTGTTGACCAGTACTTTAAATCCCAAATGGTATGCAGCATGTACCAAGGGATGGGAGGATGCCTCCTTCAGAAGATGAAGAGGTGAAAGAAGGGTTCATAAAGCATCCTTAAGAAGATGTCTAGCATTCAGAATGCAGAAAAACTTTGACAACAGTTAATTACATTTCAAAACTTCAAAGTCCAACTTTCAGCAGACTAGAGGCAACAAAACCTAGGGCTACATTAGCCCAAACCAAAACTATCAAATGGACATGGCATTGTAAGGATGCGTCTCAGAGTTGAGAATATTTGCCACTCACTTCATTCCCAAGTTGTCAATTCCTCTATTCAAAGAGGAATTGGTCCATATACAACTTCATTCCATCAGCTAAGAGGAATTGGCTTACCTCTCTATGAATTAACAAGATGGTACAACAAACTCCTCAATCTTGTTAGACTCCAACCACATGTTAAAATATAGATGCCAAAAATGACACACAGAGTGATGATGAAGCAAAGGAGAGATTAGTTAGGATACCATTGAATGAGCTGGTCTCTCATATTGAGAGTGACTCAAATTTAGACTCCAACTTTGATACAGAAAAACTACATTGCTTTTCTACTTCTGTAATTCTGTAGTTATAGCCTTTCAATCTTTTGTTGTATATGTTATGTTATAGGTATGCACACTGGCAATGAAAACAATTTAATTTGTTGATTTGTCAGTCAAAACTTGTGTTGATTCTCAACTTAGCTCTAATATTGTGTGATGTGATTACATATTATATAATGAAAAAGGTGAATGCCTTATTATGTGAATAATAGAAATTTTCTCTATTTCTTAATCATCATCCCGGAAGAAAAGCCCTCTTATTCTTGTTTCCTTTTCCAAAAAAACCAAAAGGTCTATTATCATTTTCGTCATCCCTATGTTTTTGTCGTTTGAACTTCCATATTCCAAAAATACCATCAAATCATAGGTCTTAACCAGTGCAAATATTCTCACAACCTAAAACACAAATGAGTTGCATCATTTCCTCATGAATGCTAGATATTTTCATCTTCACTAGCCTAATGTAACCTAATTTCCCAAACAGGCAAATTTTGCCAACATAAACAAATAAGATGCATCTTTTTACATTTTTGTTAGAATGTTTGTTCTTAACAACATATATTCTCACAAACTATATATAATACCAAAATTCTAACTATTTAAAATACAGATAGACATACCCTTTTCACATTATTGTTAGGAAGCATTATCAAATCATAGGTCTTAACCAATGCAAATATTCTCACAACCTAATTCACAAATAAGTCACATCATTTTCACATGAATGCTAGAAATTTTCATCTTCACAAATGAAAATAATATCATGACTCAAAAGACAACTAGCCTAATGTAACCTAATTTCCCAAACAAGCGAATTTTGACAACATAAACAAAAGACAACTAGCCTAATGTAACCTAATTTCCCAAACAAGCGAATTTCAACAACATAAACAAATAAGATGTATCCTTTCTAAATTGTTGTTAGAATCTTCGTTCTTAACAAAAACAGATATTCTCACAACCTATATATAATGCCAATATTCTACCAATTTAAAACACAGATAGACATACCATTTTCACATTGTTGTTAGAAACTGTCATCTTACCAAATCGGAACACTCACAATATAAAACACAAAGAGCCTAATTGCCAATAGTAATTGACTACCAACTAATGACATTCTCACAACCAAAAATACAAATAACTTGTTTTTCAATTCTAATTACTGATTCAAACCATTATCACAACCTAAAACACATAACCTAGTTTTTTATTGTAATTGGCCAACTGCAGACATTCTTACAGCCTATGACTCAATGAAAACGGATCAATTTCACATAGGTATGGCTTATTTCAGTAAATAATACTGCAGAACTTTACATTGTTGTTGTAAGATCCTTAAGAAAAAAAACATCATGGGATTTTATATTCTGGCTTTAAAATATCTTATCTCAGCAGATATGTTGTAGAAGTTTAATTGGTGTCAAAAAATTCTTAATTTAGCAGTTAGTATTATAAAATTCTATATCATTTTTTAATAAATATTATTTGGGCAAACAATACTGAAGGACGTTTGCATTATTCCTAGTGTTTTTTTCTGAATGCAGCATAACCGTAGTCGTATTATTAGGGCTTTTTAACTCTATCCTCATTCAACAAATAATTGTAGGATCGTCAAAAGATAGTCATTACCTTTGCAGATATTCGGAGCTGAAATCACGTCCGTCGCATGTTGTGAACTAACAGTAAATGCAGATGCGTGGGCAGCTGGTTTCGGAATCATTAAATTGTCGTTATTTTCCTCTAATGCTTTGTTCATTTTTCTCTGCTTGGCACGCAGAGCTGCACTAGCAGTCCTCTTCTTCAACTGAAAATAATGTTTTTCGCAAAGCGTCCTGTTGGGCATGGCCAGTGCATGGCACCGCCACTGTTTGCCATCTGATCGTTTGCAGCGTTTATCTTCTTCCTCCATACTCAAAAAGCCTGAACTATGAAAGATCCAACCCTGGGAACTTGAATTTTTTATGTAGTCAATTAAAATGTATAATTATGTTTATTCGACTGGGAAGATTTTCAAGCTGTTGTAAAACATCCGCGAGGGTTTGAAGAAAGCTCGCACCATCATTGTATAAACAGAGCAGCGAGAGGTTACATTTGTTTTTTCCCTGAAAGTTTGAAACCAAATTCGCCAGTTGTTTTTTATATTTCTGAAAATTTCGAAACAAGTTTCACCCAATTGTTTTTAATTTTGAAAGTTTCGAAACAATTTCACTCAATTGTTTTTTATTTTCCCATTGTTAATAGGTTTTATAACCCAATGTCATTGCTTTGCAAGTTCGAACGATATGCAAGGGAGGACCATCCCATTTTGAAAATACTCTTACTCACCAAGTGTACGTTTGGAAGGGCGAGTTCTCCATGACTTATGAGGATTTTTACCTTTAATTTGTTAAGAACTATAAAATTAAAATTAAAAGGAACCACTAGTTTGACATTTTAATTTTCCTTTGGATATGTAGAGTTGTCCAAGACTATCTGTGATAAACAGCATCACTCCAACTACATATTCACCTCTTACTTGCAAAAAACCATTTTCACCTTAATAACAAAGGAGCCCATTACAAGAGGAGCAACAGAGGGGGGCCAATAAAACAAGAGGCATACCAATAAACCACCTTTCACTCAAACATCCATAAAAGAGAACCTACATAGAGTTACAAGCCTCCTTTTTCATGAAGATAGTCTCCACCTCTATAGGAGACTCATCCACCTCCACAAGAATTGTGAAAGGAGAAGCAAAACACAAATATTAAGCCCACCTCTTAGTTAACAACACACTCCCCTCATCCTCAGGGTTGGGAATAACCGCCAAACCTATTGTAAACTTTGACCAAAAATAGAAAACCAAATTGAGCCCAAGAAAACTATCAATAGTCAATTGGACATAGTAAAAGAAAAAATTGTTCAAACCTAACAAAATGGATGGTCCAACCCATAAAAAAAAAAGAGAGAATTAAAAGTGAAAGCCACTTCCAACACCACAAAAGCCAAAAACAAACTCAAGATACAAGTAACATGCCAACCAAACTACACTCCATGTTGAAGAGTCACCGCTTTTCTAAAATATAGTCCTCCAACTCCAAAGTAAATGCATCCACCACCATATGAATCATGCAAGAAGAAGAAGAAGAAGCAACCCAATAGAATCAGGCCCAACTCTTAGAAAGTTAAATGCTCCCTTCTCCATTAGACAAGAAAAGCCCCCAAACCAATAATTAAAGACAACCAAGAACAAAAGACCAAAGCAACCCCGTGAAGATTGTTAGCAAATAACTGGCCACCAAAGAAAAAAGCCTTATCCATGTAGATAGGAATCGATAGTCCAAAAGAAACAGTCTCAACCTTCAAGGGAATAGTGGAGGAAGAAGAAGCAAACCAATCAAATTGCTCCCCTCCTGGCAAGATGAACACACCCCTTCTCCACTAGGTCAAGAATAGCCCCCAAACCAAGTGTAACGATTAATTGGCCACCAAAGAAAATAGAATCAGTATTCATGCATATAAGAATGGACAATACAAATGAAATGGTATCCACCTCCATAGACCCATGAAAGAAGAGAAAGCAAACCAACAATACTAGGCCACCCTCCTAGCAAGCTAAATACCCCCTTCTCCATCAGGTGGGAATAGCTCCCAAGCCACCTACCAGAACTCTCAAAAATGGAAACCTAAATAGTTGTTAAACCACTAAAGTTGCAATCCCACACAAGCTATAAATGGTATGCCAACCAATCCCAATTCCAACTCTCCAAGAGACTAAAGAGATTTCACCTAACTTTCTAGCAATCAAGCCATTACCTTTTGAACCTCTAGTCACTACAAGAGTAACCCAAAAATACAACATCCAACCCTAGTGAATAGAGCATAAAACTATCTCATTCTCAGTAGCAAATGGATAAATAACCCCTTTTATTAGCTTTCGAAAAAAATCATTTTAACTAGAAATCATGAAAAGTGCACCCATTGTACTTGGGACACCTAACACTCCTCCCTCCATGCCATAGTCCACATAAGACCTTCCCTACAAAGGGTGATACTAACTATGACCCCTTAATGATTCAAAAACAATTGCCACAATATAGCACTCCTCCTGACCAAATAACAAGGGGTAGATAGACCGCCCATAAACATCATGACATATTAATAAGTTATAGCACCATCATCATCTCATGGGAGCATGGTCTCCTCTATTAACTACAATAACACCTCCACAACAATAGAAAACATAATCAAGGCATCTAACTTTCTCCAGACACCCAAAATCCTGATGCAGTGCAAGGCAAGAGAATCCCCAAAGGAGATGTCCAAACCCCCAACAAATAACCACATAAAGGAAACACAACAACAATGCAACAATAATGCAAGATTTGATACCAAAACACAACTCTTTATTCATAAATAAATGATTACATGCAATATTCCCAGTTGTAAGGCCTTTTGGGTTAGGGCCATAAACAGCAATTACAATATCAATTATGCAAGATCCAACTTACAATCACAATCCCAGTTGGTCTAGATCCACAACTAGATAAGAACACCAAGAAGAATCCAAACTTGTACCCTCATGTCCACCAAGCAATCCTCTTGTTCTCAAGTCACAGCTACTAGCCCTTCAAAGTTCACATCATCTTCCCCAAGATGGATCCTCCTAGTAATGCCTAAAGACTTCGCAAAACCCCCTACTTATACCCAACTAAGCCACAAGTTGGCCCAGTTCATTACAAACTAAATTAAATCCCTTACATTAAATATAGGTCAAGCCACAAGTTGGCTACAACACAAATTAAATGCCCATACATAAAATAAATGTCAAAAATTGGCTCACAGGCAACTCGGCATCAACAGGAACCAAGACCAAACCGAGTGTCAAAAAGACCAAGCCGAACCTTAACAATTCCCCAAGCATTGTCGAGTTCCCAAACCATGTCGAGTTCCAAGACCATGCCGAGCTCTAAGACCATGTCGAGCTCTAAGACCATGTCAAGTTTCACAAACCAAGTCGAGCTCCAAGACCTTGCTGAGTTCCACAGACCATGTCGAACACCAATATCCACAACTTTAAGCCAAAATCCCTCTAAACATGTACGATTGTAAACAAGCGCAAGATGCTCCTACATCAGACACCCCAGGTTTGAAAAGTTGTTCTAGTAATAGGAAGAACATCTTCTAGGATTCAACACATAAATCCCAAACTGGTTCTTCACATACATATCCTCCAAGTCCTCAACTTGTACACTATTTCCCTTGTTCTTCTTATGCTTCTTCACATCCATCCTCGGTGTGCTACAGGTCTACTTTTCATACTGATCTCCAACCTTCTCAAAATCTCTGAACTCAACTCAACTACCAATACTTGAGTTCCTCCTACTAAGCTCTTCATTCTGCAAAGGAATCAAGGAAAACTTCTTGCCACCTTTCTCAACAGTAAACACATTCTTGACACAATCATGCACAACCCTGCAATCATACTACCAAGGTCTACCAAGTAACACATGACAATTATTCATGTCCACAATATCACACAACATTTGATCCTTATACTATCCAATCTAGAAATCAACAAGGCATTGCTCCTTTACTTCCAAAGCATGCTCACCTTGCAACCAACCAATCCTATAAGGATGAGGATGTCTCACTCTCTTCAAACCAAGTTTTTGAACCATCTCCTCAACAACAAGGTTATTAGTACTACCACCATCCACAATCACCTTGCAGACTTTACCACTAGACTTACAACAAGTCCTAAACAAACTAGTCCTCTAACAAGAATCCAATGTCCTCTGACCAACTAGTACTCGTTGAGCTAGCAAACTCTCTCCTTGCTCAAGTTGACTATCTTGGACTACAATCTCATTCATAACACTAGCTATCCTACCATGCGAGCATTCAAAAGATCTATGCCCTTCTTGACCACAGTTGAAACAATTACCTCTGAACACACCTCCACTTGTCCTTCTTTTCTAATCAATAGGTTTTGGTTCACCTTCTACACTCAATTTAGCTTGTGCCGAGCTATCCTACTTTTCCTTCCCTCTAGCATTACCTTAAATTTTCCTCTTCAACTTATCTTCTACCTTTAGAGCATACTAATAAGCAACCTCAACTAAAGAAATATTTAGCATACCAATCTTATCCTAAATATTGAATCTCAAACCATTAATGTACTGAGGAACCTTCTTTTTTGACAATTCTCTATGCCTAGACCGAATAGTCAACTTGTAGAACTCTTTGGTATAATCTTTCATAGATATGTCCATCTGCTTCAGATTTTGTAACCTCTTAAACAACTCAAGTTCATAATCAACAAGAATGAACTTAGCCTTCAACTTAGTTACCATCATTCTCCATCTAGTAATCTTCATTTCACCTTCTTCTTCTCTATCTCTTTGCAATTCTTTCCACCAAAGAGCAGCATGTCCTTTCAGTTTAGTTTGTGCCAACCTCACTCTGAGCGGATCCTCAATATCCTCAAGCTCAAAGTAGTCTTCAAATTCACCAATCCAATCAATTAGGTCTTTAGGAGTCAAAGTACTTGAGAAATTAGAAACCTCCATCTTATGCTTCAGCTTCAACTAAGATCCAAGTCTAGCAAACTGACCAGCCCTAGTTCCAATAGGTCTCTCCACACAATTAGTTCTATCCTCACCACTAGATCCAATAACTTCAAAGTCTTCAACAAATTCCTCATAGCCATCTTCAGTACCTACATGCCTAGGTACACCACCTAAAGAACTCACAATTTCAGCAATCATGTCACTCTTCATCAATGTTATCTCAAATCTGATTTTTTCTCAAATCTTCTCTTAGATCCTTTCTTCCACAACATCACTAAGATCATCAATTGCCCTAGGGTCCAATCTTCTTGGAGGCATTTTCCAAAAATTTTGCAAACCTTAAGCAATAACAACCAGATCCAACCTTCACTTCAAGTCCTTATGCAAACTACCTTAGCTTTGGCGATCTATCCACACACTCAGGAAAACCTCGCTCTAATACCACCTAATGCAATGCAAGGTAGGACAATCCCCAAAGGAGATGTCCAAAAACCTAGCAAATAACCACACAACAGAAACACAACAACAATGTAAAAATAATGCAAGATCTTATACCAAATCACATCACTTTATTCATAAATAATTGATTACATGTAATATGCCCAGCTATAAGGCCTTTCGGGTTAGGGCCAAATACAAACTACAATTACAATATCAATTATGCAAGATCCCACAAGGTCCAACTTACAATCACAATCCCAACTAGTGCAGATCCATAACTAGATAAGAACACCAAGAAGAATCCACACTTATACCCTCAGGTCCACCAAGCAATCTTGCGGTTATAAAGCTGCAACTACTAGCCCTTCACATCCTCTTCTCCAAGACAAATCCTCCTAGTAATGCCTAACAACTCCACAAAACCCTCTACTTATACCCAACTAAACCACAAGTCATCCCAGTTCATTACAAACTAAATTAAATCCCTTACATTAAATATAGATTGAGCCACAAGTTGGCTGCAACAAAAAATAAATACCCATCCGTAAATTAAATGTCAAAAATCGGCTCACAGACAACTCGACACCAACAAGAGCCAAGACCAAACCGAGTGTCAAAAAGACCAAGCCAAACATCAGTGAATTCCCCAAGCTCTGTCGAGCTCCCAAACCATGCTAAGTTCCAAGACCATGCTGAGCTCCAAGACCATGTCGAGCTCTAAGACCATGTTGAGTTTCGTAGACCAGGCCGAGCTCCAAGACCTTGTCAAGTTCAACATACCATGTCGAACACCAATATCTACCAAACTCCACAACTTTAAGCCAAAATACTTGCAATCATGCAGGATTGCAAGCAAGCCCAAGATTCTCCTACATCAAATCCTCTCCTTAAATTGAGTGCTCTCATGTTCTAGTGGAGTCACATGACTCAGAAAACAATGCATCTCTCCCACTCTACATAACATTGGAGAGTCGTCCAATATCTTTACTTCGTCATCTTCATGAAAAAACATTAGTCTTTATCCTCTAAAACACTAGAGATCCATTAGTTCTTTGTACAATGGGAGCATGGTCTCCTCTATTAACTATAATAACACCTCCACAACAATAGAAAACACAATCGGGGAATCCAACTTTCTTTAGACACCCAAAATCCTCTCCTTAAATTCAATGGTCTCATGTTCTAGTAGAGCCACATGACTCAAAAAATAATGCATCTCCCCCACTCTACATGACATTGGAGAGTCGTCCAACATCTTTACTTCCTCATCTTCACAAAAAATCACAAGGTTTTCTAAACCATTAGTTTTAATCCTTAAAAACACTAGAGAGCCATTAGTTCTTTGTACCCTGTACAAAGCACTCCAAAGAAGATAAGTGCCACCCAAAAGTGATAAGCACCATCTCCACATAATAAGTTCATAACAAAAGACTAACTTTGGATCCAAGAAAGAGCATGGATATAGACTATAGAAAGAAGCTCCGTCCTAAGAACTAAGAACATCACCTCATACAATGAGCAAACCATATGGTGGATCCATTCTAAATGTTCAAAATAAAGTCGAGAAAATATCCCAACCAACTCCACCACACAACAACAAACACCCAATTCATTGGAGTTGTGGAAAAAATCAGCATAGCTCACAAAAACTAGCCCAATAACTAACACAATCAAAACAAACTTTAAGAATCAAAATCCCAAAACCATAACAAATATTAAGTGGGGCAATTCAGTTTACACCAAAATGCACTAAAAGGGAAAGCAACTAAACAAAACACCCCAAATTAGGAAAAAGGGTAATGCACCATCTACATTCACCATCAACAAGGGACAAACATTGAGTGCAAAGAAGACAAAGGGCCCTCTAGTCATAGAAAGAGGGAAATTAAGACTTTTACTGCCCTTAACAAGTGCAACCTTCAATGAATAATTTATCTCACTCAACAAACCCTCCAAATTGCAATCACAGTGAAGGGTGGAGAACTCTAGCCTTGCAAGTGAAGTAAAGGCCATTGTAGTCTTTAAACCCCAACACTTAGGAAAAGTGACAAACATGAGGACAAGTGTTGGGAAAAAAACCCCAGTCAAGCTAGTTAAGATGCTAATAATCCACCAAGAAAGGCCCACCATAATTGAACTCCAAAAGATGCCCAAGACTCAAAAAAATAGGGGCTTGACCCATAACATAAGGGCTAAAAACCAAAAAGAGACAAACTTACAAGTATCACTAGATGCACTCAAATACAAGAATACCTCTCAACCTTTCTCAAGTCCACCTATTTCATAAACTTTATCCTAATCCACCATCTATATTTCTCTAGAATTTGAAAGATCTCTTGGCACACCCAAATTCTCCATCTTTTTTTATCTATAGATATGTTACGATTGGTGGTTGAAAATAATTTGTTAATGAATACGAAATAGAATAGTTCTTGTATCAATGTTTTGGAATTTATTAGATCATCATAAAGTTATCTCTATAACAAGAGAAAATCAAACATGCACTAGTAGATTCAAATTGCAGAAGTGTATAGCTAATATCTACAAAAATTATCTTGAGTAACTAAAACTATTTTACAATAAAAATATGGTTACATGGTTGGAATTTTTACTAATAATAGATATTATTTCTCTCTTATTCAAACTCAAAAGATACCAAATCAATAGTTTTTGCAAATAATTGAATATAGTTGTATAAGGTGAAATGTGAAGCAATAGAAAAGCTCTCAATTACTTCACATTTCGTTATGGGGATTTTTGACCTTATACCTATTAGGATTTAAAACCACGGACAGAAAAATAATAACATGCAAATATAAACAATAACAAAAAATAATAGATCGCACAGAAGACACCAAGATTTAACGTGGTTCACCCAATCCTTGGGCTACATCCACCAAACAACAAGTCCAATATTATTACGATCCAAAGATTACAACCTGATTACAATCTGTAATCCCTTATAGCTCAATACCGTCACAAGAACCAATTTTTGCATCACACCTTATGAAACAATCCCTAACCCTAAGCCCTTTTATACAAGTATTTTCGCCACTTTAGGGTTAAAATTAGTTACAACATGTTGGCCATAAATTGGCGAATATAAACAATAGCCAATTGGCGAATAGTAGCCAACCATTAGCGAATAGTAGCCCAAAAAAATTTCAAAGAATTTATGAAGTATGTACAATACTTCCCTGATCAGTCACCACAAACTAATAATACCTCAAAGGGGATTTGAGGAGATAGACTCTTTTAATTCCAACTCTAAGGTTATTGGATTCAAGTAGATTATGTAATCTAGTGATGAAGAAACACTAATGCAAATAAAGATCTAATGGGTATAGAATTAGAGAAAGGATGCAAGATCCTTACAACTTTAATTGTAGAAAATGTAAGCAAAGAAGTAGGAAGAAGCTATGATTTACAATTAAAGACTATAGATCTAGAAAGTAAATTTACTTAAATGAATAAGCAATTATAAGACTAACCTTGAAAGTTCAATGAGAGATTAGATCTGAGTTTATGGCTTTATATTATTCTCGAAGGCAAATTGACCTGGTTTGATACTTGAAATTGTGAGATCTACAAAACCCAAAAATTGTTCGACTCTAAGACTAATATGACTTTTTAGGATGGCAAATAAATGTCTCCTAGTCTAGGACATAGAAGAAATGTGTCCTAGTTCTTCTATTCATGATCATAAAACTAATTTTGGATCTCTAATATTCGATGGAATGAGTATCCAAATGTGTACTATATCTGATTTTTGAAACATGTAACCCAGAAAAGGGGGTTTTATTTTTTTGTTATGGGTTTTCCTTGGTCAAACACTAGTTTAAGAATTAACCTTGAAATTGAAATAGTCATTACAATGTTGGAAATGTAAAGTAAATAAATAAATTCACCTTACAAGAGTAGGATTTCTTAATCAAATGCAATGAACTTACTTTACCAAGTTTAATATGCCAAGAGGATGTGAATGTGCTCTTGAATCAAATTAGATGTAGAAGAAGGATGAATGTTGAAGCCCTCTCTCGATGAAAAGCTCCATTATCACCAATGGAGGAAGCTAGATCTAAAAGATGTGGCATGAGCCTAGAAGATTTATAATGAAGCCCCAAATGAACTCCTTTGAAGCTCCTTCAAATCACCTTGAATGCAAGGGATCTACTCTCCAATGGGTTGCAAAATGGTCTCCTTGGATTATCTTGAAGATGATTTGAATGCTTGGTTTCTTGAAGGTTTGAATGCTTGGGCCCAAGTATGTTATCAATAATGGATTTCCAAATGAAGAGGAAAGGCATACTTTTATACCAAATCTTGAGTGTACACATAAGAGAGATGAGCTAGGAAAGTATTTTAATTTTTTGAGACCTAGGCTTTAGATCCACGAAGTCTATCTCCTTGAGGACAGAGTCGAAGTTGACTTTGTTCACCAAGATAGGACCAATTTCATCTTTTTCCTAGGATAGGGTTGATCTCATCCTTGTCATGAGATAGGGTCAATCTCATCCCTATCCCAAATGAATGGGACCTTAGGAAATCTTCTAGGGTCTTGGGGAAAGTGAATGGAAAGGCAAAAATGTGCAGAATCGGGGCCTAAAAAGCTACAAAAGCATATATACTTTTGTTAACCTAATCGAGGCATTTAGGTCATGTCCAAAATATCTTGTAAAGGGGGGCTAAAATAATGTTCTAGCATAGAGTGCATGCATTTTAAGATGATACAACAGTGTACAAAGTTGAAAAGAATGCCCTAAATGTTGATCCAAGTAGATATTATAGTAGTGAGTGTTATAACTTAATCTTTGAATAGTTATAGCTATGAGATTATATTGTCATTTGAGGGCATTGCATATAGAAGTGATCTAGTGTTTATCAAGACAACTCCAAACAATGTAAGTAAATGATTTGATGTTTCCTATCAATAAACAAATGGAAAGATTCACAAACTAAAAGCTAGGAATCATTTCCATGGATTGAAATTTTAACCTAGATCTTTTTTAAAATATGGATCTAACCTTGGATGAGAAATAAAAAAAATAGAAGATCAAGACCATCTAGTGGAAATAGGTATGAATGACTACATGTCAATTTTTTTTTATGTGTTTAATTCTAATATAAATTATGCCACATGTGCACTTATAGTTATAAAACAAATAGGCAGGTCAAAGTGAATCCAAAATAAATGGAAGATGTATGACCTATTTGTGATTCTCACTATTATAATTTTTTATCACTTCAACTTGAACACAAACTACCATAAGAATGCATGTTAAGGTGAAAACAAGTAACTAAAAAGTCAAATTATTTTTTAACTTGAATAAAAAAGATATGGATATCACTTCTCTTTGAAATACATACCTTTGAAATAAGTACTATAAGGTCAATATATTTTGTAACCTTCTTGTACTCTTTAGACTTATTTGTACACATTGAACCTATTTCAATTTACATGATAGTATTCTACTAATTGTGCTAGTTGATTTTTTTTTAATACGTGATGGCTATATACATTTTATTGTGCTTATAGATTTGGTATTAATAGATACAAATTGATATGCATGTTTTAGGATTTATTTAATATGATTTTCATTGGTTATTGGTTATGACCTTATTTTGGATATTAACTATTGATACGTGAATCTAAGAATGATTGTGATGTTAATTAACTCAATCATGTATAGTTGATGTGAAATCAATATAAATATTTTGTGGTAATTTCTAGGTGAATTTAACATTACCAAAAGAATAGATTTTGTAATTGAATATAGATTATGAGATTTAATTATCAATAATGTAATTTCCAAAACTGAAGATACAAAATACACATAAGATACTACATATTAAAAAAAGATGAAAAAGCACTATACAATGACAAGATGTAACACATGCACATCATATATAAGGTGTATTTACACTAAGGGATAATATGATTAGGGAAAATTAGTGTGGGTTAATAATCCCTCCTCAATATGGCAAGGGAGGAGACAAGAGCAAAGCAGAAATGTCTAATTATAAATGGTTACCTCCAAAGAAGGGTTGGTATAATTTAAATTTTGACCAGGCATCTAGAGGGAATCTAAGGACTTCAAGGATTGGAGGTATAATTCATGACTGAGAAGGTAATATAATAGCTTAATTGGAAAAATCCTTAAATGAATCAATTAATAATAAAGAAAAATTCATAGCTCTAACAAAATGATTGAAAGTTTGCAAAGACCTAGGTATCAAATCTTTAGAAATAGAAGGAGGTTCTTGTATTATTATCAATGTATTAAGAATTGGAAAACCCCTAAATGAAAACTTCATTCCATCCTATAATAAATCTTATATCTCTCACTTACTTTCTTAGATCTATAATTTAAACACATATATAGAGAAGGAAACAAAACAACAGATGAGCTAGCCAACAAGGGAGTAAATGGTCTAAACTTTACAAAAATACTAACCTTAGTTCAAGATCTTTCATTAAAGTAGAAAAACAAATACCTATAAATTCAAATTAAAAATTCATATAAAAAATGATATATAAATTATAAGTATAAACTTTCATTCAAGTATAACAAGTTCATAAATGAACTTACTATGTAAATCACCCATTATATCGATGCTTAATTCTATTTAGATATTATGTTGTAGCCTGCATAATCTTGTACAAAATGAATGATAAGATTATCAAGCTACAAGATCATAGATATTAGTATTTATTTTATATTATCTATTATGTATGTGTTGGCTATGAATTTCTCAAGGTATTTCAATTTTTAGTCTCAAAATTAGTATAGAATAGTAATTAGTTTTAATTTAGCAACTATGTTTTCAACTATTATTTCCCCTCAATCACACCATGATGAAACAATGTTAAACTAATAACTTGATCTTAGTTGGATAAGGATGTTTAGTGTGTAGGTACATTCCAAGAGCAAGGTAACCAAAAATATAATTCTCAAACACTAACACTAGTTCTATCGTGTAGTCACCAAACCTAATCAAAGAGGTGGAAGGGGAGATACATTACTTCTTAGTATGTAATCATTGTTTAATACTCACATATGTAAACTTATTTTGTCAAAAATTTTATTAAGTTTACATCAACTAAAAATTTGTTAAAGCTCCTACTAAACAAGGGTGGGTATCTATTGTAACACGAGTGTAGGACTGAAAAATCTTGGACTACACTGGGGGTTTTCTTGCCCCATTCTTTTCCCCTAGTGGCTACAATTGACTAGGGTGTAAATTGTAAAATTATTTTTATAATATATATTAAACATGAATAGAAGGAATTCTCACTAGCATAAGGAAATGGAGTGGAACAATGAATGCATGCAAGATGTTCAAGTCACATGCATCCCCATATGGAACAAGCATAATAATGAAAGTTCTTATAGAGATGATACAAAATCAACGCAATTAGCATGGGGAAGAAATTATATCCCCCTTGTGACATATCCTTAGTTTTTATATTATCAGGAAGATTCATACCCTTCCCTAGGTGAACACGAGAATGGAATTTGTTAGTTAAATTGATTAATGAATGAAGGTACTCATTTTTCATATCTTAATTGTGATAAAAAAATATTTTTATAAATAATATTAGTATTCTTACATATTCCTTTCAAATTATTTACTTTAAATATAATTATATTACCTTAAGAATAAATTTATCTCTAATTATTCTAAGCAATAAAAGAGTTGTTGCATTAGACAATTATTTTCAAGGTTTGTAAGTTATCACTACATTTGAAGATATCTATATAATATAGTTTTTATATGACTTCAACTTAATGATGAGAGACAATCTTATCCCTTATAAGACCATAAGTAAAGTGTAGGGGATGAGATATAAATATACTATAGAAAATGGTGAGAAATGCTAAGATGTAGATCACTCACCAAGGTCTTATTATGAAATGTAATGTGAACCCGTCCTTAAACCAGTCTGATTAACATGATCTTGAAAGGATGAAGGGATACAAATCTAGGATCTTGGTATTCCTTATGGAACATAGTGTGTTTATGTAATGTGATTGAACTATGTAAATGATGAAAGTAATGTAGATATGATATATAAAAGTAAGTTAGAGAGCTAAATAGGAGTAGTTTAAAGGTCAATTATCCTCTTACCAGTCTGATAAGACTGGTTTATAGAACCACAATTCTATAAAGGCTATGATTAGGTGATAAAGCAGACAAAACACTCACATGTAAAGAAGTAATTGGAAGACTACTAATAGGAGGATTATATGGCTGAATAGAAGTAATCACAATAGGAGCACTATAAGCATAAATGCTAGAGATTAGTGTAGCATAGGCAAGGCAAGTTCAACAGTAGTAATAGGTGGAGTCATCCCTATTTTAGATGTGACTTGAGCCAAATGCTTAAAATGAAAATGGGCAAGGTGAGTAATCCTATGGAACAGATTAACACCATGTTCATCATTACAAATCACTTTCTTAAAAGTATCAAAAGTAGCAATAGTATCGATATTTTGGTTTACTTGAAGAATTCAATCATACATTTTATCAATATTAGTAGAAAGCTTATCAACTTGTTCAAGTGGAACCCTTAAGGACTCATTCTCATCATGGGGTTAGTGAGAAGTGTCATGCTCCATAGAATTATTTGGATCATGAGAAACCATAGGATCACTAAGGTCCCTAAAGAAAGGAGAAGATGAATCTGGATAAAAATGAGCCACGAGCCAATGACTTCTCCTAATGTGAGTACTATAAGTAGCACTTAAGGTAATAAAGATCATACAATAAACAAGGTAAGAAGATGGAAAATAAATCTAACCTTATGATATGAACTAAATCACAAAGCACATAATATGATCTAGTGAATATATAAAGCATGCAAAGATATATCACATGATAATAAAATGAAATGCAACAATCTAACTCCAACATCAAAAGAGGAAATGTCAAAAGTTGGGTTCACCAAAGATGTCAAGGGGGAAATTTGAATGAAGGAATCTAATCATTCCAACCCCAATTCTAAAGGACTAGATCTAGAAAGATTAATGCTAGCCAACTGAGAAAGGAGCACTGAACATAAGTTAGATCTAGTGGGGTAGAATAGGGAAAATGATACCAACATCCTTGAAATCCCTATGAAATAATGTGAGCTAGGCATAGATGTGTAAATGAAATAAGTAAATATGATGAAATGATAAAGAGGGTAGGGGACAAAGCTTTCAAATATGATTATATGATTTTTATGTTGCTCAAAACTAATAAATAATGTTGGATTTGGGCCCTAAAATGTTGAAATCTACAAAACCCAAAAACCATTTGGTGATATGATAGGGGCGAGTTCCATCTGCAAGGGTGATATCGTGTGAACTTGAAGGGTGACTTCTTTGACCCTATTAAACTATGTGTGATGTTAATTCTCATTTCACAGTTTTGAAGATAGCCAAATAGGGTATCCAAATTTGCAACATGTTCACCAATGTGAGATCCACAAGTTGCAATATTTTTTTATTTTGTTAATGGGGGGTTTTCCTTAGTCAAACTCCACTTTAGGAATTAACCTTGAATTGAAATAATTGAATTGCAAAAGTGTAAAGTAAATGTACAAATTCACCTTACAATAGTATTATCTTTTGAATCGAATGTGGTGTTCTTAATTTACCAATTAACTTGGATCAAGAAGATGAAGATGAATGGATGTAGAAGATGCAAAAAAGGAACTTAAAAGGATTGAAAGAAGTCTTGAAGATAAACTCCTTTGATTGCTTGATTTTTTCAAAGCTACTTGAAGACTTGAATGCTTGAGTGCTAGTGTGTGAAAGTGATTGATCATAGAATGCTTGCATATTATGGATTGTGGGTTATGGATCAAATGAAGAAAATTAAGGGGTTTAGATAGGTCTCAAATTTTTTTAACTCCTATAGGCCAACCCACTGAGAAGTTAACACCCCAAACTACCTAGACACAAGACTTGAGAAATGGACCCAAAATAGGGCCTAAATAGGGATGCATTACATCCCTGATTGGCCCATTAGGGGCATATTTAATTCCTAATTGGATAGGGGTGCACTATGACATTGTCAATAAAGGCCCATAACCTATGGGATTCCTTCGAGATCCTGAAATAGGTCCCAGATCTTGAAAATTAGGGATAGAATCCAAGATATAGTCATTTTGATGTGGATAAGATATTCTGAGTGATTAGATGAAGGAAAGCAATGACCTAAGAGGTTGGATCCTATAAGAAAATAAAGTTCACCAAGTTAATTAGGAGGGGGGTGAATTAGTTATGCATTTAAAACAACTCCCAATATCTTAATTAATTTTGAAACATGTAAATAATAGATGCAACAACCATATAAATATAACCATGCACAATAACACTAGATATGTTAACTAGGGAAACCCTTGATCAAAGGACCCAATGGGAATGATGCCCACAAGATGATGTACTAATATAATAGTTCCTTGTGAAAGGATGGACTCTATTAGGAGCCAATGAAACGAAATTGGTACTAGGAGAATTTGAATCCTTGTTAGGAGATTTTGACCCTATTAGGAGCTATGCAAAACCTATTAGGAGTTGAAAAGAGGACAATTGAGCCCAATGTTTGAAAAAATCTTTCCTTTATACGAAGTCCTAAAAAAATATTGAATCATCCTTGAGTATTTCATAATTTATAATGAATAATATAGGAAATCATTAAGATATTACAATTACACAATACATTACAATCAAAACTTTCCATAATGATTTTATCAATAGTCAACCTCTTGGTAATTACACACTGAACAATCTTCACCAAACCTTGCAGAATGAACATATAATTTCACCATCTTTAACATAGCATCATAAACATGTATTTGACCATCTTCTAAGATTTCTTAACCAAATTCCATCTCTACTAAAAGATACAATTGATTTACCAATACCCACTTTCCAAAAACTCTCTCTGAAAGCTACCTCCAAAAAACATCACATAACTTTGTCATATCTTCATATTTATTTTTGTGCTCATAACAATAGCATATGTGAATATCATTAAATATATTCCCAAGCCTATTGAACCCAACTCATTGACCATTGATTTCACCAAACACTTCTTCCTTTGCAACTCTACTAATCTTCACAGAATAGTGTATATGCTGACATCAAAGACAAACACCATCATGAATGCAAAACATTAGCACTAAATCATATCTCCAAAAATTATAACATAGTCCTCCATAGAAATATCACCAACATTCATGCTAATAGATCCTACCTCTAGCTTTACACCATGAAAATAGGAGCTTTAAAGAGGATCAATAATGTCTTACCCCAATTCGTTAGATTTTTGAGAGCTTCTCATTTAATTTGAAAAATTGGTTCTATCATACACATTATTCTTTTTATATTTTCATTGAAGTGACAAATTAAAATGTTGACAACCTTGTTTTTGTTTCAACAAAGTGAAAAAAATATGTTATTTATTATATCGTCCTAAAAAAGTAAGCACCCTTATTAGGTGTTCATTTCTATCCCTATTTGAGTATGTATGGGTTCCCACATTGATTTTACCTCCTTCCGACATTTATGCATCCTTTAAATTAACATTATTTATTTAAAACTCAAGAATGGCTCTAATGTCTATGCATGATTTCCCATTTTTCATCTTATAACATATTTCATTTTCCACCTAGGTCCTTTACATTCATTTTTTTCTTCAGATTTTGGGATTTGTCATAATTTCCTAATGGATATGAATTTCACCACCCCCTTTAGTGCACACCCCTAGATAACAAGATAAATTTAAAAATTACTGGATGAGGTTGGCTAAGTCAACCTTATCCTAGAGCATTGAATTTCAGTGAGCTTTAGGCACAGTGCAAGGTATTATCTTTTAGATCTTTAATTGGGATCAACTTCACAAAATCTAGGCCTCAAATTTTGTAGAAAAGGAGACCTAATCCTCTAATTTGACATCCAATATTACCATTAATCATTTATTATACAATTAATACTCATGTGATCAAGAAATCTATTGTGCATGCAAGAGATTCAAGTGAAAACAAATATCCATTATCAAGAATTCAAGCCCATCAAGCATTAAAGTGAAAGGAAGACATCATGAGTTTCAATCCTACATTCCATTATTTTCATTGTGCATTAAAGGCATCCCCTTCCAAAAATATAGCTTATTCCCCCATCATAGATCAAGCAAAGGGACTCACAATTGAGGGAGGATATCTATATTAATCTATCAAGACTTCTTCTTCTCTTTCTTCCTCAATTCAACATTGTGGCAAACTAAAAAAATCTATCATTCATAGGTTTGGTTTCATGATTTCCTATTGGATTTTTTTAGAGTCCAAGCTATTGCATCAACACTTGGGATCATCTCCAAAGAGGCATTGCATCATTGAGGTATAAGGTTATTTATGTTTTATATTTAGATTACATTTCCTCATGCAATTTTAATTTAAAATTCAAGGTCAATTCCTATATAGGGGCTTGACCAAGGAAAGCTCGTTTCCATAAAAATCCCCTTGCTTTTATATGTGTAGGAACAATGAGATGATTTTTGGATCCTAATCCAAGAGTCTCAAAACCATTTGTAGGTTCATTGCAAATTTCATCAATTTTTAAGTGAAAAAAACTAGGTCAACTTTTTTGGACTAGGGAAATTTTTTTGAGATTGCCCTTGGATAGTAGATTTTCACATATGGAGGTTATAGGTATTAGAATTTTAGATCCAAAACCATACCTAATTTTTATGGCTCTGTAACAGTCAAAATATGATTTAAAGGTCAATTATCCTCTTCTTATTTTGAAGGTTAGTTTATTACTCCTATTTAGCTCTCTAACTTACGTTTATATATCATATCTACATTACTTTCATAATTTACATAGTTCAATCACATTACATAAACACACTATGTTCCATAAGGAATACCAAGATCCTAGATTTGTATCCCTTCATCCTTTCAAGATCATGTTAATCAGACTGGTTTAAGGACGGGTTCACATTACATTTCATAATAAGACCTTGGTGAGTGATCTACATCTTAGCATTTCTCACTATTTTCTATAGTATATTTATATCTCATCCCCTACACTTTACTTACGGTCTTATAAGGGATAAGATTGTCTCTCATCATTAAGTTGAAGTCATATAAAAACTATATTATATAGATATCTTCAAATGTAGTGATAACTTACAAACCTTTAAAATAATTGTCTAATGCAACAACTCTTCTATTGCTTAGAATAATTAGAGATAAATTTATTCTTAAGGTAATATAATTATATTTAAAGTAAATAATTTGAAAGGAATATGTAAGAATACTAATATTATTTATAAAAATATTTTTTTATCACAATTAAGATATGAAAAATGAGTACCTTCATTCATTGATCAATTTAACTAACAAATTCCATTCTCGTGTTCACCTAGGGAAGGGTATGAATCTTCCTGATAATATAAAAACTAAGGATATGTCACAAGGGGGATATAATTTCTTCCCCATGCTAATTGCATTGATTTTGTATCATCTCTATAAGAACTTTCATTGTTATGCTTGTTCCATATGGGGATGCATGTGACTTGAACATCTTGCATGTATTCATTGTTCCACTCCATTTCCTTATGCTAGTGAGAATTCCTTCTATTCATGTTTAATATATATTATAAAAATAATTTTACAATTTACACCCCATTCAATTGTAACCACTAGGGGAAAAGAATGGGGCAAGAAAACCCCCAGTGTAGTCCAAGATTTTTCAGTCCTACACTCGTGGTACAATAGATACCCACCCTTGTTTAGTAGGAGCTTTAACAAATTTTTAGTTGATGCAAACTTAATAACAAATTTGACAAAATAAGTTTACATATGTGAGTATTAAACAATGATTACATAATAAGAAGTAATGTATCTCCCCTTCCACCTCTTTGATTAGGTTTAGTGACTACACGATAGAACTAGTGTTAGTGTTTGAGAATTATATTTTTGGTTACCTTGCTCTTGGAATGTACTTACAAACTAAGCATCCTTATCCAACTAAGATCAAGTTATTAGTTTAACATTGTTTCATCATGGGGTGATTGAGGGGAAATAATAGTTGAAAACATAGTTGCTAAATTAAAACTAATTACTATTCTATACTAATTTTGAGACTAAAAATTGAAATACCTTGAGAAATTCATAGCCAACACATACATAATAGATAATATAAAATAAATACTAATATCTATGATCTCGTAGCTTGATAATCTTATCATTTATTTTGTACAAGATTATGCAGGCTACAACATAATATCTAAATAGAATTAAGCATCGATATAATGGGTGATTTACATAGTAAATTCATTTATGAACTTGTTATACTTGAATGAAAGTTTATACTTATAATTTATATATCATTTTTTATATGAATTTTTAATTTGAATTTATAGGTATTTGTTTTTCTACTTTAATCAAAGATTTTGATCTAAGGTTAGTATTTTTGTAAAGTTTAGACCATTTACTCCCTTGTTGGCTAGCTCATCTGTTGTTTTGTTTCCTTCTCTATATATGTGTTTAAATTATAGATCTAAGAAAGTAAGTAAGAGATATAAGATTTATTATAGGATGGAATGAAGTTTTCATTTAGGGGTTTTCCAATTCTTAATACATTGATAATAATACAAGAACCTCCTTCTATTTCTAAAGATTTGATACCTAGGTCTTTGCAAACTTTCAATCATTTTGTTAGAGCTATGAATTTTTCTTTATTATTAATTGATTCATTTAAGGATTTTTCCAATTAAGCTATTATATTCAAAGTATAAAGAGTATAAACAATAAGAAGAGGATAATTGACATTATTAGTTATCTGGTTTATTATTATTTCCAATTAAGGTCAATATTATTTATCAATAAACCAGTCTGATGAAAGTAATGTAGATATGATATATAAAAGTAAGTTAGAGAGCTAAATAGGAGTAATAAACTAACCTTGAAAATAAGAAGAGGATAATTGACCTTTAAATCATATTTTGACTATTATAGAGCCATAAAAATTAGGTATGGTTTTGGATCTAAAATTCTAATACCTATAACCTCCATATGTGAAAATCTACTATCCAAGGGCAATCTCAAAAAAATTTCCCTAGTCCAAAAAAGTTGACCTAGTTTTTTTCACTTAAAAATTGATGAAATTTGCAATGAACCTACAAATGGTTTTGAGACTCTTGGATTTGGATCCAAAAATCATCTCATTGTTCGTACACATATAAAAGTGTTCATTATACCTCTAAGAATAAGCTATTATAATACTTAGTATAGTGCTAATTTATATATCATAGAGAGTAACACATAAGAAATTAGTGCTAGCTATTATGAGTTAGAGAATTCATCAGAATTATTGTATAGAACCATTATACTTAGATAGTTATACTAATAAATTGACTATATATCATTAATACTATAATACATTGATGAATATGCTATCAATAAGTACTATTGATCAATGTTAAATTAATGCGACCTTATAAAGATAATAGATACATTTAATAGCTTCTTAGTTCCTAATTTAAATTCACAAGGATTCTTAGTCTACCTATTAGTATCTTAAAACAAGGTTAATTCAAGATCATATCAACATATAGTATTATCTATTTAATAGGAGGATTATAATTTAAGTTTTATTAATACTAATACATAGATGATTTAATTTATATTAAGATCCATATAAGTAAATCTAATATACAAAAAGGTAGAAATATAAAGCTTCATAAATGCTAGAGAATTCATTTAACACAACTATAAGTTCAAGATGATTTTATATAGCCTCCATTAGTATACTATGAAATTTATTCTATGTACTAACTTTTTGGTGATATATGTATAACAAGTTCTGATGAACATAAAGATATCAATATAAACTTTTATTCAAGTATAAACTTTCATTCAAGTATAACAAGTTATAAACTTTCATTAAAATGAGCACTATAGCTTATAATCCATATAGCTAGACTTATTTGTACACATTGAACCTATTTCAATTTACATGATAGTATTCTACTAATTATAGAGATAAGGTGAATACAAGAAGGTTACAAGATATGAATTAATAATCCCTCCTCAATATAATAGATGAACAAGTTTTAAGTGGAATACTAACCTAATTCAGACTCATTTAAATCTTTGAATATGTGGATACTAAATCTACTAAATCACATAATATATGAATGAATATAAATCTAAAATCTTATGTTTATTAGATAATATGGATAGGTTATAGGTATAAATATCAATCAGTCAATATACTATATATTACTTAAAATCAATATCTAATTCATTTATTATATATTATAAATATACTATATATTACTTAAAATCAATATCTAATTCATTTATTATATATTATAAATATATCCAACAAATCAAGATCTTATTAAAGTATTACTTTAATACATAGCTTATAAATGTATCATTGGCTATTATAAAAATTGATAGAAATTTGCAATGAACCTACAAATGGTTTTGAGACTCTTGGATTTGGATCCAAAAATCATCTCATTGTTCCTACACATATAAAAGTGTTCATTATATATTATAAATATACCCAACAAATCAAGATCTTATTAAAGTATTACTTTAAGACATAGCTTATAAATGTATCATTGGCTATTATAAAAACCATTATAGCTATTATATTTAATTACTTACTTTCTATCATAACTATTCATTATAGCTATTATATTATGAAGCTATTCATAATATATAGCTATTATATTTAATTACTTACTTTCTATCATTAGAAGAAATAGGTTGCCATATATTGTGGCTCAAGGCTATGCTATACTTGATAGGAACTTACATGGTCCAGTTGAAGTGCACTGGTGGAAGAAGGTTTGGAACAACTTTTCTTGGCCCAAATGTAATTTTTTCTTATGGTTGTTGGCTCTGAAGAAATGCCTCACTTGGGAGAATCTTTGCAAACAAGGTTTTTAGGGACTTTCTATTTGCTTCCTTTGTTTGCAAAATGAGGAATGTACCTCTCACTTGTTTTTACTTTGCCCTTTTTCAAGAGAGATATGACATAGATGGTGGGAGGCTTGGTGTCATGGTTGTATTCATGCTACCTCTCTAATTAATTTTTGGGAAAGCTTGGGCAAACCTCTAGTGAAGACTTCTTTCTTGCACGTTGCTTGGATGGTTGGGTCGATTTTCTATCTCTGGAACCTTTGGCTAGAGAGGAACCGCAAATTTTTTTGTGACTCCAAATTAGGAAGTTTTCAATTGTGGAAGAGGATTCTTAATAGGCTTCAAGAGACTATTTGTGCAAAGTGTGATATGTCCAAAAGTATAGCTATTCATAATATAAGTAAATGTATCATTGGCTATTATAATATGGGTAATATTATAAAGACTTTTATATTATGTATATAAAGATTTAAATTAGATCTTATCTAATTTTGGTTTTGAGACTTTTATATTTTATATAGTATAGTGCTAATTTATATATCATAGAGAGTAACATATAAGAAATTAGTGTCAGCTATTTTTAATGATTTCTTCTAATGATAATAAACCTATACTAACCTATAGGTTCTAGCTAGCACTATTCCAATTGCTTAATCCATATAGCTTATTCCTTATCATAAGGCTATATACCTACAATTGATCCTTCTATTTCTAGGTACATTTATTAGAAGTAAAGAAGTACTAACTTTTTTACTAATTCATTTATTAATGTGAAGTAGAATGGTACCTATTTGCTAATATTTCCCTAGTCTAAAATAATACCTATAATATAGTAAAACTTTACTCACATGTTTAAATTATATATTATCCAATTACTTCAGACTAATTTATCTTCTATGTAATTGTTTACATTAATAGATATTGAATACATATCATATGATTTGAAATAAAATCAATATCCTTTTTTGCATGATCATATTTTGTATCATATAGAGATATAGAGTTAGGTTAGAATACCTTAATTAACCTTATACCCTATTACTCATCTTAATTAGGATTTATAATATATAATGGTATTTATAGGTAATTGTGCATGAATATACTAGAAGCAATTAGTGTTTTCAATTATATGAAAGTTTGCAAAGACCTAGGTATCAAATCTTTAGAAATAGAAGGAGGTTCTTGTATTATTATCAATGTATTAAGAATTGGAAAACCCCTAAATTAAAACTTCATTCCATCCTATAATAAATCTTATATCTCTTACTTACTTTCTTAGATCTATAATTTAAACACATATATAGAGAAGGAAACAAAACAACAGATGAGCTAGCCAACAAGGGAGTAAATGGTCTAAACTTTACAAAAATACTAACCTTAGTTCAAGATTTTTGATTAAAGTAGAAAAACAAATACCTATAAATTCAAATTAAAAATTCATATAAAAAATGATATATAAATTATAAGTATAAACTTTCATTCAAGTATAACAAGTTCATAAATGAACATAAAGATATCACTTCAAAGATCTTGAAATACATAGTACTATAAGGTCAATATATTTTGTAACCTTCTTGTACTCTTTAGACTTATTTGTACACATTGAACCTATTTCAATTTACATGATAGTATTCTACTAATCGTGCTAGTTGATTTTTTTTTAATACGTGATGGCTATATACATTTTATTGTGCTTATATATTTGGTATTAATAGATACAAATTGATATGCATGTTTTAGGATTTATTTAACAATCATTCTTAGATTCACGTATCAATAGTTAATATCCAAAATAAGGTCATAACCAATAACCAATGAAAATCATATTAAATAAATCCTAAAACATGCATATCAATTTGTATCTATTAATACCAAATCTATAAGCACAATAAAATGTATATAGCCATCACGTATAAAAAAAAAATCAACTAGCACAATTAATAGAATACTATCATGTAAATTGAAATAGGTTCAATGTGTACAAATAAGTCTAAAGAGTACAAGAAGGTTACAAAATATATTGACCTTATAGTACTATGTATTTCAAGATCTTTGAAGTGATATCTTTATGTTCATTTATGAACTTCTTATACTTGAATGAAAGTTTATACTTATAATTTATCTATCATTTTTTATATGAATTTTTAATTTGAATTTATAGGTATTTGTTTTTCTACTTTAATCAAAGATCTTGAACTAAGGTTAGTATTTTTGTAAAGTTTAGACCATTTACTCCCTTGTTGGCTAGCTAATCTGTTGTAATTTATAATTAGGTACAAATAACTTATTATTTCATATGTGAATCATGATGAGAAGGTTCCTAATTTTACCTAACATAATGGCTATCTACCTATTTGTTGATTCTGCTTATCTGCAACTTAAAATTGAATCTATACTAATTTTGATAACTTTGATTTGCCTCATTTTTTATACCACAATTCATAGCCTCACATATTCGTTTTAAGGTGATATATTGATTTCTATAGCCTTTCTAGAATTGTGGTTTATTATTTGGCTCAAGTCTTATCTAAAATAGGGATGACTCCACCCATTACTACTGTTGAACTTGCCTTGCCTATTGCTACACTAATCTCTAGCATTTATGCTTATAGTACTCCTATTGTGATTACTTCTATTCAGCCATATAATCCTCCTATTAGTAGTCTTCCAATTACTTCTTTACATGTGAGTGTTTTGTCTGCTTTATCACCTAATCATAGCCTTTATAGAATTATGGTTCTTTCAGTTATCCTAATCCTTCTACTATAGTTCCTAGTGTCCCAGCCATAGCACCTTCTATTCCAACTAATTCATGCACACTTCCTAGTGTATTGAATGTGTCTGTGCAACCTATTTCTTCTAATGATTCCACTATCATTAGTCTTGCTTAGACCGTTTCTTCTTTGCAACAACTACTGTAGCCCTTTGTCTTTGGACATTATCTATACCACTACTCCTCAACAAGCTGATCTGCCTCATCTTGATACTTATAATGGTAAAGGTGACCCTATTACTCATCTTAAAACTTTACAAGTTTTATGTAGTAATTATGCTCATGATCATAGGATTTTAGCTAAGTTTTTTTCTCTTACTTCTTGTGAAAAATATCTACAATGGTATTGCTCTTGGCAACCTTATTCTATTGATTCCTTTCATAAACTTGGTAATACATTTATCCAACAATTTCAAAATAACAATGGTCCTTCAATATCTTTGACTGATTTAATGCATTGTAAACAAGGTCCTAAGGAGAAAGTGACTAATTTAGTAGATTTAAGCATTTTCATGCTCATATTTCTCATACTATTCTTGATCTTGATATTCAACATATGTTTATTGCAAGTTTACAAAAAGCCATTAGAGATAAGATTCTGCTTATTTAGTTTGCTTCCTTTTCATAACTTTTTGAAATGCTTCATCATTATCAATTACAAGTAAGTCAATTTGAGAGCACCAATCCAATGACTCATGTACCTATTGATAAGAGTGATGTCATAATTAATCGTAAAAAACCCAAAAACCTAACAACTATGTCAAGATTAATAATGCCATGACTATAATAGATGAACAAGTAGATGCTATATCCTGAGGTATTGCTACTTATTCCTCTATTTTTTGGATGAATCATATATTTAATCCTCTTTATGAGTCTATACATTCTATCATGGAAAGGTTGGTTAGTAATAATATTATTCCATTTCCTCCTATTAGATGACTTCTTCCTTATACTACATAAAATTTGCACTTTGATTCTAAATCCTTTTGTCAATATCATCATCAGTCTAGCCATGATACTAAGGAGTGTTATACTCTGAAGCATGAGATTCATGACTTCATTGATTCTAATTCTTTATCTGTTGACAATTGTGATAATGGAAACAAATATGTAGCACCTCCTAATCAAAACCTTCAAATCTATACCAATCATTTACCTCAATGCACTACTGATATGATTGTTAAACCTTCTTATTCTTCTTCTATTGTGAATGTTGCTTATGATACTTTGTAGTAAACTAATGATTGTACTATTAACTTTGTAGAATGTGTAGTTCAATCTTTGCCTTCACCTAAGAAGAAAGTTCCATCTACATCTAATAATCAACCTAAACCTAAACCTAACCATAAATGTATTAGAGCCATTGCTATTTCATTTACTGATTCTAATATTTTCAAGGCACTTAATGGTCCTCTTTATATTGCTACTTTGATTTATAAGTTCTTATGGGTGTCTTTTTATCCTACATCTATGGTTAATGTTATCATTGAAAACCATTTATATGCTAAACAAATACATCATGACCTCAAGGTTCCATTTCTTTTCCTATCGAGCTCTATGATAAAGTGGTGAATAGTACTTTGGTTGTCATTCCTACTTTTGATAAACTCCAAATGAAGCTTGGTTTACCTTGGTTGACTTCAATGCAAGCCATTGCTTCTCCTATTCATCAATGTATTAAATTTCCTTATGATAGTGAGATTAAGACAATCAACCATAGCCTTTATTATCCTTATAGACCTTGGCATTACACTACTTTTGATTTGTTTTAACCTTCCATTTCTACTAGACTTCCTACTCATACTTATTATTATTGATCAATCTTATCAATCTCATAAATGTTGAAAGCTTGTTATATTGAGTATTCCTAGAAATACCTCTCGTGGTTTTTTTCCTACACCTTCCATGACTATTTCTTCTAATTCTTCTATTTCTAATGGTCAACCACCTCTTTCAACTATTGATCCTACTAGCGTGGTTCCTCTTTCTAGTGTGGTCCCTTCTTGTAGTGAGAGTCTTATTAACATCAATATTGATGGTATTCCTTTGGGGGAGTATCATAAGAATTACTAGAATAGTTGAGGAGATTGTTAGCATGATTGACATGTTGCATTCATGACTTTTTTTTGTTGTTGATATCAATACAATATTATTTATGTAAAGATTAACAAAGTAGAAGACAAAGAATAGGGTCTTATGGATTGAGTATTGATGATGAGGTTAAGTGTAGTTGAGGATATATTATATAGTATGTCCTGATGATGTGGAAAAGTGTGCATGGAGAAAGTCAAAGACATCTGAAAGTTATTTATGATTTACATAAGACAATATGTAGACAGAGTACCTAAGACGTAATTTTTTGTGTTCGAATTGTATCTCTTAAGAGGGATATAATCATGATGAGCGAAGTTAGGCAATGACAATAGATAGCTTGATGATGATGTGAGTGAGTCCACGAGGTTTGAGGTCGCACATGTTAAAAGTTGTAATTACTGTGAGCTGACGGTGTTTTGTAATTGTGAAAAGATGTAATGAATTATATTATCTTAATGAGGTCCTATTATAATTAATTGGGAAAGCCTCAAGGTTGACTCAGTGAATTATTTTGAGGACATGGTATAAAGGAAGGTTATTTTCCTTGTAATGATGTATGAAAAGTAATGAAAGTGTAAGTGAACTTGTATTGGATATGTGAATTTGGTAAATGTCTGTAAGCGATCAAAGGGATTAGTATAATGCAAATTTGAAGATTTGGTATTGGTATATGGGAAGGTATTTGGTGTGGTATTGACACACTAAGAGGACAGAGCAAGAGTTTGGGTTGTGGATATTAGTTTCATTTCTATTATTCTAAAATGAATAATACAACGACTAGTTGAACAGTGAGTTTAGAGGTCTTGCCCCTAAAGTTGTTTGGACAATGGGTCCATCTACCTTCTACAACTCCTAATAGGGTTGGCACAACTCCTAACAGGGTTGGCACAACTCTTGATAGAGTTGGAATATCCTAACAACGATTCAAAGTCTCCTAATAGAGATTGATATGTATTGAATGTATTTCATTAGCTCCTAATAGAGTTCATCCTCTTACAAGAAACTTATATATTAGTACATCATTTTTTGGGTAACATCCCCACCAAGGTTTTCCCTCTAATCAAGGGTTTCTCTAGTGAACATAGCTAGTGTTATTGTGATGCATATCTTCTTATGGTTGTTAATTATATTATTCACATGTTTAATGTTTAATATAGTTGATAAAAGTTATATTGATCTGATAACTAATTCAACCCCCCTCTTACTTATCCTAGTGAACTTTACTTTCTAATAGTTCTTCCTCCTAGTGTGGTTCCACCTTCTAGTTCTTAACTCGTTGTTGTTCCTCCTACTAACTTGTCTAAAGATAGTAAGGAACTTATGGTTGTTGATCCTTCTTCTTCTCAAATCTTTTTTGGTAAGATTAAGAATAATCAACATGCTCATAAATGTTGAAAGATTCACCATGCTTGTGCTAGAGCTTGTATGCATACTTCTCATCAGTCCATATTTGTAGAGGAGGTTTAAAGTACTAATGAGATAGATAAATTTGATATTCCTATTGTGGATTCTATTGCTATTAATCTTGATGAAGAAGATACTTTAGATGATGATAAGAATAATCTTATTAATATTGATGTTGATTTTCCTAACATGTTTTCTAAAAAACTTATGTTGTTCCTACCACAAGTTAGCATACTAAGGGGGGGGGGGAAATGAATCAGTATACTCACTTATCTTAAATTTTACTTTAGATCACACTTCTCACTTATCTATGGGTTAGTGCTAGTTGTAACTCAACTAGCTAGAATTAAGAAAAAATACATTACATGAAAATAGAAACACATAACATAATATTTATCTCATGGAAACCTAGCTAGGGTAAAAGCCATGTTGTATGAATCAATCCTCTAAAGT
This sequence comes from Cupressus sempervirens, assembly GCA_028749045.1. Classification (NCBI taxonomy): domain Eukaryota; kingdom Viridiplantae; phylum Streptophyta; class Pinopsida; order Cupressales; family Cupressaceae; genus Cupressus; species Cupressus sempervirens. Next base: position 477,103,491 of record CM053788.1, read on the forward strand.
GCACCCAATCAAGAGCTTATCCTTGTTAAAAAATTATAATGAAGCTATAAGGTGCTATTTTGTTAGGGGATTTTGATAAGACCTATTAAAGTCTTGCCCTATTAGGAGTAGCCTAGTTAAAGGACTTTAAAACACAAATCAAATTTTCACCCTTTTAATGGATTTGTACAATTAACTTGTTTGTGTCCATCCTTGATGGGATTTGTTGTTGTAAAGGTTAATAAACAACATAAAATGATCTAATAATTTAGCTACTAAACTTAGCTTGAAATTTATCCTTCTTCAACTCTCTTGACTAGTCTAGAACTAGGATTTTTCTTCTCTCAACTCTGCAACTTTAGATTTTGATCACTTGTGTACTTGGCTCTCTTTGTTTTTTCACATGATACACCTTATGTTTTTTGAGGCTCACTCTCCTCTTCTTAGAATAGTCACTCCTTGAAGATGACATTTCTCTGATCACTCTCCTTTACTTTGTGAGATTCCACTTTAGCTCGACTCTTTTAGCTCTTTGGCTATTCATTTGACAACCTAACCTTTACTCTTCTAGCTCTAGTTTTTAAATATTTTTCTCTTACTTTTCTTAGAAGACTTGATCGAAGAATTAAAAAAATTGAATTCCTACCCTACTGTTAGCTAGTTCTTCCATTGTAGCAGTACATTACTCTTGTTCGGTCATGGTGTGTTTATACAGGAGTCAAGGGTGCCACGTGTTCTTGATGACTTTCTATTGTTGGAAATAATTAAAATTTGATTTCTTTTGACTATTACTTGATCCTTTACCCCATCACTATTAAATGTGACATTGAGTGCACTCTTACCCCCTACACAACTAGGCAATTAGGAGTTTCTTGCTTCATGTTCATCATGTTGACTTGGCCCATTCAACTCACTACTCTGAATTCTTTTCCTTCAGCTTTTCTTCCTCCTGCTTATGCAAACTTCACTTAGCATGTTTTGTCTAAGTGGATCACTTTTTTCATCTCCTTTACTTTGCTTCCATATCTTCTCTACTTTGGTTACCCTTGTGAGTTAGAATCACACATTAGTGTGCTTTTCCAATTGTGTCTCTAAACAAGTCTTGATTCCTTCATATGTGTTGCCAATAATGACAACAACTTTGATGACTAAGTCCATCAGTCTATCTACCGATCTATCTTGAAGACATATTGACCAAAAATATCCCCCTTTGGCATTGATAACAATAATTAGTCATTTTAGCACTCTCTATTTTGTGTAGGTTCTTTGCTTCCTTCTTTCCACTGTCTCCACCAGAGATAGTTCATTTTCATGCTTTGATCATCTGCAACTCCTTTGCTCCTCTCAACTTCTCCTCCTTTGATAGAAATGTCAAAGGAGATAATCTTTTCTCACATGTTTCTCTCTTGACTACTTCTCCTAAGGAGTAGTCCCTTGTTCTCATCAATCCACAATTAGTCTACTTTGGATCATGGATTGATGCATGCCTAACTAGTCTTAGTTCAAGATAGATAGGGGTAAGACCCCTAACCTTTCTCTTAGATACTTGAAAGTATCTTTCTAAAGAGGCTTTCTAAAGATATCAACCAATTTATCTTTAGTTGGTACATATTCCAACCTGACTTCATTTACTTGCACTTATTCCCGTAGAAAATGGTATTTGATGGATATGTGCTTTATCTTTGAGTGCATAACTAGATCTTTTGATATGATTATTGCACTAGTATTATCATAGTTGAAAAGTATTGGTTCCTTCATTTTCTCCTAAATTCCTTCAAGAATTTATTTGATTCAAACAATCTGAGTGTAATTCATTATTGCAACAACACATTATGCTTTAGTTGTTGACTATGATATGCAATTTCACTTCTTGCTGGTCCTAGAAACAAATCTTCCTACAAGAAAGAATGTGACTCTAATTGTGCTCTTCCAATCATCTATGTTTCTTTCCCAATCAACATCTATGAAGACACTAAGTTCAAATTTACCTTTGTGAGGATACTATAGACCATATTCTTTAGTACCCTTTAGATACCTAAAGATTCTCTTCACGGCTACCATGTGTGATTCCTTTAGGTTGGCCAAAAATCTAGTCACTAACCCAACTTCTTGTGCTATGATCAATTTTTTGTGCACAACATACTATAATTTACCAATCATGGATTAGTAAAGTGTCTCATCACTTCAAGACTTTCATCTTCCTTTGATAGCTTGCAATTGGTTGCCATTGGAGTACGTACTAGTCTTGTTTCCTCCATAGCAAACGAATTTTGTATTTCTTTCACATACATAGTCTACCCTATGAAGATTACTCCTTTTAAGACTTGAAGTCCAATTAAGAAATTGATTTCTTTGATCATGGATATTTCAAACTCCTTCCTTATGGCTTTAGAAAAATCAACACTTAACTTACCATTTCCTCCGATGATTATATCATCTAAAAAGATATATGTAATCAACAAACTTGTTTCTCTTTCTTACTTCAAGTATAGATTGCAGTTATCATTGGTTCTTATGAACCCAATTTTTATCAAGTATGAGTATAATCTCTCACGCCATGCTCTTGGTGCATGTTTCATTCCATACAAGGATTTTCTCAGTCTACATACTTGATTCCTACCTTGTTTATTTTCAAATCCCTTAGGCTTCTCAATGTAGACTTCCTCATCTAGGACTCCATTCAAGAATGCATACTTTACGTCCATCTGATATACCTTGAAATTCTTGTGTGCTACAAATGCTAGGAGTATCCTAACTCCTTCAAATTTGGCTATTAGTGCAAAGGTTTCTCTAGAGTCTATGCCTTCCTCTTTCACATAGCCCTTGCAAACAAGTATTTCCTTGTTTCTAACCACTTATTGTTCTTTATTCATCTTGTTTTAGAAAAACCATTTTGTACTATTGATGTTCTTATCATCTAGTCAGGAGACCAAGGTCCATGTATCATTTTTCACTATTTGGTCAATTTCTTCCTTTATGGCCTTCACCAATCTTGATCTTTCAAAGCCTCTTTTTTATCCTTAGGCTCCATGTGTGAGAGTAGACACACTGTCTCTCTTAGTTTTCTTCTAGTTATTACCTTAGTATCCTTATCCCCAATGATTTGATTAGCTGAGTGGTGCCTTCTTACATAATTTTCTATTATTAGTTCTCCTTTGAGTGTCACTACTCTCTTCTCTTCAAGTTGAGCTTCTTTGGTATGAGCCGGTATAATTTCATGTATAGGTTCTACTTCAACTGGTACTCTATCTATTGTATCACTTAGTGAGATGTACTCAAATTTCTTGTAATCTTCTTGTTTCTTCTTATTGTCTTCCTCATTCTTCTACGAGGATTCACCCACCTTTATATTGACAGATTCCATAATTTTTTTGTCTAAAGATTTAGACACTGGTATGCTCTACTCTTGGTGGAGTATTCCAGAAATATGCCTTCATCACTTTTAGGTTTGAACTTCCCTTGGTATTCATCCCTCTTGATATAGATTTTTCTTTCGAATACCTTGAAGTTACTAATGGATGCTATGTGACCAAACTACAATTCATAGGGAATCTTCTTTGCCACCTTCTTTACTTGTATTCTATTCAAGGTATACACAATTGTTCTTACAACCTCTTTTCACTATATTTGTGCAACATTATTTTAGATAATCAATATTCTAGCACAATCTATGATAGTTTGTTTCTTCTTTTAGCAACACAATTTTGCTGAGGTGTCTTGGGTGATGGCATTCACCTTCTGATTCAATGCTCCTCAGTAAATTTCAAATTCTTATTAGGTGAACTCACCTCCTTAGTCTGATCTCAACCACTTCGATGCTCCATTGGTCTCTCTTTCTACCTTTTCTTTTTACACTTTGAACATGTGGAAGGCTTCTAACTTTTCCTTCAAATAAAATGTTCACATCATTCTCGAAAAAATATTACTAAACAACATAATTTATTTGTCACTAGATACACTCTTCATCCTCATGGGACTGCACAAGTCTGTATGAACTAGATTGAATACATGTTTTGAAGTGACTTGCTAGAGACTCTTGAACTTTCCAAGTTTCCTAATTAACGATCTTTACACATAACATTGTCAAGTTGGATATTAGGGGGTAGACCCCTTACACAGTTCTTCCTTCCTACTCTAAAAATGCTCTCAAAATTTATATGACACAAGATCCTATGCCATTATCATCTATTATTTTTTCTAGCTACCATATAATTATTACCACAAATATTGAGGTAAAAGAGGTTGCCTTTTCTTTGCTCTCCTATAGGTAGCAGCTTGACCGTCTTGTCAAATATTTTGCAAGATCCTTTGTTAAAGTCAAACTTAGAACCTTTGTGTATTAGTTAAGCCACACTCAATAGGTTATAATTTAATGCTTCCACTAGATACATATCTTCAAAAGTAGTGGGTTCATTTAGGGCTAAAATACCCTTACATATCACCGTGCATGGTGAGTTGTTTCCAAAATTCACCATTCCTCCATTATAGGCTTCCACCTTGTGGAGCTTGCTCTTTTACTTGATATATGGTGTGAGAAATTGTTATCTATTATGCAGTTGTTGTGGATACTAGTACTAGTTATCGAGGCTCTCTCTACCCTTTCTTCTATAATGGAAACAAGGGATACTTCATCCTCATCCTCATCCTCATTGTTAGTTAACTCTTCATTAGTCACACCTTCTTCAATGATGTAGCACCACTTCTTCTCCTTTGCTTTGGAGTTTGACCACTTCTTGTTGGTATCCTTCGAGTTTTTGTTCTCTCTTGAGTCATTGGTCTCTTTTTTGACAGGTTTTGGACATTTGGTAACATGATATCCTACCTTTTTGTAATTAAAACATTTGAAAGAAAGCTTAACCTTGTATTTCCCTTTTCCTTTGACCATTTTTTTGCAAACAAAGTCTCCAATTATTCTTATTCAACCTCTTCAGTGTAAAGGCTCTCTAGTTCTCACTTGTGCCTAGATGTGCTTGGCTCTCTGCTTTCTCTCAATATTACAATTGGTGCAACTAAGGCTTTGAATGCAATTTCAACTTTAGGTGGTTGACTATTGTCAAAGTTTCTAAGTTCAAATACAAGGAACTTTCCTATCAAGGCATCGTGTGATACCTCCATCTTGCCTATAGTTCTTAGCTCTTGAATGGTTTATACTCTTATGGCATATTTGGGCAATAGGGTTTTCAACACCTTGCTCACACGCTCATCTTTTATTATTATTCCTTTGCATGCTCTTATGGATAGCATGATGTCTTTTACCCACTTGCCATAAGCTCAATCTCTTCACCTTCTTGCATCCTCATGTCCTCAAATTTTCCTCTCAAGCTTTCAACTTTAGCCCTCATGAGATGCTTGTCACCACCATGGACAACTTTCAGCTTCTCTAAAATTTTGTATGATGTCTACAGTTTCTTCACATCTTTATACTCAGATTGTGATAGTGTGCTCTCTAGAGAATCTATTGTGGTTGTGTTTATTTCCTTCTCCTTCAATTGATCATCATTGATTTGACCAACTGGTTCAACATATTTGACTTCTACATGGGTCCATTAAGCATCTCCAAGTGTCTTTACATGCAAACACATATTCCTATGCCATGAGTTGTAGTTTTCCCTAGAAAAATTTGGTACATCCCTTTTACACATCTTGATCTTTTCCTTGAGTTAAACTCTCATCTCTCGAGGACCTAAGATTCGATACCAATTGTTATTCCTACTACTGCTCAATATACCGAGGGGTGGGGGGCGGTGAATTAGTATACTCACTAATCTCAACTTTTTACTTCAAATCACACTTCTCACTTGTCTATGAGTTAGTGTTAGCTATAACTCAACTGGTCAAGTTTAAGGAAAAATACATAACATAAAATAATATTTATCTCATGGAAACCCAACTAGGGTAAAAACTATAGCATGTGAGTTGATCCTCACAAGCTTGCACTCTTTTGAAGTGTGCCCAGTCAAGAGCTTATCCCTATTAAAAGATTACAACGACATTTTAAGGTGTCATCCTATTAGGGGATTTTGACAAGACCTGTTAAAGACTTTCCTTATTTGGAGAAACTTCGTCAAAGGCTTTTGTGTAAGGAAACTTGACAATAAAGAATATAACCATTTCCACATAACCCATAATAGATCTGAAATAAATACAAAATTAAAATCCACATGCAAGAGAATAGATGACATACCCACAAGATTGTGACACAAGATATACTCTGGGAAACCCTCATTGAGGGAAAAACCCAGCCTCCAAAAGCATCCATCACCATGTATTATTCAGCAAAAAATACCATTTTCATACATCCATGGAAGCCTTCATGGCCATAGCCACAACCGAGCAAACTATGTGAACAAGCATGAATCCACACATCCCATGCCATGCTTTCAACCTTCACAAATGCTCCCTTGGCTAACTTGTCAAGCCTTGTCCCGCTCAACTCTTGCCTTTTGTCTTCTCCTTGTCACTCTTTTTCTCTCTACAACAACTACCCTTGTGGCTGCTTATATAGTAGCAAGTCCCACAAAACCACTAAGTGGTATTACATAAACCATGTGCTAAAACCATGTGCTACCTAACCCACTGACCCCACATTTAATATTGGGCATTTAATTCTTTTTTCCCCAATATTAAATAATTACATGAAATATTTTCACAATGTTACAATACAACTCATCAAGAATATTCCATGGGAATCTTTACATATTGCACGTCCATCTAGGTACAACATTACATAATAAAATAAAATAATAAAATAACAATATTATGCAATGTGTGCAACACCCGTTATCTCAACAATCTCCCACTTGTTGTATACATTGCATAGGGTCAATCCGTAGCCACATAAATGAACAAGGGAACAATCCCTCCAAGCACATCCACCATCATGGATCAAAATACACCAAGTGCTCCATCCTGGTGCCCACAACAAAATCAAAGTATCCAGCATCTCAAACATGAATGATCTCACCTCCTATTATGCCACTCCCACTGGACATACATAGAAGCCATCCAAAGAGAAAACCACCCAACCTGTTGCATTAGAAGATCATAAAATCCTGTACCAACTGAAATTCCAAGCACAAAAACCTGATCCAAAGGTAATCACATGTATCCGTAGTTGTCAAAATATCCATAGCTGAAATAGCACCCACAGCAAAGTGCCAAACCCATCCAACTATCCATACCTCAAAGGTATAACAAGTGAATCTTATATCACTGACATATCCAACCTGCAACCTGTAATCATAAGCCTCAAAAGCAATACCTACCACATATATACCAAGAAGCTCCCACTACAAAAGACAATGTCAAATCTATAACCAATCCACTCAACACATCTCAAAGAAGTGAATCCATGTAATATCAAGGACATCCACAATACATAGACCAATATCCTGCAAGAAAAAACTCTCATAACAAGTCTCCAACAGTCTCCCAAATTCTTCACAACCAACAGAGGAAAGAGAAAGAAATAACCATGTCATCTCTCACATGGCATACATGAGCACAAACCAGTGATCACAATCTCCAACCAATCTCAAATTCAATGTAGGCAAAATTGAACATCCAAGAAAATAACCAAGACCAGAGAAACCATGCAAATCATAAATTGTATCATGTCCTTCTACACACACCTCTAGATGTAAACTGTGCAAGTATTATCTCCTCCATAAAACCCCAACAAGAAGCCTCAACAACACCCAAACCATACCATATAACTAATCATGGATGTAAGCCTCTCACAAGAAGATCAAACTCAATAAACCATTCCTAAACCAAGGAATAGTGCCCAATAAAACCATCTCCCAAACTCAACCAACATAACAACATATGCACATGGAGATAACCAATGCTAAAACATCTCTCAAATGAACCCTCCAGAACTAACTCATGTACCATAGCTCAAGATCCATATCCATGAAAGACAAGAATAAATATAATGCAACTGAGAGAAAAAATAATGGGCTATACCTCTCAAGTAGCAAACCGCCGAGTAGACCAAGAGTGGGGAATGAGAATTCTCATCAAGATACCCAAGTCTCCAACCAAGACTCATCTAAGAACAATCTCCTCTCAAGTCCATATTAGGTGACTGCCCCTTGAACTTCCTGCTGAAACCATCAACCATCCCAACAAATACTTCTCTAATCCAAGAGAAATCAGCGTCACCACCATCTCTAAGTATCCATGAGCACCTGTAACCAATCAATCCATGCCAAATCCAAATGCAACATAGCAATAACATGAAGTATCTAGCTTATGATCAGTGTACTCAATACCAAGAAACTAAACCAAGATCAATGTCAAAGTTCCAACCATGGCCTCAGGAACATAAACATGACAACATGATCTTACCATCTCAACTAAAGAGATAACATGCTCCATATGAACACATCATAACATGTCACAACTCTAAACACGTATCAAGAGTATACCATGACATAATAATGAAACCATCCTCATACCAAGGATAACATGCCAAATAAAAGCATAAACCACACCTTTGCCAAGAGCCCTATGAGTCCTCAAGATGCAACCATCTCCACACACCATGAAGAAACCATCTCCACATACCAGGAAGAACCATCTCCACATACCATAAAGATAACCAAGAACTCCATGAGTCCTCAAGATCTAACCATCTTCAAACACCATAAAGATAACAAGTGCACCATGCAAATGTCAAAGATGCTTCTGTAGCAACAGGATCTAAGACAAACCTCTAACATCTGCAAACACTCAATAAATATATTAATGCCAACAACTCCCACTCAACCGTGGTACCAAGTCACCTATGGCATCATAAAATCCATCTCCTACTTGAAGATCCAAACCAAACTAGGAACTAATCCTGCACTATCACCCCATCATTGTCACAAGCTTCCACTAAACCGTGTATCCAAGCTATCCATGACATCATGATGAAAACCCATCCTCTAACCATGAGAATCAACCAAGGCATCAAACCATCAAAGAACTCAAAGTGCACATCATGAGCTCCTTAAAAGAAACCAAATAACCATGATCCTCAACCAAGAAGATATACCACCATAACCAAATTAGAAATCCAAGCTAACGAACATCAAGGATGTACCTGTATAACCAATCATTTCATGTCAAAATCCATGACACCATGATCACATCCATGAACCGAGCATCTGGCTCTCAATATGTCCAACCTGTCAGCATAGTCAACCACAATCCTCTACCATGACTGTACCTGGTAACAACATCTCATCCCTTCTACATGAAGAAAATAGTAAATCATGTGACTTAGGGCATAGACAACCCAAATCCAAGCCACCAATCTGAATATGCATCAATAATGAAAGATCAATGGGCAAAGACAACCCATAACCAAGCTATAAATGCAACCTGTAAGTATAGACCGCTTACAACATTGCACAACTTGTAGACCCAACAAGTCATCATGCATATCCAAATCAAACACTGATAACCATATCATCATGAGACCAATCTAAATATGAATTGAATATACAATGACATCAAAACTTAAATCTCCAATGCCATAAACTCACATTGTTACCATAGTCAAAATATACCTATAAACTGTTCAGATCAATATATCAATAAATAAATCATGCCAAACCTACACCAAATCTGAACCAATGTGTAGAGCTCTCCAATAGCTTTTCGTTGACTACTCGAAGTCCAAAATCTGACTCTGTATGCCCAAGTTATGCCCCAATCCATGCTCAAAATAAACAACATCTGACTTTAGGGCTCTGAAAACCTGACAAAATTTTAAAATCATAGAACCAAACCTACACCATGTTGTAGTGCTCTGAATTAGCTTTCCAACGCTTGTAAGAACTCTGAAATCCGATATTCTGAGAGAAAGTTATGGCCATTTTACTAAGACAGTCTTTTTACCATTTTTAGTAAGATTTTTCATTTTTTTTTTCAGTGACGAAAATTCCGACAAGATTAAATTTGACGGCCATCATGGGCTGAAACCAAAAAACTCTTTCATTTCTTCTAGACATGGCCAAACTAGGGCATATTATATATCAAAATTTATGGAAATGTTGACCCGGATCCAATGGTGAGGTCTGTTTTTACCCAGGAGGTCATTTCTACATGCTACCCCCCAAAACCCTCATTTAAATGAAACATCCGAAAAAATCTTTTGTCCAACAAATTCACATGCCCAAATCTTTTAACATCCCATCATAACAGCAAATCCAAAACCCTCAGACCTGCAATAAATCATTCATATATCTTGCCCTTTCTTTTATCCTCTCATGCATTCCCATGGATTCAATCTAGGGTTACAATAATAAAACCATAGCTCTGATACCACTTGTAAGGAAACTTGACAATAAAGAATATAACCATTTCCACATAACCCATAATAGATCTGAAATAAATACGGAATTAAAATCCACATGCAAGAGAATAGATGACATACCCACAAGATTGTGACACAAGATATACTCTGGGAAACTCTCATTGAGGGAAAAACCCAGCCTCCAAAAGCATCCATCACCATGTATTATTCAGCAAAAAATTACCATTTTCATACATCCATGGAAGCCTTCATGGCCATAGCCACAACCGAGCAAACTATGTGAACAAGCATGAATCCACACATCCCATGCCATGCTTTCAACCTTCACAAATGCTCCCTTGGCTAACTTGTCAAGCCTTGTCCCGCTCAACTCTTGCCTTTTGTCTTCTCCTTGTCACTCTTTTTCTCTCTACAACAACTACCCTTGTGGCTGCTTATATAGTAGCAAGTCCCACAAAACCACCAAGTGGTATTACATAAACCATGTGCTAAAACCATGTGCTACCTAACCCACTGACCCCACATTTAATATTGGGCATTTAATTCTTTTTTCCCCAATATTAAATAATTACATGAAATATTTTCACAATGTTACAATACAACTCATCAAGAATATTCCATGGGAATCTTTACATATTGCACGTCCATCTAGGTACAACATTACATAATAAAATAAAATAATAAAATAACAATATTATGCAATGTGTGCAACACCCATTATCTCAACATTTTGAACACAAATTAATGTGTCACCTTGTTAAGGGAATTGTAAAAAGAACCTATTAGGGTCCAGCCTTGATGGGATTTTTTGTTGTAAAGGTTAGTAAACAAAAGAATATGATCTAACAATTTAGATATTGAACTTAGCTTCACATAGATCCTTTTTTAGCTCTCTTGAGTGGTTTGGAACTAGGCTCTACCTTCTCTCAACTCTGCAACTTTAGACTATGATAACTTGTGTGCTTGGCTCTCTTTTCTTGTGCAAACAATATACCTTATGATGTTTGAGGCTCACTCTCTTCTTCTTAGCATAATCACTCCTTGAAGATGACCTTTCTTTGATAACTCTCCTTCACTCTATGAAATTCCACTTTAGCTCGTCTCTTTTGGCTCTCTTTCTATTCATTTGGATATCTAAACTTTACTCTTCTAAATCTATTTTTTATATTTTCCTTTTTCTTCTCTTAGAAGACTTGATATGAGAAATCAAAATTTGAATTCCCATCCTACTACTAGCTAGGCCTCCCATTGCATCTGTGTGCTTCTCTTGTTAGGTTATGGCATGCTCCTATAGGAGTCATAGGTGCCATGTGTTCTTGATGGATTTCTATTATTAGAAAGAATTAAAATTTTGAATTCTTTCAATTGTTCCTTGATCCTTTCCCTCATCACCACTAAATGTGATTTTGAGTGCACTCTTATCTGCTACATGACTAGGTATTCATGGGTTTCTTTCTTCATGTTCATCATGATGACCTAGTTGGTTCAACTCCTAGATATGTTTTCTTTTCCTTCTTCTTTGCTTGCTTATGCTTATGTGAACTTCATGTGGCATGTTTTGTCTAAGTGGATCACCTTTTTCATTGCCTCTACTAGGTTTCCACATATTCTCTATTGTGATTAACCTTGTGAGTTAGAATCACACATTAGTGTGCTTTTCTAGTCATATCTCTCAATCGGTCTTGATTCCTTTATATGTGTTGTCAACAATGAAAAACCTTTGATGACGAAGTTTATCGATTTTTCTATCGATCAGTCTTCAAGATACATAGGCCAACAAATTATGCTTACATCTAATATAGTGCATGACTCTCAAGAGGGTCCTTCTTTAGATTTAGCTATTGTTCCTACTGTGTCAGGCATTTCTCTTCTTGCAAGTTGTCCACATTTTTTGCATACTATTAATCGAGATAGGGGAGGAGGGAAATGCACTTGAAATGAGTGCTCTTTCATAAAATCTTTTAATGTGAATGCATGTTGTCATGTGTTTCCCTTGTAATATGTTTGTTTTATGTTTTTTTAGATTTCTTTAGATGACCTTTTTTTGCTCTGTTGGAAAAAGTTGATAAAGGAATAAAAATGTTCTATCATTCTTCTATTTGTATCTTACTTCTTCTATATGTTGTTATATGTTATGTCGTACATGTGCTATTATTCATACTTATATCATTGTGTTTTCTGATTAGATGCATAGCATGGTAGCAAAAATTATTTTTGGTCTCCATGATGGTAGTCTAAAAAGACCCTTCTTCATAACTCTTATGGATCTTTCCTCCATTGTGTTGTAGTTCTACTTCTGTTGGGATTTGATGATGATATTTCATACTTGATATAATATTTACATGTTATCATATGATCATACTAACCCTAAAGTTAGTAGATCCCTTTGTTCTTTCTATAAATGTTATGTGCTCATTTCCCTTGAGTTATCTTCGCTTGGGGGAATTTCACATTCAAAATCTCTCTTAGTGGATGTAAATATACTTTGTTAAAGCTATTACTCTTGTTAAAGTATTAGAAATGACTTTAACATGAGGACATACACTCTACTCATCCTGCTTTCAAACCTTGGGGTGGTAAATATTGATTCTAAGTATGGATTAGGGTAATTTAGCTTTGGACACTTGGTATGCATCCCATGTTATCCTCAAATCTCTCCTCCTTTCTTCCCCTTTCTTCTCTTTTCTCCTAGGTGGAATTGGGGTAAGACCTAATTGGTCATGTTTAAAAGCTTCTATTTTTATGGTATAATGCTTGAGGTAGGATATACCTCTTAGGTCCTCTCTTTCCTTCATCTAATCACTTGGAATCTCTTATTTGCACCAAAACAACTATATCTTGGATTATGTACCTAATTTTTGTGATCTAGGACCAATTTTAGGATCTTGAAGGAATCATGAAGGTTCTAGGCCCTAGTTGATAGGGTTGTAGTTTGCCCCTATCTAATCGGGAACATAGTATACCCCTGATGGGCCAATTAGGTATGCAGTACATCCCTATTTGGGCCCTACTTTGGGTCCACTAATTGAGTCCCATGTCCAAGTAGTCTTGGCATATTAACTTCTAGGTGGGTTGGCCTTTAGGAGTTAGTCAATTCTGAGCTATTTATAAAACCCTCCATTTTTTCCATTTCATCAACAACCTACAATCTACAATATCCAAGCAATTATGATCAAACACTCTCGCACACTACCACTAAAGCATTCAAGTCTCCAAGCACCTTTCAAGAAATCCCTCCATTGAAGATCAAGGATTCAAGCATTCAAGAAATTGAAGGAGTTTATCTTCAAGATCTCTATTGGCACTCAAAATTGTAGCCTTGATTTTGAGTACCATTGAAGAAATTAAGCCCTAAAAATACTTTTTGATGCGTATGTACTCGACTATCCTTGTGAGGCCTATGAGGTGTTTAATGCTTCTAGAACCTTTCATTTAATGCATCTATGCATCCCATGAAGATAAACTTCCAGTTTGAGTCATTTTGTGAAGTTATGTTTTAAGCAATTCTCCAATTCTACATTTTTACCTTAGTGTCAAACAACGATAGGAGGCCATGTTTGCATGTGAATATCTTGCACCCAGTAATGTTTCATGACTCACCACTTTGGGAGTATTTAGCGTCCATACCAGAGAGCCTATGTTTCAGATTTTGAGTCATTTCAAGTCTATTTGACCTCAAAGTTGGTCATTTATTGATGTCATGATGATGTAATTTGTTTTAAATTCTCGGAAGCCCTATCTGAATTGTTATAACTTTGACCTAGTTGACCAAAATGATGAAATTCCTATTGTGTTGCATTCTAGAGGTTAGAGACATGTTATGTTTGAAGTTTGAGCTTATGACGAATCCGTTTGATTAGTTTTCAAATGCGATTCCAAATGCAACTTGTAACTTTTTACTGGTGTCAAGAAGTGTGAATTTGTTGGAACCCCTATTTGTAATGTCATATCTTGAGATTCGTGATAGGTGAGATTGAATGAACTGTACCACTATGTTTTACTCTAAAAATGCTTCAAGTATGCTAGTTTTCAAGTCTTGATGAATCCGTCTGCACACTTTCCCAGGTCAATTCCATTTGCAAAAAATGCTTTTCTATCAGTGTTTCTAGTCTGGAAATTCTGAGTAGCCCACTTTGACCACTCACCATTTGCATTCAGTTACTTGTCATGAGCCCAAATATTAGATTTATACTCTCCTTGTGACAATGAATCAACGCCCCAATTTTTGTTTCCCCAAGTCTTAGTTTACCTAGCTTTCAAAGCCAATTCCAAACACGATTTATTGTTTTCTGACATGTTTTCTTGCAGGCAATTTTAAAGGGGTAACTTTGATGATCGATATCTTTTGACCTTGATGTCGTCTTGAGATTAGATTCGATGGGGTGCAATAGTGTGGGATAAAGACTCAGTGCATTTGATTTTAGAGCCTAGTTATCTGTTTGGGTCAGTTTTTAAAGGTAGTTTACATACCTTGTTAGCTGAAAATCACAAGTTTGTAGATCAATGATAAATGAGTTTTTAATGGAAAAACATTGATCAAATTTGAATCCCGTCAACATCAAATGTTTAGTGGGTCAATTTGAGAAATTAGGTGTTTGAAAATGATTTTTTAATATAGCCAAACCCACTTTGGGGCCTGACTAATTGCACCAGATTAATAAAAGTAAGTGATTAAAAAGAGGTCTTTTTCTCTATCAGTATCCATGTTATGAGAAGAAGATTTGTTTTGTTCACATCTTGAATGGTATGAAATTTGAAGACATCTCAACTTCCTTCCAAATGTAGTTCCCTATGCAACTAAATTCGAAGACCAAGGTGGGAAGATTTTTTCGAATCCATGTAATGGTTTTGCACTAAAAAATGAAGGTGAAATTATGGTTGTTGCCTAACGCGATGATCACAAATAATTTTAAGTGGTTGGATAAGTTACACTTGATGAGCATTTTATGGAATTCAAAAAACATGGCATTTTAATAAAACTAAAGTTCAAGCAAACCAGATAGCCGTAGGTTCTTAGTGTTCGTCATCAGTTAGAAGGGAAAAGAGCATCAGAAGTTGTAGAGTTAAAGCAACTAAGTAAAAGCTTAGAGCCTACTACAATTTATATTGTCCATACAGATAAAGCTGCCATGCCTAAGGAATTTAACACCCCACCGAGATAAAAGTACATAGCAAAGATTTTCAGCTTTTGGCTTTAAACTGAACCAGTCAATCTAGATTTGAATTCTTGTCATCCTTCATATTTTTAAGCCTATAGCATTCCTTTTGTGTCAATAGCTGACTAGAGCATACACCAAAAATAATGGTTTGGTTGAGAATTCAATAGGTCTTGAAATTAGAAGCTTTGGTATTGATAAATGGTCACTTTTAACTCTGAAAGTTTTTGAAATCATTTCCCTTTTCACTTATGAATTCATAACTAAAGGATGCTTCAGAGATTGTTTGGAACCTACAAAGGCCTGTACTAATAAATCGGCTTTTACAAGTTGATGTTTGCTAAAAAACCAAAAACAAAACTTATTGTTTCTTTGTTGGTTGCAATTTCAACCATGACTTTGTTTTGTGCAAGGCACTGTATCGAGAGTAGGCAGCTATATTATTATCATTGGTTTGTCATATTGAAACACTTTTTATTTTTGTCAGGGTCAAAGCGAAGTCACCAAAGTTTTTTTTATTATTGGTATAAGATGAGTAGCCCACAAGAAGAGGCAACATTCTTCAAGGAAGCCATAGCTAAAAAAAGGGCAAAAGCATAGAGACTACCCACAGTAGAGGAGCTCATGCCAAGCTACCTGTGACATCAGCAGGAACTCCATGTTGAATGGGTAGCATAATGAAGGCATACCCCACACCCAAGGAGGTCTCCATGGGCATGTTGAGAGCAAGCCGTGACAAGCAATGGAGATGGTCTGTGCCGCCTTACTCATCCAAAAAAAAGGGATCTCCCCTGCATGGATGATGACCCCTCAGACGTGGGAAAGAACTATATTGTACTTGGCAGGTCAATTGCATTTGTCTACTTTTCATTCCACCCATTGTTCTGCTAGAAGCGGCTTGTGCCTTCTTTGTGTTATCTGGGAAATGTGTTGGATGGTTTTGTTTTGAGGGAAGGGAAGGATAGAAGGTGGATACTAATGAGCATGAAAACTGACATATAAAAAACTTCAGTGCAAATTCTTTGTAATTGATGGGAATTGGAATGCTTTGGGCATGCCCAAATTTAACTGTGGAAGTTTTCCTCAATAGTCATTGAGTCCATACATAATGCATAAATGTGAAGACAACCCTATAGTCAGAGAAGGGAATTCACAACCAATGTAGGGAGATCCATAAATTAAAAAGGAGGAGCCTCCATGCCATGAATGTAGGCCTAGGAGCAGACAAAATCATGATAAGATTGAAATGAAGGAGAACTCGCATGCAAGTAAAGGAAGGCATTTTCTTTCAAAAAGCCATATGAACAGAGGTAAAACAATGAAAGAAATATATCCCACATTGATTATATGGGAAATTTTTAAGTGTTTAAATGCTATTGGACTCAATATGTTTGATGTCTTAAGACAAGGTGCCTTTTGTAAGGCTTGCTCAAATGGTGGGCTCGTGGACGACCAAAGGAGTAAATTTTTGACCTAATACGCATGCAAAAAATTGCTGATGTGATCACCAAAAAAGTTGCAAAATCTAGCAAGGTGCTATGTCACCACTGGAAAATGGAAAGGTTTTTTGGTAGTGACATAGTGACCTACTGAAAAACCTTGGAATCTCGACAAGAGTAGTTGTGGGGCTCGCACAATGCAGTCAGCGAACCAGATAATGACAAGTGGCAGTCAGGCAGTGTGTACAGTAACAAGATGATGATGTGGTGATGATCAAACCAACCATAAGGTGCCATGTGGCACAAATTTTAAGGAAGGTTGTGATGTGGTGGGCATATCTCACAGATGAACTAGATGGTGACAAGTGGCACATCTGATGGCTGTCGCCAGGTCACCAAGATGAAGTTGCTCAACGGATAACATAGCAACATGGAGACCCAATAGAAAGATGAAAAATGGTGCTAATGTAGTGACAAGGTGGACCATTTTGATAGTGACAAATGGTGGAGGTTCCAGATGTGGCATAATTCTTGAGGTGCTGAGGTGGCAGTAGGTGACACATGTCATTCTATCGCTATGTCACTGATGACATGGCAGATGTTGACTAGGATAGTGACATAGCGATTGATGACATGGCATAGTGACATGGTGTGCTGATGTGGTATAAAAAAGGATGAATCAGATGCTAACAAGTGGTCCTAGTTGGAGGGGTCTGATAGCTGTGCAAGAAAAAAGCCAATCACGTGACGACACATGGCACCTCAGTCAAACAGGGTTGACCCAAAGTGGAAAAAAATAAAAATGATTTTTAAATGTTATTTTAAATATCTTCCCTAAAAATTATGTGCAGTTCATTTTAAATAAAGTTGGAGATTATTACATAGTTCAAACTTTATAAAGGGTAAAATATTTGTGCAAATGCTATGAAAGCCATGAGAAGGACCTTGAACTTCAGAGGGGCATAACAAGGGCATTTTTTCACCAAAATGAGCACTCTTATATATCGTCAAAATTAGGAAGAGACGAGCTATCCATTTCTGAGGCCAATTTTTGTACAAGTGCTCATTGGTTTGAGTTATAAGCGAATTTGTGATTTCTAGGGCATTCTTAGCAAAACGGGTAGATTTCATCATGGAGCATCAAATTTGGCTAGGAGATAGATATGAAAGCTTGTTGAAGCTTGAATGTGTAGAAAATTGAGGGGAGAGATTAGAGAGATGTTTTTAACACTGCTAGGAGGTTTTCCAAGTGGACACTTGTCATTCTCACTTCAGATCCAAGAATTCTCTCCTCTTATATCTTTCTTTCTTTCATCCATTGTAAGGGATGGAAAATATTGGAAAGTTTCTTTGGAATGAAGACATTTAGCAAAATTGGCTCTAGAATTGATGAAGTCTGAATGGAAGATCTAGGATGTGTTGGTTCCAGACCATGAAGCTTTGCTTTGGCTGTGATACTCCCTTCCCATCCCATCAGTTTCTCATTCCTACCATTTTCTCTCTTGTATGACAACATTTTTTCATTGTATAGTCTGGTTTATTAGGTATTTTATGAGTTAATTTCATGAATTTCATGTATTGTTTCAAGGAAATCAATACAAAGAACAACAAATGTGTGTTTCATTTTAAATCTTGTCTCCTTTCTCAGTGAGCTGTAATGTTTTATGATCTTTGAACAAAGAGCCTAGGTCATAATTGCAACCCCTTAAGGCTGTATGTTGTTTCATTATTGCTTATAATTCAAGGAGTTATGTAAATGCTTCAAGGAAATCAACAAGGTTGTAGGTTTATTGATGAGGATATCATCTAAGAATGAGACTTAGATTGAACATTGATATTCAATTTACAAGGTAAATGGATAGATCTAGAGTCTTGGCATAAGATATGTGCCCTAGATATCCAAAATGCATGAGGGAGATTCATTAGTTGCCCAATGGATGATGCACTGATCAACTACACGATCATAAGTTTGTTATTCATACCTAGTTCTCATCCACTTTCTCCACCCACATAAAATCAAATCAAATTCAAATCATCTGTACATTTTATGTTGAAGAGCTAAAAAAGTCTGACCCTCACTCAACTTTTGAATATCATAGAATTGCAATTTTCTACTATAGATCTATGTTATTGCATGAATTATTAGGAGATATAAGGGTTAAATCTACTTTGATAGATTCAAGAGTATGTTTTTGCACTGGTACCATATTAATTGAATCTGAGTTCCACCCACCTAGGTTTTGCAGAGCCTAAAGTAGAAGAAGGGTCTAGCCTTATAGTTGGCCCGGTGTTTGAAAAGATGTGTTAAGGATGGGATTTAGCTTCCCCTAGATGTGTCTTATTCTCATTAGGGTAATTGGAAACCTATAGCATTTTCAAACACCAACAATCTCTTTTAGTCCATTCAAGGTTTTTTTTTGCATCTTCTACATCCATTCATCTTCATCTTCTTGATCAAAATCAATTGGTGAAGTAAGTACATTGCATTTGATTTGAGATATCCTACTATTGTAAGGTAAGTTTTTACATCTACTTTACATTTCTTAAATTTAATTATTTGAGTTCAAGGTTAATTCCTAAACTAGGGGGTGACCAAGGAAACCCCCCCATCAACAAAAAAACCCCTCTTTTGTTGTAGGTTGCGGATCTCGGTTTGACGAAAAAGTTGCAAATTAATATACCCTTTTTGACTTTCTTTAGAACTAAAAAATTAGAATCAACATCACACATAGTTTTATAGGGTCAAATAGGTCACCCTTGAATTCAAGGTTGCACAAGGTCACCCTTGCAAAAGGAAGTCACCCCTATCATATCGTTGAATGATTTTTGGGTTTTGTAGATTTTAGCATTTTAGGTCTAGATCTATCATTATTTATTATTTTGGAGCAACATAACAATCATAAAATTAGATCTAAAAGGTTTTCCCCCTACCCTCTTTGTCATTTCATCATATCTACTTATTTCATTTACATATCCATATAGGCTAGGTCACATTATTTCATGGGGATTTCAAGGATGTTGGTATTTTTCCCCTATCCCACCCCACTCTATCTAGCTTGTATTTGGTTCTCTTTTCTCACTTAGCTAGCACTTTTTTTTAGATATAGTGCTTTAGAATTGGGATTGAAATGATAAAATTATTTGACCCCCTCTTTGAGTTGTGTAAGTGTGGTAATGTGATGAACTTGGGGTTTTATATCCTTGATTATCGTTTCCGCCTTAACAATATGTTATGTAGATTTCATTTCTAGTATTTCTTATTTCAAAAATAAAAATCCATGTCACAACCTTAAGATACAAGTCTTGAGAAATAACAAACACAACTTCTAACTAATCAAATCATAGCTTGATATTTATCTCAAAGTTAGAAAGGAACAAAATGAGTGAATGTTGATTACCACTTAAATGAATTACCTATAATTCTACATCGACTAAAAATAGTGGAAAAAATGAACATCACATTATTAGTCCGTACTATTAATGTGGGAGACTTATGTTTTCATCCTACTTTGTCCAATTAATTCATTTCTTAAAAATAGTTTCTACTTTTTCCAATTGATTCATTTCTTGAAAATAATTCACAACTATTTTATCATATGGTCTTTAAAAATTATTCTATTAAACTAAAAAAATTCACATTCATTTCTTTTTTCAGGGTTTTCAGGGTTTTCCTTCTGGTTTTTTTATTTTCCACAATCTATAAAAATATTCTAATGTTATAGGAGATATTTCTGGAAGCACTATGTCTTTAGATGTATCCTTTGCATGTAAAACATCGTGTAGTGTTGGTAATGTATACAAGACATAATGCAAATACATGTAAACAAGGAAATAATTTTAAATGGCTTGATTGTGTTTCTTCCTTTCCTATCTTGTCATTGGCTCATCCTTTCCAAACAAAAAAATATAGCTTTTTCCTTCTTCCTATATCACAAAAGGGCTTCGATGTCAACCTCTCTCTACTTCAAACACATTAAAATAAGCCCAAAAATTCACTCACCATTAATAAATCCACTCCAAAGGCGACATTTCGGATCTTAGAGATGTTAGATTCTTGAAACATGCAAGGTAACAATTAATTTAGAGAAAAAATGCTTGTAATTTTTTTCCATTTCCTTTTCATTTTATGACATTTTCTCTCTTTAATGAAAGCACACAATGATAACCAATTAGGTCATTGGTATGCCATTCTTATTCCTCTACTTTATTTTGTGGATTTTATTCTATTTTTCTATTAATTTTATATAAGAAAGATATTTTGTCACACTTTTTTGAACTTTGTAAGGATTAAACCAGGAACCTTCTTCCAGATTTATATTATTGTCCTCTAGGGGCCTTCATAACCATTGGTTTATTTTTTGTTAAATGATGTGAGCTTGGCTATTTTGTCTACCATCTAAGGATTTTTATCCTTGTTGACCTAAACTATCTAAGGATTTTTTCTTTCATCATTTATTAAATGAACCAAAATCAACTATTTGTTTGTCATCATAAATTCCATTATTCTACCAATGTAGGTCTTCTATGTTTTCATCTCTTGTTAACAATATTCGCAAAAATTGCAATGATAGGAATGTTAACTTTCTTACATGATCTAAAGCTTAGGGAGAAAGGAAGGATGAAGAGGGCTTGGTAAAAACTACGATTTCTCTGGATGAAAAGGGAAGAAAAATTGTATGGAGGAATTTCCATGCTAGTACGATGAAGATGGGGCTTGTCAAAGAACATATTAACCCAAAGGTTCTCTAGGGAAGGGATGGAAAAATTTAGCTGGAAGATCTTATTGATCCAGGCCTAGTGATTCTTAGTGACATGCCTAGGAGACAGGTATGAACTTCTTGAACAATGCCAGAAATAACCTCGTGGACAATTTTTGGTCCATAAAATGGATATTTCATGAAATTGAGGAAATACAGTTCAGATTATAGGGACAAGATAGGTTGGAAGGGGTGGGAGAGAATGTCAAAATTGGCAAATTAGTGGCTAGGGTTTCAAAGGTTGAAAAAAGGGTGGAAAGGATGGAGACTACACTTCATAGCTCAGCTAATTAGAGCCTTAATGCTATTAAAGGTCTAAATGATAACATCATTTAGTTGCACAAGATGATGGAGGAATAATAAAAGGGGTAAGGAGGATAAGGACATGGAGGGAACTAGGGTGACTAAGGAGGAGGAGTCTTTACAGGAGGAGAACCTGAGCAGAAAGAGCAGGATGGAAAAGAGAAAGAGGGAAGAGTTGGCTTCTTAGGATGATAGTCACTCAAAGATCGATGAGGCTAAGGAAGAGGAGTTAAAGAATTAGGAGTGGGCTAAAGATCTAGTTCCTTGACCACAGTTCCTAGTTTTTGCTTGTTCCCTAGCTTTTCGCCTTTTTTTTTGGCTTTTGTTTGTTGGTCAGGTCAACGTTGTTGTTTTATCTATTGCTTAGTAGCAAGACTCAATCTATTAGTTTTTTTATGTTGTTAACTGGTGGGTTTCAGGAGCCCCTTTAAAAAACTTATTTTACTTAATCAAAAACTTTCTTACATAATTTCTCATGTTAAATAAAAAATAACATTTCAATTGTTAACTTTGATAAGTATTTTATTGTGTATAGTTTTTTCAACTCATTTCTTACAAGGCTCTCAACCATACCCTTTGTAACATGGTCAAATCCATCTTTTATAACCACAAGACCTTTGTTAATTAGTAGGACCTATAATCACCCAGAAATGGTCTACTAAACTAGAAGCCCTCTTTTCAATATTTTTAATCTCTATGCTAGGCTACATATCTTGCGCTTAATCAATTTTGCATAATTTATCAATCAATTATCTTTGATCAAATCATCATTTAATAATTTATTCGATTATAACCTATGGTTTGACCTCCTTATCCTAGGTATTTATTTCATTAGAAGAACATGCACCCTTTTTTTAAAAATAAAACACCCTTTATCACATGTGTGTACATGAAAAGCAATTTCCTAATTTAGAAATAAAAGAAAAAGACTTTTTGTCTACACATTGAATTCATACTTTCCAAGGTGAGAGGAATCTCTTTTGCCTCTTAATCTCCTCCACACATTTTTTGCCTCTTAAACATATCCATTAATTTTGCCTCTTGAGAATCTTGCACACAAAAGTCAACTTGAGATTGCTTAGCCACTACAGATTTTTCCTCTTAGTTCCTACCATCCATTTCTCTTTATGAGGAGGCTCTCTCCTCACTCTTTCATATCTTAGACTATCATTCTATTGTTATGTATTTGCACTTTCATTTAAGCACTTGAGCACTTTGAAATTTCATTTAGTTTACTTGTATACTAACTTAGTACTTTATTTTCAAATGGCATTTAGCTTAAAAAATCTAGCTTAACTAGGAGGATTGTGAATATCATCTTGTTATATTATATTTAATTTATTTTTTATTGTGTTTCATATTAGCTTATTTTTTCACTCTCATTCTAGCTTGCATTTGCATTCACTTGAAGTTCTTGGATACTAATATTCTTTGTCTTATCATTGAGTCCTCCATTCTGTGGGGCATCTTGCAAGGGTCTCAATTTGAGGTTCATTTGAGAGCCACATTCACACTCTTTTAGATTCTTGTACATCATACATAGGAAGCTATAAGCCACTTCTCGAGTTTCCCTATTCTACGGGTTCACTCAAGTGTAATGGTTTATAGAAGTGCAACCCATTTTCAGTATACATTTTTGGCGCTCAATGTGGGGCTCGACTCAAGGATGTAGCTATATTTCTTGCATTTTTCTCATGTTATTTTCACAAGTTCATATCATTGTTTTGTAGACTAAGATAATTCTATGACATATAAGGTAATTATGGTATGGTACTTCGCATAACTACCATACGATACTTACTAGTTTTTGCAATATCGTCTTTGTTCTTTATGAAGTATCATCTATCTTATGATAGAGTATCATCTTGGTTTAGTATATTCTATCATATAAACCTAAAATATCATTTGGCTTCTAGAGGTATAGCATACAATTTTCTAACAGATTGTGAAGTATCACCCAGATTTGATTGGTTGCATAGTGTGAGTTCTTTAGTCTAGTTTGCTTGCATTTTCCTTGTATTTCAATTTTTTTGGTTTCCTAACAACTCCTAACTAGTTTTTTTGTAAGGTTCTTTATTTCATTTTCTTATTTTTTCCCTAACTTTTGGTTTTGTAGGGATTGCTTGCTAAGGGAAAGTTGCATTGCTTAAATACTAACAAGTGGTTTTGAAGGTGCCTTGAGGAAAAAGGCAAAAAAAAAAGATTTTATTGTGTTTTAGTTACTTATATCTTTTTCTTGTTGTTATTAGATTTTATTTTCATTAGGCATCTAATAAATTATGGGTAGGGGTTAATATTTATGGTAGGAGAGTATGCTCTTATTGTTCTAAGATATAAAAAATCTTGACCCATTCATGTGGATCATAGAAAGTGAGCAGAGAGGTCACTCTTTAGTGGCTCTAATTAACCTTGCTTGGTGTGTTTGGGAGAAACATTCAGAGTAGGAGAGTATGCTATTTTCTTCCTTGAGGTGAATCACAAATCTTGACCTTCTTGTGTGGATCCATTTTATGTTCAGTCTCCTTATGAGATTATTACCTTTAGATGGTCTTCTATTGGGGGAAAAAGCTCAATAGGAATGACCCAAGTGGTAAAACATGAACCTAACTTCTCCAACCTGGTATAATTGCAAAGCCCTTGATAAAGGCCAGATCCTTGGGGGACATAGTATCTTCATTCACTCTAGTGAGGAGGCTTATGGGATTGCAACCATGGGGAAATTGCTAGTTGGAATCCTCTTGTGGCTGTGAGGACTCTATTTTGTATTAGATGCAAGAGGGATTTTATGAACATATACCCTTACTAGGAACCTAGGATTAGAAGCCACTTTATTTAGCCATGCAATATCTTGGTGCAAAGATCTATCTTAGTGGACTACCCAAATCACCCCAAGATTCGAATCATCACAGTTCCTTTAGATGTGTTAAAAACACTCTTTGACAAAGCCAATATCTATTATGGGAAACCACTTCGTGTGAGGCAAAGGGACATTAAGTTGTGAACCAAGGTATTGAGTAATGAGTCATGTCCTTTAGGTAGAAATTACTTTACATGTCTTCATTTGTGATAAGACTCATGGAAATTATTAAACATACACATGATGATAGCTTTAGGGATTTCATTTTGAGACCTCACATGTGCTTGTATCATGCAAGGTTTCTTTGTTCCTTAGTCTATTGTTTGAAGACTACTCTATCTATGATATTTTCTTTGAAAAATTGGCTTTGAAACTTCAAATTTGCTATCAAACTAAGATTGAATGTTATTACCATAGTCATCATTGATTAAATTGTAAAATGATCACTCAAACTAGGTCTTTTGGTAAAAAATAGTCAAACTATACTTTCAAGTTTTCTTTCACCTCAAAACATCATCTACTTTGGTGAGAAATAACATAAAACCTACTAGAAAATAATCTACCATTTAGGGAAATATCATATGTCTATACTATGAACTGTCATCTATGTATTAATAGAGTATCATTCTATCCAAAACTATCATTTGGATTTACTATGAAGTATTGTATGATTTATCACTATTGTCCTACTATTGTCTATCTTATTGAGGTTTATTTTCTAGTTGCTGATCCAAGTTGGTTTTACCTCAAATATTCTCTTAGCTGATTTAGGAAGCTTATACCTAACTTTTCTTGGTCTCTTGGTCTTAAAATATAAATATAGGGAGTGTCTTTAGCTGAAAAGGACAATCTAGATACCTTGGCTCCTTTCTTAATTAGTAGAGTTGTTCACTTGTTTATCTTTTTTGGCTATATTTCTATTTTCTTTGGCTTTATCTCTTGATTTTCACTACAAGTGCCATACATAGGGTATCTACCCACATCTTGGACACTTTGTGACAAGTCATATTGATGTCTTTTTTACTCTCTTTCTCTTTTTGATAATCGAACACTTTGCTTCTCTAGCTTGGACATCAAGTTGTCTTGTGTCATCTTATTAGCTCTTTACATTTTCTTTCATGCTAGTAATAAATAGATACCAAATTGGTTAATGAAGGGAACCTCCAATTATCTTTGAAGAATTACCTTTCCCAACTAGACATTAGTGCCATCAAGACATAGAACCTCAAACTATCTTTAACAAGGAAGAGGATAATATTCACACTTGGTTTGATCATTTTAATAACTTTGGAAGTACCTTTTCTAGTACCTTTGAGACAACTCTTTCCTCACCAAATTCTTAAATTAATTTATCTCTCGCCATGTCTAGGGAAGATTGTGACAAGAGATTGAATGAACTTTTTTTGCACAATGAGAGGTTAAGACAAATTGAGGTAGGGAGAAAATATTACATGGAGGAACAAGCATATTAGTTGGCTGAACAATTCAATGTCAATATCTTTGGAAATGATGGAAATAACATACCTCCAAGATCTTCTCGAAGGTCACAACACAATGGATTTGAATCACCTCCAAGATCTTCACTTAGTAGGTATGCCTTACATGTAACTCAACATTGCAATAACCAGATCTTGAAATTATTGAAGAGGAGCTCCTAAAATTTTAACAAGATGATCATTGCCAAAAAATTATGCTAAAAACCTTAGAGAAAAAAGGTAACCAATGATTCAAGCATCTAGTTTCTAGAGGGTTAAAACTCCACCTTTAGAAGTTATAATCGAAGAAATACAATATTTAAAAAATTAAGTGTCAAGCTTGAAGAAGGACAAAGAGAATGATGAAACACTTGCTTAAGACCCATGTTTGTCAAATATTTGGCCATATCCTTGGTGGCCTTCCCCAACATGACCTCTTACATTTGATAATCTTGGTGGGGGGGGGGGGGGGGAGAGATTGTTTGTGATCTACATAAGGAGGAGGAATGGCTATATGCGCCACAAAATCCCGTCGCTTGTTCTTCATGATAAAAGCTAGTTGTTGTGGATCTTATTGAAAGACCACTGTTGGATTCACTATATCTATAAAAAATTTGGCTCAATTTGAGCCCAAATAGACATTACCAATTAAGCTTGGAGCTCCTAAAAACACTCATTTCCATATAATGTTTTTCCATTTTGGACAAATTTGTTTATGAGGAAAAAAAATTATACCCGGGTCATATGGTCTAGGCACACAAATTTGATGCAAGAATTATTTTTTTTATTTTTCCAAAAAATAATTTTGAGGAGATTTTTAATTTTTTAATTTTTACAAACAAAATTCTTGCATACCTAATGTAAGTAAACACACAAGGGAGGTGTTTTCATGGGACACATAGGCTAGTACCTTGGGTGTCATGCCTTAATTGTAACATACAACCCCCTTGACAATTGTCAGCCCTCTATCAGCTGACAATTCCTTTTAGGGGGCCCAATTGTTACACAAGCCAATGGTTTATGTGGGCATTTATTTAGAAAGGCCCTATGACCAAATTAAGGCACTTTTACCTCTTACTTTGAGCTTTTCTTGAGGTGTGAGCTTGGACTCAGAGATCATGCAATGCCTTTGAAGATGCCATATTTTGCATACATTTCTTCTTAAAAGTGGAGGAATTTTTTTTGGAGGGTTATGCTATTTTGATGGATCACTTCTATATATCAGTACTTGTTGAAATAAAAGTTTTCACCCTTTCTTGAGGTATGACCCTTAAGTGACCTTGTGTAACATGGAAACAACTTTCAAGTGTGGGGCTTGCACTCTGAGGATGAATCTCCAGAGAAGGCTAGCTTTCTTAATATTAGGGTGCACCTAAAATACTTCTTTAGAGGAAAAGGGAGAAGGAGAACATAAATTAAAAATGCAAAAATGGAAAGGGGGGTGATGCACCAAGATAGAACTATGGTTACAACTCTGCCCACAACTATACAAAATATCAATAAAACACTCCAATACATAAATTAAACTCTAAGCTACCTTCAAAGAGCTAACATGTAGGTTGGAGACTAATTGGGTACTGAAAGGAAGGAGAAACTTCACAACACAAAACTTCACTAGCAAGTTAAACACAACATGCAAACCTTAGAAACTAGAAAAGAAATATTCACTACAAGGAAAATAGCATGCACAAGATAGTAGAATGGAAAAAAGAGGTGAAATTGAGAAGTTTCATTAATGGAAAGGCAAAAGTTGCAGAGCATAACACTACTACAAAATACAAGCAGAGAAGAACTCTTAGGAAATATTTACAGCGTCCTTTTAAAGAGTTCAGGCATAACTCTTATTGTAACTATGGAGTTCAAAACCCAACCAAGGTGGAGTTGAGATGTAGAGGAAGCAATAACTAAATATCATAATGAGATTTGACCATGAAGTGCAATCACTGCCAGAAGTGACAAGAAGAGCAAAGAACAATGCACCCAACTATAAGAGGTCAAATTCCCAAAGATTTGATCATTTCATGCGTTAAAGAGGTGTGAAGGGCATTGGCATCATGCAAGAAAGGCCCAAGAAGTCACTCAACATTGAAGGACTGGCCTTGGTATTGTGTCATGGCTGCAAGAAGTTGATTCACACCACTGGAGAAAAAATGCACGGGGAGGAATAACATGACATATTACCTACCCACAAAATGCAGAGTTGACCATGGGTGGATTTGATTTCCCCAAAAATAAATGTTGGTCATTGATATAGATCTTCTCTTCAAAATGGATGGTTCAGATGCAGCAAGAATCTCCTAAACTAGAGATTAAGTCAACATCGTCGATCAAGATGAGATTTATTTCCAATGGATAGTTGAGATGTAACAAGGATCTCCCCCAATAATAGATTAAAATGTAGCCATGGATCAAGATTCTCCCTTCAAAATGGATGGTTGAGATGCAACGAGGAGATCCTAAAGATGTGCTAGATCCAATGATTGTCGCATCTTCACAAAGGCCAACAACGGAGGTGCAAAAATGTGAGAGCCTTCAGATCAAGGTGATCTCAGCAAAGAGGGAAGAAGATAATACAAAATGTTGGGGACTCCTGCCACATGGTATAATTTTGGGTTCTGGAGCCTCAAGGAAACACAGTAGTATAAATTTTTTTTTGGAATGGAGACATGTGCCACCATGATGTTGGATGAGCCATTGAGTCAACCACTCGCACAAACAACATAGACTAACCACCCAAAGACACATGGAAACACCTTGCACTTTCAGCAGGATGGGAAGATATCACGCAAAATAATGAGAGTCATTGGAACCTCTGCTATGTGGTGCAATTCTAGGTTTTGGAGCATTAAAGAAGCACTACAACATGAAGAAACACCAAAATAAAGATGCGTGGCAACACCTGGCACTTTTGGGAGGATGCTGAGATGGTAAGAGAAAAAATGAGAGCCATCAGATCTACAAGCCAGTCAGCTTAGGGGAAGGGGTGGGAAAACAAGAATTGTTATTTGCTAACATACATAATGTTATCCCTCCACCATGTGGTACAATCTCACATTTTTGTGAGACTAGAAGACCATCTCACAAAAATGCATCGGTCATTGATGTGCGCAAATTAAACCAACTTGGGAAAGGAAGATCAGGTTAATATGAGATGTTAACACCTGCCAAACATGATGTTAACCCAAAAAGTTGTGTTATCTGCATGCAAAGAATCCAACCCATTATAGATCTCTTAGATTGGTTGCCAACACTAGGCTGAATGGGGGGAAAAAAAGGTCCACATCCTTGGTGACTTAGATGGGATGCTTTCTTGCTAAGAATAGATCAATGGCATTAATCAATCCATTGGGCATGTAGTCACCAAAGAGAATGACACATTGTCCCACCTGCAACTCCACAAAAATCTACCTCGACAACCAAAAAACTAAAAAACTTTCTATATCCGAGAGGGAATAGTTGTGCTTTCACACTTCTTGGAAAGATAAAAACACCTACTCTACTATATACAAGTATTTACAAGAAAAAAATTAAACAAAGCCATTGACTGGCTTATTGAAATAGTTGCCCTTCCTTACAAGTTGATTTTTCCTTCCATGCATGTGTGCAACCAAATGAATTCGAAAATATGACAAGCATGTTTCTGCATGGAACACCTTCTTCCCAATGTTGAAAACAATGAAGCTTTCTACCATTGCAGTGTTACCTTGTTGAGAAAATCTTAATTTCTCCTCCTTGTGATCTTCACCCTCATGGTCTAGAATGAGCATGCCTTGAGGCAACCTGTTGATGTGTTGCAAAGATGGATGCCTTATGGGGCATCCTCTTGATGACACTTGGTCTAAGCAATCGACCTTCACCACGCTAATGTGCTTTGCAATGGTAGTATTATGCTGGTTTGGAAGTGGCCCCATATCCTTTTGTGAAGAAATAATCTCTACATCTTCTTCATGCTGCTCATGAACCATCAAGATCAAGAATGACCTTTACATACTAGTACTAGATCATCTTGAAACTAGTAGATTTACACTAAAGTCACCACGATGTTTGATTAAATGCTTCCAAAGGCTAATGACATTGAGAAAAATACCCAATTTATCAATGGATAAAGTTTGAAATGGCTATCAGTGGACTTATGTAGCTAAATCTATTTGTCCCACCGGGCATGCCAAAAAAATTTGACACAAAAGTATGCACCCTTGCTTGAGGTATGACCCTCAAGCAACCTTGTGTAAAATGGAAACAACCTCAAAGTGTGGGACTTGCACTATGAAATTGAATCTCTAGAGAAGGCCACCTTCCTTACTATCAAGATGCACCTAAACTAATACTTGAGAGGAAAAGGGACAAGGAGAACATAATTTAAAAATGTAGAAAGGGAAAGGGGGTGATACACCAAGATAGAATTGTAGTTACAACTCTTCCCACAACTACACAAAACATTAATGAAATACTCTAAAACACATATCTAAACTCTAATGTACCTTCAAATAACTCACATGCTGGTTGGAAACCAAATAGGTGCTAAAAGGAAGGAGAAACTTCACAACACAACACTTCACTAGTGAATTGAACACAACATGCCCCGAGGCAACCTACTGATGTGTTACAGAGATAGATGCCTTATGGGGCATCCTCTTGATGACACTTGGTCTAAGAAATTGGCCTTGACCATGCTAATCTGCTCCGTAATGGTAATATTATGCTAGTTTGGAAGTGGCCCCATCTCCTTTTGTGAAAAAATAATCTTTACATCTTCTTCATCCTGCTCATGAACCATCTCCTTAGGAGCTATTGGTATGGTGTGAGTCTCCACTTTTTGCTGCTACAACTCATGATTATCTGATGAATAGGTGGATTACTTAATGTCCAAAGATGAACAAAACATCTCTAGCTCATCCCAAAAATTCTTCTCATCAGAATCATCTTGCTCTACTGTAGTAAAATGCATAGGTTGAGGAACAACCAAATGCATATCAACATGTTCTTCCTCAAGGACAAAGCTATCCCCGAGGCTCTCTTTTTTATCCTCCATATCATGGAGGACTATCTACTACAACAAATGATCTTCTTTTTACTTAGCTTGCATCAGTTCCTCATCTTCTTCCAAAGGCTCAAAAGCCATGATTTGTTCCTCAAAAGAGGGAATAACCTTTTCTTCTTTTTCTTCTTCAACAAAGGAGGGTAGCTCTTTAAATAAGAGGATTGGATCCTCTTCCTTTTTCTCAACCGCTACCTCTTTGTCCTCCTCAATAGGCTGTGACTTCTAAAATGGCATCTTTGTGAGCTCTACTACACTCTCCCAAAATTTCATCATTGGACCATTAGGAGTCCATAAGACTAGTCCACCCTCAAAGAGTAAAATGGTGATGGGTATGGAAGGCTCATGGGGCCATGTTTTTCACACAAGGAGTGGAGAAGTTAGAGCAGTAGACTCTTATAATGGAGGGGGCTTCTTGAAGCTAGGGATGACATACTTTGGATAAGGAGTTGCCTCTGCTTCTTTGGTCTAAAAATGAATTAACCAGAGCCTCATTTTCTCTTATTTTTCTACAGAAACTTGCATAAAAAATCTCTCCTCAATGTGTCTCTATTTCTCCCTCTCTTCCTCTTGTCACAACCCTTGAAGGACCTGGAGAACCTCATTAGAAATGAAAAATGCTTCAAACATCATGGTGCAAACATAAGGGTCATGCTACCACATTTCCCCATCATCATGAAACTCCTTAAGCCAAGAAGAAATAAGGAGCATAAAATAGGAAAAACTCCCACAATTTGTATCTCGGTATGAATTATCAACATAGTTTAAAAACTTGGAAAGGTCAGCAAACCCAGATCCCAAACTACTTGAATGCTCTTGAAGCTCATAAAGGTTTGAATTGAGGTATGATTCGATCCTCTTCTCTTGCTACTCTTGGAACTCTTTGACTGTGATGAAATCGGAGGGGGAAATTTTCAAATATTCATGGCCATAAATGACATGATGGGTTGGAGAAAAATTAGCTTCCTGGTGATCTGGGTAATCATATTGGTCATAATGAGGTTGTGGTTGAGATAGAAGATGGGAGGGTTGAGGAATAGCCTCTTCATGATATAAGGGGATAGTAGTTGTTTCTATGAAATGGGTCCATGGTTAGGGCTTTATAAAAAGATGTAATTTCATAGAAACTTTGAAATTCACAAAAGATCAAGAATGACCTTTACATACTAGTACTGGATCATCTTGAAACTAGTAGATTTACACTAAAGTCACCATGATGTTTGATTAAATGCCTCCAAAGGCTAATAACATTGAGAAAAATACCCAATTTATCAATGGATAAAGTTTTAAATGGCTACTAGTGGACTTATGTAGCTGAATCTGTTTGTCCCACCAGGCATGCCAAAAAATTTTGACACAAAAATATGCACCCTTGCTTGAGGTATGACCCTCAAGCAACCTTGTGTAACATGAAAACAGCCTCAAAGTGTGGGACTTGCACTATGAAGTTGAATCTCTAGAGAAGGCCACCTTCCTTAGTATCAAGATGCACCTAAACTACTACTTGAGAGGAAAAAGGAGAAGGAGAACATAATTTAAAAATGTAGAAAGGGAAAGGGGGTGATACACCAAGATAGAACTGCAGTTAAAATCTTCCCACAACTACACAAAACATCAATGAAATACTCTAATACACATATCTAAACTCTAATCTACCTTCAAATAATGCACATGCTAGTTGGAAACCAATTAGGTGCTAAAAGGAAGGAGAAACTTCACAACACAACACATTCACTAGTGAATTGAACACAACATGCCCCGAGGCAACCTACTGATGTGTTGTAGAGATAGATGCGTTATGGGGCATCCTCTTGATGACACTTGGTCTAAGAAATTATCCTTGACCATGCTAATGTGCTCTATAATGGTAGTATTATGCTGGTCTAGAAGTGGCCCCATCTCCTTTTGTGAAGAAATAATCTCTACATCTTCTTCATGCTGCTCATGAAGCATCTCCTTAGTAGCTACTGGTATGGTGTGAGTCTCCACTTTTTGCTGTTGCAACTCATGATTATCTAATGAACAGGTGGATTTCTTAATGTCCAAGGATGAACAAAACATCTCTAGCTCATACCAAAAATTCTTCTATTAGAATTGTCTTGCTCTATTGCAGTAAAATGCATAGGTTGAGGAACAACCAAATGCATATCAACATGTTCTTCCTCAAGGAAAAAGCTATCCCCGAGGCTCTCTTTTTTATCCTCCATATCATGGAGGACTATCTACCACAACAAATGATCTTATTTTTTACTTAGCTTGCATCAATTCCTCATTTTCTTTCAAAGGCTCAAAAGCCATGATTTGTTCCTCAAAAGAGGGAACAACCTTTTCTTCTTTTTCTTCTTCAATAAAGGAGGGTAGCTCTTCAAATAAGAGGATTGGATCCTCTTCCTTTTTCTCAACCACTACCTCTTTGTCCTCCTCATCAGACTACGACTTCCAAAATGGCATCTTTGTGAGCTCTAAGTTACACTCTCCCAAAATTTCATTGTTGGACCATCAGGAGTCCATAAGAATGGTCCACCCTCAAAGAGTAAAATGGTGATGGGTATGGAAGGCTCATGGGGCCATGTTTTTCACACAAGGAGTGGAGAAGTTACAACAATAGACTCTTGTAATGGAGGGGGCTTCTTGAAGCTTGGAATGACATACTTTGGATAAGGAGTTGCCTCTGCTTCTTTGGTCTAAAAATGAGTTAACTAGAGCCTCATTTCCTCTTATTTTTCTGTAGCAACTTGCATAAAAAGTCTCTCCTCAATGTATCTCTATTTCTCCCTCTCTTCCTCTTGTCACAACCCTTGAAGGACCTAGAGAACCTCATTAGAAATGAAAAATGCTTCAGACATCATGTTGCAAACATAAGGGTCATGCTACCACATTTCCCTATCATCATGAAACTCCTTAAGCCAAGAAGAAATAAGGAGCATAACATAGGAAAAAATCCCACAATTCATATCTAGGTATGAATTATTAGCATAGTTAAAAAACTAGGAAAGGTCAGCAAACCCAGATCCCAAACTACTTAAATGCTCTTAAAGCTCAAAAAGCTTTGAATTGAGGTCTGATTTGATCCTCTTCTCTTGCTGCTCCTGGAACTCTTTGACTATGATGAACTTGGAGGGGGAAATTTTCAAATATTCATGGCCATAGATGACATGATGGGTTGGAGTAAAATTAACCTCTTGGTGATCTGGGTAATCATATTGGTCATAATGAGGTTGTGGTTGAGATAGAAGATGGGAGGGTTGAGGAATAACCTCTTCATGATATGGGGAGCTAGTAGTTGTTTCTATGAAATGGGTCCATGGTTAGAGCTTTATAAAAAGATGTAATTTCATAGAAAACTTTGAAATTCACAAAAGATCAAGAATGACCTTTACATACCAGTACTGGATCATCTTGAAACTAGTAGATTTACACTAGAGTCACCAAAATGTTTGATTAAATGCCTCTAAAGGCTGATGACATTGAGAAAAATACCCAATTTATCAATGGATAAAGTTTGCAATGACTACTAGTAGACTTATGTAGCTGAATTTGTTTGTCCCACCAGGCGTGCCAAAAAATGTTGACACAAAAGTATGCACCCTTGCTTGAGGTATGACCCTCAAGCGACCTTGTGTAACATGGAAATAGCCTCAAAGTGTGGCCTTGCACTATGAAGTTGAATCTGTAGAGAAGGCCACCTTCCTTACTATCAAGATGCACCTAAACTACTACTTGATAGGAAAAGGGAGAAGGATAACATAATTTAAAAATGTAGAAAGGGAAAGGGGGTGATACACCAAGATAGAATTGTAGTTACAACTCTTCCCACAACTACACAAAATATCAATGAAACACTCTAATACACATATCCAAACTCTGATCTACCTTTAAATAACTCACATGCAGGTTGGAAACTAATTAGGTGTTAAAAGGAAGGAGAAACTTCACAACACAACACTTCACTAGTGAATTGAACACAACATGCAAACCTCAAAAACTATAAAAGAAACATTCACTGTAAGGAAAACAACATGCTCAAGATAGTAGAATCGAAAGAAGAGGTAAAATTGAGAAGTTTCATTAATGAAAAGGAAAAAGTTGTAGAGCATAACACTACTGCAAAATATAAGCAGAGAAGAACCCTTAGGAAATAGTTAGAGCCGCATTTTAAAGAGTTTAGGCATAACTCTAATTTTAATTATGGAGTTCAAACCCTAATCAAGGTGGAGTTGATTTGTTAATATCAAAATGAGATCTGATCATGAAGTGCAATCACTGCTAGAAGTGATAGGAAAAGCAAAGAATGATGCACCTAGCTGCAAGATGTCAAATCTCCAAAGATTTAATCATTTCATGCATTAAAGAGGCATGGAGGGCATTGGCTTCATGCAAACAAGGCTCAAGAAGTTGGTCAACATTGAAGGACTGGCCTTGGTAATGTGTCATGGCCGCAAGAAGTTGATTCGTGCTGCTAGAGAAAAAAATATGGGGAGGTATAACATGACATGTTACCCACCCACAACATGTAGAGGGAATCTAATTTCCCAAAAAATAAATTCTGGTCATCAATATAGATCTTCCCTTCAAAAGGGATGACCTAGATGTAATGAGAATCTCCCCAATAAGAGATTAAGTCACCATCATCAATCAAGATGAGCTTTATTTCCAATAGACCACTAAGATGTAGCAAGGATCTCCCCCAATGACAAATTAAAACACAACCATGGATCAAGGTTCTCCCTTCAAAATGGATGACTAAGATGCAACGAGGAGATCCTAAAGATGCACCATAGCTAATGACTATCACATCTTTGCAAAGGGAAACAATGGAGACCTAAAAATGTGAGAGCCATCAGATCAAGGTGATCTTAGCAAAGAGGGAAGCAAACAACATGAAATGTGGGATCCCACGACATGGCACAATTATGGGTTCTAGACCCTCAAGGAAACACTACATTATGAAGAAATGTCAAAATAGACACATGTGGCACCATGATGTTGGATGACGCATCGAGTCAACCACCCACACAAATAGCATAGATTGACCACTTGAATACATGTGATAACATCTCACACTTTTTGGAGGATGGACATATATCACATGAAAACATGAGAGTCATTAAATCCTTTGCCATGTGGCTCAATTCTAGATTCTATCACATCAAAGAAGCATTGTAACATGAAGAAATGCCAAATTGAGATGGTACACAAAAATACAAGTCATTAGATTTGCAAGCTAGTGAGCTTGGGAGAAGGGGTGGGAAAACAAAAAATGTTATCTGCCAATAAACATGATGTTATCTCTTCAGCCTGTGTCACAATCTCACATTTTCATGAGACGAGAAGACCATCTCATGAAAATGCATTAGTTTTTGATGCACACAAGTCTAAACCAATTGGGACAAGGAAGATCAGGTTAACACATGATGTTAACATCTGTTAAACACAATATTAACCCAAAAAGTTGTGTTATCCCCTTGCAAAGAATCCAACCCATTGCAGATCTCTTAGATTAGTTGTCAACACTAAGCTTAATGGGGGCAAAAATGGCCAATAGTACCCTCACACACCCCTATGAATACCTACTTCACTATTTACTAGATTTTTTTGGTAAATATTTGTTCTTGTTTGGTGTTGAATTTATCAAAGGAAGGACATTTTTTGCATATGTGGACATGCACATCTCTCCAACTAGGCTGCTTGACCCCAATGTCTTGCTGGAAACTATAATTGGAAAAATTGTTGTATTGTGATTGATGTCAAATATATTGATGAGATATGTTGTTGTCTTATCTAAATATCATATCTATTTGATTGATGAAGAGGATTTGAGAAGTTGCTCATAACAAAAACACCTAGAGGAAAATTGGGTTATGAAAAGGAAACTACAATGGACATTTGATTAGTTGCACTTTTACAAAACAAATTGATTATTTAAATCATGTGATTCTCAAGTATTTATAGTATAAGTCAAGATATATCACTTATGTAAAGCTTGATCGAGCAATAGAGTAAAAGATCAAGGAACTTTGAAGTTCATACCGAGTGATGCTAGTGTCAACCAAGCCACAATAAGTGTCAAACAAATTTAGTGTTGACTAAGGATCAGTATTAACCAAGCAAACAAGTTGATGCCAAGCTACAAGTTCTACAGTGACCAAGCAATTCAGTGATGATTGAGTGTCAGAACTTAGTAATGACTGAGTAACAATATTTTGAATGCATATGTAAAATCATGATTTCCAACTAACTGAGTTGATTTCTTGGGATATGGAAATTATTTTTAACATAAGATTGATGAGTTGGATCATTTAATTCAAGGAGAGAATTAGGTATCATATCTAATAAATGAATTCAATGATAAGTTTCTAGAAAATAAAGAAGATGAATGGATACAATGAGCTTGATGAATCAGATTATAAACCCTAAGATCTACGGTGATCATGAAAATGAAAAAAGACTAGAATTACCTATTTAAGGAGGTGAAGAGCTAAAATTTACATGGAGAGAGAGAGAGAGAGAGAGAGAGAGAGAGAGAGAGAGAGAGAGAGAGAGAGAGAGAGAGAGAGAGAGAGAGCACATGAATAAGGTGATATAAGCTTGAAGTGTGAGACACAAAAGAACAGAGAAAATAATATGTACCTAGAGGGAAAAAAGTTGCTAAGGTTAATAAGAAAATCTAAAAAGAAGGCTTAAGTTTTTTGTGAAGAGAAGGGTGAATTCTTGAAGGGTTTCCAAGAAAATCAAGGACAGAGGTGACAAAAAAGGCTTATTAGAGAATCAACACATGAACCAAACAAAGATCTTAAACTGTAAAAGTGAGTTGTAATAATATAGATCAAACACTACTATTTTCTTTCTAATCATTGTAAATAGTTTGTATTTAAATCCTTTTAATCAAAGGTTGACCTAATAGTCACTGAAAGACCTAATAATCTATGTAAATCTTTTAGCAAGGTGACATTCTAATGGAATGATCAAAGTCCTCTAATAAGACCACTCCTGACAAGGTGATTAAATCCTCAAACTAGGTCACATTTAACAGTGTGTATTGTAATCTTTAACAAAGTTGGGTCCTAATAAATCTCACTTCAAAAGAGTGAAAAAGAGGTGACATGTTGCTGGTGTTTTTTCCCAAATTTGATTTCCACATTAAATCCTAGTGTCAAACTTGTGTTGAATGTTTTATGATGTTTTACATCTACATGTTTATATTCAACTAAGTCTGTTATCTTAGGACAATGAACTACTCGTTAATTATGTTACTAAGTTTACAATAGAGACTGAGTTACAATAGAATAAGAAAAACATATATTGTTTAATGTTTGATTATTCAAATGGTGCTTATAAGAGAAGTTTGAAGGTACTTAACACTAAAGATCATGATACACAAAAGGAAGGTACCAAAGCTAAATAAGGAGAACTTTTCTATATGGCAGATGTTGATGAGGCTACACATATCTAGTATTAGTGATGCATCGATAAAATTTGTGGAGAATGAATATGTGAATATAAAAATTGTTCCTCTAATTGCTCAACATATAAAAGAAAAAGAAGAACACAATCAAACAATGTTGGAAATTGCTTCAGCCCTAAGCTATGTTGAGTTTGATGGTATAAAAGATTGTGATAGTGCAAAACATATGTGGGACAAACTAAATACCATATATGGAGGGGATAACAATGTCTTGAGACCCAAACTAGAGAGCCTAAGAGGTAAATTTGATGAAATGAGAATGATGGAAGGCAAGAACGTAGTACAATATTGTACAAGAATCAAGAAAGTTTTCAATGCTATTCGAGGTGCAAATGGAACAATTATAAATGAGATAATGATAAGCAATGTATTGAGAGCTCTACATCTTACATATTCCATTAGGGTTTATGCAATACAAGAGTTGAGATGTACTATGGGTAACACTTTTACTTTGGAAGGTGTAATTAGTAGACTTATTGCTTTTGAGATGTCTAACTTTGATAACTACAAACCTACTACTATTGAATCTGCTTTCAAGTCATAATTGGTTCTTAGCAAAAGAAAAGGAAAACATGTGAAGAGTGACAGTGACACCTCTAATGATGAGATTGATGAACTTATTGAAAAAATATTTGGAAGAGGAAGAGGCAAATACAAAGTTAAATTACCACAATTTTTTTTTCATGCAACAAGGTCAGTCATATAGCTACAAGATGTCTTGATAGAGAAGAAAAGGATGAGAGAAAAGAAAGAAAGTAAAAAGGAAGGAGAGATGACCGGTACAAGAAGAACAAGGATGACAAAGGTAAGAAATCTTGTTATATCAATGAAGAAGAAACTGACACTGAATCTAAAAGTAACAATGATGAAGTTTTCCATGTTGCTATGAAAGAAGATTTTGATGAAGATGAGAAAAATGCTTTAATTTCATATGTGAACAAAAGTGATAGATGGATAATTGATAGTGGATGCTCTAATCATATGACATGTGATAAAAATAAATTTGAGTACATTGGACCATACAAAGGTGGTTGTGTTAAATTTGGTAATGATATTCCATGTGTTGTGAAAGGTAAAGGTACAATTCAATTGATTGATAAAATGTGTGATAGTGTTTACTTGGTATAAGGACTTAACTATAATTTGTTGAGTGTTTCATAGTTAAACAAATTAGAGTATAGTGTCAAATTTTTTCTTAAAAAGGAAAAGATTTATGACGCTGATGGTAAGATGATTGGAAGTGGTGATGAGGCAAGAGATAACTTGTTCTATCTAGATTTATCTAATGAGACATGTCTATACGCACAACAAGAAGATGTTTGGTTATGGAATAGGAAATTATGTCATGTAAATTTTGAAAATTTGGTGAAAATTAGCAAAATGAAGAAAGTAAGAGGGTTGCCAAAACTAAAGAAGCCTGACAATGTTGTGTGTAAACAATGCCAATTGGGAAAAATGACAAAGTCTAGTTTCAAGAGCAAAACATACACATCCAATGATATTTTGGAATTGGTTCATATTGACCTATGTGGACCTATTGATGTTCAAAGTTATTATGGAGATAAATATTTCATTCTATTTGTTGATGAATATTTTAGGATGATGATTGTGATGTTTCTTAAAGATAAATATGATGCTTTATAGTTATTTAAGTGGTATTTGACCATAGTTGAAAAAAATAGGAAAGAGACTAATTTTTTTGAGATCTGACAGAGGTGGTGAATTCATTTCCAATGATTTCAATACATTCTGCAATGATAGAGGAATTAAGAGACAAATGTCAGCACTAAGGACCCATCCTTGAAATGGAATAGCTGAAAGGAGAAACATATCAATAATGGACTATGCAAGAACATTAATAATGGAGAAGAATATATCATAGAAGTATTGGAGAGAAGCTCTCAATACTACTATCTATACCTTAAACAAAGTACAAGTCAAGAAAGGTACAGATGCCACACCTTTTGAATTATGGTATGAATATGCTCCTAATGTCAAATATTTTAAAATATTTAGAAGCAAAT
This sequence comes from Cupressus sempervirens, assembly GCA_028749045.1. Lineage (NCBI taxonomy): Eukaryota > Viridiplantae > Streptophyta > Pinopsida > Cupressales > Cupressaceae > Cupressus > Cupressus sempervirens. Next base: position 477,144,293 of record CM053788.1, read on the forward strand.
ATTATATATTCAAAGATAATAGGAATGGAAAACTTGATGCCAAAAGTGATGAAGGTATATTCTTAGGATATTCCACCAAGAGTAAAGCTTACAAGTGTTTAAACTCTAACACTAACAAAGTTGTGGAAAATTTAAATGTGAAAGTTGATGAATTTATAGAAAGAAATGATATTGAATGTAACAAAGAACCTAAATATTTTAGTATATTCATATATGTGGATGATGGTTCTCCCAACAGTCTTATTGAACAAGCAAACCAAGCTACAGTTTCCCAGTAGATGAGAAATGATGAAGTGCAACAATAGGTTTTCGAGCAACCAATAGTAATTGTTAAGAAACATGTAGAAGATGTTGAGTCATAGACAAGCAATCTCAACCATCAGATAGACAATGTCCAACATGTAGTACCACAAGCATAACTAGAACAAGAAAGAAATGATGAGCTTGAGATTATTTTTCAAGATGAACCTATTGAAGAATAGAGAAAGAGACCACCTGTACTAGCCAAGTATGTAAGAAGACATCATAAACCTGATCAAATCATTGGAGATGCAGAATCTGGTGTTATGACAAGAAAGAAACTCATAGATGATGGATGCTTACTTTGTGAATTTGAGCCCAAATCAGTGAAGGATTCTCTAGACAATGAAGATTGGATCTAGGAAATGAATGAACAAATTGAACAAATTGATAATAATAACACTTGGATCCTAGTACCAAGACCAAAAGACAAAAATGTTATTGGAGAAAAGTGGATTTTCAGGAATAAGCTGAATGAAAAAGGTGAAGTTACAAGGAACAAGGAAAGATTAGTATGCAAAGGATATGCTCAACAAGTAGGAGTCAAATATGGAGAAAATTTTGCTACTATAGGAAGACTGGAAGGAGTTAGAAGTCTACTTGCATATTCAACCTACATGAATTTCAAGGTGTATTATATCAATGTCAAATCCACATTTCTGAATGACATACTTGAGGAAGAAGTGTACATAGAACAATCTAAAGGATTTGTGGACCCTGACAAGAAGAATATGGTATGTAAATTGCACAAAGCTCTATATGGATTGAAACAAGCCCCAAGAGCATGGTATGAAAGACTACACAATTATTTGGTGAAATTGGTTTTGAAAGGACAAATGATAAAAATAATCTATACTTAAAGATTGGTAAGAACGATGAAGTATTGCTATCTAAAATATTTGTTGATGACATTATATTTGGATGAAAAGAAGTATCATGCAAATTATTTGCTAATGAAATGAAGAAGGAATTTGAGATGTCAATGTTTGGTGAAATCAATATTTTTATTGGTTTGCAAGTATATCAAATGAAGTTTGGTATTTTTTAATTTAGTCAAAATATATCAAGGAGATACTAAATTTTTTTGGAATGGAATAATCAAGACCAATAAGCACGCCTATGTCTATAGGACATAAATTATATAAAAATGATGAACCTGCTAATGTGAACCAAAGACTATACATATCAATGATTGGAAAACTACAATATATTTTTTATAGCAAATCTGATATTGCATTAGTTGTTGGGATAGTTTCTAGATTTTTACTAAATCCTAAGGATAACCATATGATTGTAGTGAAAAGGATATTTAGATATCTAAAAGGGAGAAAATACGATGGATTGTGTTACAAGAGAAGTGATAAATTTGAACTAAAGGTATTCATTGACTCTAATTGGGCAAGAAATATTGATGACAGATAAAGCACAAGTGGATTTGCATTATTTCTAGGAAAGAGATTGGTGTCATGGACAAGAAAGAAATAGAACTGTATCTCCCAATCAATAGTCAAGGCCGAGTATGTGACAACTGCTCTAAATTATTCAAATATTGTGTGAATCAAGCAATTGCTGAATGGAATGAAAGAAAAAATTATAGATCCAATGGTTATCAATTATGATAACACAAGTGCTATCAACATATCAAAGAATATAGTGATGAACACTAAAGCAAAGCACATTTCTATCAAGTATCACTATTTGAGAGAACTAGTTCAAGACAAAGAAGTGAAGTTAGAATATGTACATACCAAAGAACAAATTGCAAACATATTCACTAAAGAATTACCTAAAGATGCTCATGAATATCTTAGAGGTAAACTAGGGGTGATTCCCCTAAGCAAAGAAAACTTAAAGAGAAATGGTGCATTGCATCAAATGTGTTAATCATAATACCTTACACATTGATACAAGTAGTTATACTTTGGGAGATGCCCAAGGTAGTCAAGTGAAGAAGGAGAACAACATAATAGATTAGTCACAGACAGATGACAAAATTCAGCCAGACATGCAAATATCTACATAATTAAGATGTATGCACTAAATGAAGCCAAGAAAGCTAGTGTCTTTGGAATTGTTGTAAAATAGGGAGAGGTGTACTATAGAGGCAGAGAATTACTAAAGAGGAAGAGATACATAATGAAAGAGGGAGAGATTTGAATGTGAATAATGATACAAGAGGATGTTTAAACTTTGAACTTAGAGGGAGTTTTTGAAATTGCAGAGATGAGAATGAAAATAAACTAAGGATATTGGTCACTTATGAAAGTAAAATCTTTTGGATTGCATAGTAACAAAGAGGGAGATTACATTCCTATCATGCAACATATTTGAAGTTTTTAAAGAGGTTTTGAGGTGTTGCCATCAATGCCAAAGAGGGAGATTGTTGGAAACTACAATTGGAACGATTGTTGTATTGTCATTAATGTCAAATCTACTAATGAGACATTTTTCTATCTGACCTAAATGTCATATCTATTTGATTGATGAAGAGGATTAAAAAAATTTCTCATAACAAAAACACCTAGAGGAAAGGTTGAGTTATTAAAAGGAAGCTACAATGGAAATTTTATTAGTCAGAATTTGACAAAACAAAGTGATTGTTTAAATCATGTTGATGTTCAAGTCTTTACAATACAAGTTAAGATATATCACTTATGTAAAGATTGAATGAGCAACAAAGTAAAAGATCAAGGAACTTTGAAGTTCATGCCAAGTGATTCTAGTGTCAACTGAGCCACAATAAGTGTCGAGAAAATTTAGTGTTGATCGAGCATTAGTATCGAATGAGAAAACAAGTTGATGTAAAGCTACAAGTTCTACAACAATCAAGCAATTCAATGATGACCGAGTGTCAAAACTCAGTAATGGCCAAGGAATAGTATTTCAAATGCATATGTGAAATCATGATTTCCAACTGAATTAGTTGATTTCTTGGGATATGGAAACCATGTTAAAGATAAGATTGATGAGTTGGATCATTTAATTCAAGGAGAGGATTAGGTATCATATCTAATGAACAAATTCGATGATAAGTTTCTACAATAGAAGGAAGATGAACGGATACAATGAGCCTGGTTAATGAAATTGTAAACCCTAAGATCTATGGTGATCATGAAAATGATAAAAGACCAAAATTACTTATTTAAGGAGGTGTAGAGCCAAACTTTGTATGAAGAGAGAGAGAGAGAGAGAGAGAGAGAGAGAGAGAGAGAGAGAGAGAGAGAGAGAGAGAGAGAGAGAGAGAGAGAGAGAGCATGAATAAGGTGATATAAGCATGAAGTGTGAGATGCAAAAAAATAAAGCAAAGAATTTGTGTGTATTTTCCAAAAAGAGGGAACAAACCTATTGAGGTTGATAAGAAAATCTAAGTAGAAGGCTTAAGTTTTTTGTGAAGAGAAGGGTGAATTCTTGAAGGGTTGCCAAGCAAATCAAGGACAAAGGTGATAGAAAAAGCTTATCAGAGAATCAACACATGAACCAAACAAAGATCTAAAACTATAAAAGTGAGTTATAATCATACAGATCAAGCCCTATTATTTTGTTTCTAATCATTGTAAATATTTTATATTGAAATACCTTTAATCAAAGATTTACCAAACAATCATTGAAGGACTTAATAGTCTAAATAAATCCTTTAGCAAGGTGGCATTCTAATGGAATGATCAAAGTCCTTTGACAAGGTCAAACCGAATAGGGTGATTAAATCCTCTAAATATGTCATATTTAACAGTGTGCATTCTAACCTTTAACAAGGTTGGCTCCTAACAAAGCTCACTTCAAAAGAGTGAAAAAGTGGTGACATGTTGTTGGTGGTTTTTTTCCAAATTGGGTTTCCACATTAAATTCTAGTGTCAAACTTGTGTTGAATATTTTATTATGTTTTACATTTACATGTTTACATTTAGCTAAGTTAGTTATCTTAGGATAGTGAACTACTAGTTAATTATGTTACTAAGTTTACAGTAGAGACCGAATTACAATAGAATAAGCAAAACAAATATTGCTCATTGTTTGATTGTTCAAATGGTACTTATGGACCTTGAGTAACTAATTCACCCCCCCTCCCCCCCCCCCCCCCCCCCCCCCCCCCCCACCAATTATTGTAAACATTCTAACATGTTTCTCCCTTTGATGCGTCTTCCAAGCTTGACAACCCACTTTTGGGGTTATGGGCAAGTACACATATAGGCATGGAGTACTTATGATTTCGCTCAACACACCTTTTTTGGAGTTTGATAGATGTTTTGGGAGAAGGTGGTGTTTTTTAATCTCCTTTTGGAAAGAGGATTTTGTGGTTTTTCCATGTAGTCAAAGATAGGATGTCCTCTCTAACCCACACGCCCCCTTGACTTGCCTATGCCATTATCATTGGCAATTTTTTAGGCCTCATCACTTTCTTTATAGAATGTTGTATTATGCATGGTTTGGGGGAAATTTTGGGCCTTTTATAGCCATTTTCAACTTGGTGATTTTTTACACATCTTTTTCTAGGAGTTTATGGACCTTTTCGGGCACATACACTTTTGGCCACCAATTTTTTTGTTATTAACACTGACCATCTTTTTCTAGTGATTTGGTACTTTTCTAACAATGACATTTATTTTTCTAGTGAGGATTATTTTTATGGTAATTTTTTTGCCTCAACGATCATTTGATCGTCAAAGTTGGGCTCATCACTTACTGATATTAACACTGCATCAACATACCTTGCAAGCTCTTCTGGCTCAGTTTGGATCTATCTGTGTTTTTCTTGCCATATCTTACTCCTTTAGACTCATTTTTTGGCAAGGATATATTTTAGGAAAGTTTTTTCCGAGCCTATCATATTGGTAAAGGTATTTGTCAGTTTTCATGCTTTTTTATGACTTTTTTGTTGTCAAAGTTAGGAGTGCTATTTTGCACTCCAGAAGACATATCTTAAGCATCTAATCTTTGATTTGGGAATTATTTGTATTGTTAGAAAGGCCTTTCCAAGATCTTTCCAGTGATGTTGGTTATTTTTTCAGATTTTGGTCTAGGTATTTTCAATTTAGTTTTTTACATTTTTGCATTTTGGGTGATATCTTGGTTGTTTTAGGTCTAGGGATTGATTTCATTACTTGAAATGATTCGTCATGGGTTGTATTATCTATTGTATTAGTCTTATATCTCTTGTGGTCTTTGTAGACATCATTTGCATGCATTTTTGCAAATGCACTCAGATAAAGAGCCATTTTCCATTTGTATTCTTGTTGTAGTTGTCTATCCCTTATTTTGCCTCATGATTTGAGTAGTGTCATCTGAGGACACTCATGTAGATTATTGTATTCTTGGGATTCATTATATCTTGTTTCTTATTATACATGCACTGCTATGATGAAAGTACCATGGAGGGTTGATATTTTTCCTTTGTTTATCATCTTCATTTGTTTGTTGAGTATCCCGTATGTGACATTAGCCTCGTGACTTGTCTGAGATTAATCACCTCTGTACACACATATGTATTCTTTTTCAATTTCCTATCACCTCACCCTTGTCTACATTATAGGGGTTCTTTTTTTAGTTTTTTTGCTTCCTTGGTTTGATGGAGTGAGCTATGCATTCAATATCTATTCCAATGTACTAGGTAGATGCAATGGCTAAGTACCTATGCATTTTGGTGAGATGGATTATTTACTATATAAACACTCTTATTTTCATTCCTACTTTAGTTGTAGCCTTCCATGTTTGATTTATTAGCTCTTCAAGCTTTAGTTTTTCATGCCATGTATATCTTTGTGTTCAATTGTTTGCCTTTGTGTTTCTCTTTATTTGAGTAGTGTATTTCGAAAGCACTCATGCAGATTATAGTCTTCTCTACCTAGTCATGTTCTATTTCAGTAGGGGTTCTTCAAATCAACAATCATTTTTTGATAGATTTTTGTAGCTTCTATGTGCTTTAGTGGTGTTCTTCATGACCATCCTTTTGTTCCTATCTTCTAGGATATTCTCTAGTTTGCAGGCTTTTGTAGTCCTTTACTAGTTCTTTCAACATTCTTTCCATTTCTTCTTAGAGTAGGGTTTTTCCCATGTGGTTTTCTCCATTTCTCCTCTTTACAGAGATTTTTTTGTGCTTGGGTACCTCATTAGGCCTTGTTGTTGGGACCCAAATTTACTTTCAGTAGTAGTTTTAGGTTTTTAGGTACTCCCTAAGTTTATCTTAAAGGGGGTGTTAGAGAAATAAGGTGTTTTCTTATTAACTCTATTCAACTTAAGCTAAACTTTAGGCATATAATAATTTATTTATTTATTAATTATTATCATGCAGCCTAGGTTTTACCTTTTAGGGTTTTGATCTCCTTTATAAGGATTGATCTCTTTGTAATATTTCATTCTCTCAATATATTTTTATTTGATTCAATTGCAATTTCTCCTCTGTGGATCTATGAATTCTATCCTACATATCCTTGCTCCTCTCCTTGTATGATAGGTGTTTTCATGCAATTATTCTTGGGAGCTATGGGGTTGATCTTTTTGATGGGGCTCAAAATTTGTAAGAGGATTTTGGGTACCATATTTGAAAACTTCACACAAGTACCCCCTATAAATGTTTTTAGTGCATATGCATCTGGTTGTCATTTTGAGGCCTATAATGTGCTTAAGATGTTTCATGACTTTCATTTATTATATGCATGTGTCCCATGATGTTAGGTTTCAATTCAAAATCATTTGGTGAGGTGTTGTTTTGAGCACTTATCATATTTGTGTAAACAATGTTCAAAGGGCTAGTTTGAAATTGATTATCTTGTACTCTGTTAAGTTTCATGACCCAACACTTTGGGGATGTTTTGTATGAATATCAAGGAGCCTATGATTTATATTTTGAGTCACTATGATGAATTTTGATAGGGTTTTGAGTTTTCCAAAATTGGTTGCTAATTGTTGTCATGATGTTGCTATATGTCCATTAATCTGGAAAGCCCTATTTGACAATGAATATTTTATGACCTGTTGAGTGTTTTGAATAAATGGCCATGTAATTGTATTGTAGTTGTAAATGAAATACACAATGTACATTTTGAATCCCTGATCAATCCATTTGATAAGTTTCACAAGCCAATTCCATTTGCAAAAACTTAAAACTGCCCAATTGTTTATTAAGACAGTTACCTAGTAGCCGTGTTTGAGCAATTATAATTTTCATCCATTTGACCCTATTAATGAAATTTATCTTCTACTAAATTCATAAAATACATTCTCCACTACATATTTCAGCTCTTGATGAATCCATTTGACTTGATTTCAAGTGTTATTCTATTTTTAATTTCTAAAGTTTTACTGTAGACCTAATTCACATAATGATTAGTAGCTCTGTTCAGGATGTTATAAATTAGAATATGTGATAGATATTACCAAAAAAACCACACCAATATCTTATATATTAAAAATACTCCAAGAATGCCAATTTTTAAATCTTGATGAATCCATCTGCATACTTTCCTAGATCCATATCTTTTCCAAAAAACATTGTTGTATGAGTTGCCCAACTTTGCAATTCCCAGAAGCTAACTTTGCATGTTTTCCAAACATGCTAGATTATAGTCATAATCCAAAATTTAACCTTCATAATATCCATATAAAATTGAATCTATGCCCAATTTTTCAAATTCATAAGTGCTCGTTTGACTAGTTTTTGAAGTTAGATCCAAATGCAATTTTCTATTTTTGACATGCTTGGATGCAGGATAGTTTTGAAAGAGAAACTTCAGTGGTCAATATATTTCCACCTAATTATCATTATGGGGAATTTTTCTTTAGGTGATAAATCTATAGACTAGATACTAAGTTTGTTGAATTGTAGGGCTAGATTAGGTGGTTTTGTTAGTCTGTAAAGATTGTTTTAAGGCCTCTCAACACAAAAAGTGACAATTTGTAGAAAAGGTGAAAAATGATATTCTAGTGATAAACCAATAATAAAATTTGATTCAAATCAGTATGAGGATTTTATTGGGTCATTTTTATGAGGTTAGGTGATTGAGTTCAAGATTATTTTTTAGTCGGGTCACTTTTTGACCTAGCTTGCATCATCAAAATTTGGACTCCTAATTATGAGCAAAAAACTTTTGTGTATTCAAATAATTATTATTTTTGTAAGGCCCCTTCCCCAGTACCATATTATAAACCATAAATAGCATGAATATGGTTAGAACTAGGAAGCGTAAGGAGGTGTGATGTCATGTCTTTGTCTCTCATGCAGGGTATGTGAGTTATAGACTATTACCATACACCTTATGATAGAATAATGATAAGTAGGTTCCAGGATTTAGGTATGTCATGATTGACATCCTTCTTATTAATATTGAACCTAAGATCTTATTAAGATTGATATACATTGTAGTCATTATTGTCATAAGTATCGTATTTGAAATTTTATCAGGTTGGTAAGCTAAGACCCTATGGAATAAAGACTCGAGATGTTATAACTTAGAAACTATGCTGATGGGTTCATAGTATGTTATGATCTATTAGGATAGTTGTTTTAGGTGGTCATTGTGAAAAGATGAATTAACACCCACCCTTGTGAGTACTAATAATTATTATAGATAGAAAATGTTATGAATTTAGATAAAGGCCTACTCGATAGAGTTTGACATGATGTAAATATAATAAGTCAATTGTTGTACAAGTAGTATTAGGTGGATAGGCTATAGTGAATGATGATGAAGATGAAGATATGATATATTGACTAACAGATATAATGAGTTTACCTAATGACTGATTTTGAACCTATGTAGACATGATTATGAAAACATCCTGATTTCTTGACATTAGTGATTTTAGAGACATATTCCTTATCATGTAATATCTCATAATAATAAGGAGATAGTGTTAGTAATCAAACTATATCCAGTGAAATCAAGTATACTAGTTGTGATGATTACATTTTGGTGGTTTTAATTTAAGGTATGTAATTGGAACTAATTTTCATGTTGGCTCATTTAGCAATATAGATTCAACATTTTGTCATTATGATAGGAAATGGATTATGACGTGATGTGAAATGTTAAATTGATTATGGTGATTTATGATTAAATGTGGTGTGCAAATTTTGATATTTTAACGTCTTGAATGTCTTATTTGAAATGATTAAGTAAAGGAATTCCATTGAATTATGTTAATATGGATTATGTAACATTTAAATTCATATGCATTTATGATATGTATTTTATATGACCTCCTTGGATTATTGATACTTGATTTTAGTGTGTAGGAAGTGGAACCATGGAAATCTTTGGGAGAAACAAGTTCCAAATTTATGTGAACATGGTTAGCCAAGGAAAATCTTTGGAAGATTCCAAAAGCCTTGTTGTGATATATTTTATTTCATAAATGTAAGATTGCTTGTGTGTTAAATTTTTAATCATGAAGATGCATTAGGGACATGTCATGATGATGTGGAATGTGCTTCTAGGTGTCACTTGACACTTGTGGATTTTGTGTGTTAATGAAATGTCATTTAGGTTTTTGGTCATGATTGCATTTTACCCTAAAACTAATTACCTTTTTAATGATTAAGTAAACCCACTTGACAAGGGGTAGGATGGGTCATTATCAAAGGAAATTTGAATATAGACCTAACTAGGGTGTTACTCTAAGAATGGTTTTGACACTTGAGTGCCAACACACTTAACCACTTTCTACATTAAAGCCAAGTACACTATGTATGCTGAACCACAGCTTGTGCCAAGTCAAGAAAGCCGTCAGGTGCCGAGTGATCTTGAGGTGTCGAGCAGCCTTCAAGTGCTAAGTGAAGATCAAATGTTGAGTGACTATAGGTGCTGAGCATGATCCAAGTGCTGAGCAATATTTAGGGGCCGAGTCATAAACAATGCCAAGCAAGATAGGAACGATATAGGAGCCAGGTTACAGAAGGTGTCGAGCATCAGGAATCTATAAGTGTCGAGTAACTTAGAGTCAACATATAAGTTTGTAAGTGCAAGGAATGAGTGAGAATCAAAGATTCAATATGGATCGTAGATCCATGTCTAACCCTAAGTTTTCAAATGTCTTTATAAGGAAGATAAAATATCATTGAATCATGTAGATGGATGAAGGAGAAAGCGAAAATGCTAGTGGAGTTTAGAGTGAAGAATAAAAAGACTTAGAGGAAAAGTTCAGTAGTTAAATATCCAGTTAATCAAAACAAAGCAGGGGATACAAACGAGTATCAGATCTTAGAGGATCAAGGTCAGAAGAAAGCAGATCAAGTGCCTGTATTTAGAAATCAAGGATTGTAAGCTATCAGGTTTATTATACCTAATACTCTTTAGCCATTGTATTAGAAAGGAAATCCTATGATGATAGGTTAGCTTAACAACTATTTTGTAGATCCTTTAAACAGGTGATTAAATCCTTTGACAGGGTAACACTTCATGTAAAGTGTTTGTAAATCCTTTAACCAGGTTACTATTGATATAGTGTAAAGCCTTTAATAGGGCAGATCATCAGAAGTGGTCAAACATTATTACTGCAGTGATTTTGTGGGTATCATCCCCACCCCAGTTTTACCTTCTTATTCCTGGAGGGTTTTTGGGTTACCAAAATCTCAAGTGTTATGTGGTAATGCATATTTGTTTCTCATGATTGCTTAATGTTTATATGCATGCATGTTCATTTCAAAGATATGTTATTAAGGATTTAAAAAATAGGTCAAAAGCTAGTACTTCTGATTCACACCCTCCCCTCTCAAAAGCATTCTTTCCAATAAGATATTATAACAATTGGTATCAAAGCAGATTTCTCTGAAGAAGGAGCCTAATAGCTTGAAGAAAAAGATCTAAAGATGGAAGTTTTCAAACTTGGAAAGATCATTGAGAACTAGGTGATAGATGTGCATCTCGCTCTACAAAAAGTAGAGGAAGCTAGAGTGGAATTAAGAAAATATTTGAAAAGAAGAAAGGAGATAGCGATAGCTGAAAATGATATACACTACAAGGAGACTGATACCACACAAGTGTTTGCCAATGGAGACACTAAAGAATTTGATGCAACAATAGCAGAACTAATGGAGAAAAACAAAGCTCAAGCAAATGAGATAAGATCTCTCAAGATGGAACATGAATCACAGGCCATAATGTTATGTGAAATCACTGAACAAAAGAAAAGAGCAGTTGAGGACAGAGTCATGATGGAAGATGACAAAAGGAATCTTGCAAAAAGACTGGAAGAAAAATGTACTGAATTAACAAGGATCTAAAACATGCAAATGGATACACTTGCCCAAATGATGAACCTTCATCATGAACTTAATATGAAAGATATTGAGATATCTACTTTGAGGATGCAGAATGAACAACTACAGAATGAATTGAACAAAGAAAAAGAAATGGCAGAGAATCTCAACAAGTCAAGTGAAGCCATAAAGTACTTTGAATAGTTGCTAAAATCCCCAAGATCCGCCCATGATACATCAGGACTTGGATACAACAACACTAAAGTTGGTGAATCATCAAAGAGTGCTGAGCAAGGAAGTGACAAAGGTAAGGATTATAAACCCATTTGTCATTACTATAATAAAAAGGGACATACTACTAATGTTTGTAGGAGTAGAAGGATCAATCGACCAAACACATCCAAAAGCAAGAGTTACTATCACAAATGCAACATGCAAGGACATATGACACAAGATTGTAGATCCAAAGTCTTGAGGACACAAAGATTTAATGAACATTGTCATAATTGCAAGAAATATGGACATAGGGCATTTGAATGCAGATCAAAGCCTATGTGGACATCAAATCAACCAGCAAAAGAGAATGAAGGTCACTACCATTGGGATTATAAAACTAGGTATAGTTGTCACTATTATCACGTGTATGGACATATACCCCAGAATTGCATAAGAACACATTTCAAGGGGAACTATAAAAGATGGTTGAACCAGACTAATTGCTTCAATTGCTTGAAAACTAGACATGTCAGCAAAAATTGTCCAACAAAGGCTAAGGCATCCAAGACTGAAGTAAATAAGGGAAAAGAAAAGATTGATGTGGAACACATAAGAACAAACATGAAGAAGACATTGTAGAAAAAAGATGGATCAAGTACATCCTATGAAAGGGTCACTTCACCCATGAGGTCAAGTGATCATTTCTCATCTAACTAATCACAAGATAAGCCTATAGGGATGATACATAAGGAAGTATCACACATTAGCCCTAAACCATGAAGAAGTAATGCAAAGTATAAATTTGCATGAGACAAGATGTTAAGACTAAACTTGAAAGATGATGTCGAGTTGTCTTTGGATGCTGAGTGAAACTGCCTTGGATGCTGAGTTATCAAAAAAATAAGTAGATGCCGAGTAAGTATAGCTACCGAGTGGATGCCAAGTTGAAAAACATTTGGAAGCCGAGTGACAGGTGCAGGTACTAAAATGCATTAAATGTAAAGTTTCTTTTGTTGCTTAAAAGTAAAAATCAATTCATTCTTGAGACATTCAAACGAAGAGTGATTACCTTGAGCACAACTGAGCGATTTTCAAGCTTTCAACCAGCGATTCAACATCTACCCAAACGATCTAAGCATTTATCCAGCTATTTCCTTCAAGTGCCGAGTTTTACAATTTGAGAAGTTTGCTTTAATCGTTAAACCCTAGTTTAGATATAAATGACATCTAGTTCAAAGATGACCCAAGGGATAGTGATCCATGAGATTCAACTTGTCAACAACGAGGTTAAGCAACCTGAGTTTAGACCTATACCAGAAGTTGCATACAAAAATGATCCTGTTGGTGCCCTATCTGCCATCCCTGAAAAAGTTGTTATGGTTTAGGATGTGCGAAAGTGCTATAATTGTAAAATAGGAGCCATAGGAGATTTGGAAATCTTTAATGCCTATGAAAAACTCTATGAAAATGGTATCCTGAAAGATGAGTTTTCTGTCATAGAAAAGAAGGGTTTAACCAAAGCCCTAGTTTTTCCAATCATATTAAAAAACAAGTGGATACACATAATACTCAGCAAAATCAATGATGGATCATTCTGGTTAGAACAAGGACTAGTCAAGATTACCAAGAAAATGGTTCATAGAGTTACAGGTTTTCCAACCATAGATCAGCCAAAGACATTGAGAAGTGACAAGAAGGAAACAATTGAGAAGAACACAGGTGCAAAATGGAACAATAGAGGCACGACCATAGATACCATAACTGATCCCCTTCTAGACTTTGCTGTAAGGATCATATCACATAAGTTTTATCAATCTAGCAGGTTAAATAGTGTACCTTGCATAGTAGTGGATGTGGCACATAAGCTTGTAAAGAAAGACCACACTTATGACCTTGCAGAGCTCTTGTTGCAACAGATCAATGAAAATCTTGGAGCTATTAGAAAGTCCAAGGGAGCACAGTATAAATTTGGTTTAGTGTTGGTTTGTATGTTCTTCTATGTAATGAAGGAATTCTCTTCATTTGGCAAAATTAACTGGAGTTAGAATAGAACCATTGTTGATCAAATTAATGATTTCATTGCACAAATGGGAGATAACTTTGATGATCAAATGTCTATCTATTTCGATGATTTCAAAAATGCAATGAAGAAAAGAATGAGGATACCAGTTTCATTGGTAGAAAAGCATGTAAATGACATATGTTTTCTTGTTGATATTGATTATACTTACATTCAAGCAGTCCTTCCAAGAACAAGATGGCTTAGACCATTGGGATATGAGCTTGATGTTAACCAAGCTTCTGCAGCCATCATAGCATTACTTGCAGAGGAAATGGACAAATCTGCCAAGGCATTTGGAACATTTGACACTGTCAAATCAAGAGTTGTTACAGAACTCAAGACAACCACAATAGTAAAGAAAAAGGACAAGCTGGTAAAGAAGACAAAGAAGAAATTTGGTGTTGAAGAATCAAGTGTAGAAGGCGAAGTAGAAGAGATTAGTGAAGGAGAAGAAGAAGGTGAGCCAGAACAAGAGCCACTTGAATTGTCACAAAGTCAAGGTGAAGAGAAAGATGAGAGTTCTGAGGAAGTAGAAACCAAGGAAGCACCCATCAAAGGCAGAGTCATCAAAAGGAAGACAAAGACACCTCCTGCTTCTCAGCCTTCACCAAAGAAAGCTGCCAATAAAATGCCCAAGAAACCAACAACTAGAGCTACAACAAGGACCTCTACCCAAAAGGCCAAAGAGGAAGCCAAAAAGAAGAAGAACACAGTAAAAAAGGCATAGGAAGAGCCAAGGAAAAGGAAAAGATATGTGGCCCAACCTGATACTGATGAAGAAGATCAGACTGAAAGGGTAAGTCATCCTCCTAAATCTTCAGTTGATATATTATGTGAGAAGATTAGGAATGGAGACTTAAGTGAAATGAAAAAGATTGATTTCAATAAGTCAGTAGAGAGGAACAAAATAGCATAGAAGAATCAGTCTATGCATTAATGACACAGTTCAAGTATACACCTCTTGAACTAGATGGACAATTGCCAAAGGAATTGTCTAAAACTATAGAAGACAGATGACATTTCTGTGTAATGATGGAGAAATAGATGAGGGAATCAACCCTAGCAAACCTACTACTTGATTTAACAAAGGAACATGTAACTCAAGCAGTCAAATGACATAGTAAAAGGTTTACACCTAAATATAGGGCATTCTCCATCCTACAAAACAAAATTGAAGAATTTGTACAGAGAACTACAAGAGTTTGGAAAAACTTGTACAAGACAACTGAAGATGTCCTTGAAGAGGAATACAAAGAGGAAGCTGCTGCTAAACCTGAGGAAAGAAGGAAGAGGAGAGAAGAGAAGACAAAAGAAGAGAAAAAGGTTGAAGAAGAGGAAAACAAGAAAGAAAGAGAGGAGGAAGGAAAAGATGAAGACAAAGGTACTAATGAACAACAAAGTGTGCAAGAAACACAACTTTCACCTCCTAGCCTGCCTCACTCTACTACCACACTTACAGAGATCGTAAAGATTAAGGATGTTGTTGACACCACATGTCAAAACATCAATCCATTAACTGCAAAGGATCTTACTAAGATCTTTGACCAAAAAACTCTTCAAGCGCAATTGTGTACGAGTCCTATATTGGTCAGTATGGATAATCTCTAAAAGTTAGTAGACAAACTCAAAGAAGCCAAGGTGTCACCACAAGAACCACCTCAAATCATTCAAACTACTGGGCTTACATTTCTACCACCTCCATCACCACCATGAATAGCCATTCAAGCTCATCAGGAGCTGAGTGCAACAACAGAGGTAGTCACAGGGATAATAATTCAGACAGCGAGTATACCTCCAACAACAGTGACACAAGAAGAAGCCAAGCAAGAAGAAGAGGATGAAGAAGAAACACAAGATAAAGAGGATTCTGCAATAAAAACTTTGGTTGAATTACAAAAAATAGGAACTCCCACCAAACCCAGTCATAAGCTGAGTACTGAAACAATGACCTTACATGCCAGTACACCAATCTCAAGCTCTACTAGGGTAGCCAAGACCATTCATTATGGTATTCCTGAGCTTGATGAAGAAATTAAAATACCCTATTATGATTCAAGCACTCTAAATGAGGAAAAGATGAATGAAATACAGAGTGCATTGGATAAGAGAAGGAGGCAAGAGGCAATGAGGAAAGACTACAAATACAAGCAAGAAATGAATGGAATAAAAGATATATTCATGGATGCTTTCAGCCTTCAACCTCTAGATGCAAATAGGCCAATACTTGAGCAACTATCTGATACAGTTGACCAAGTGAATAATGAAGACCATGATACTAATGTTAAACTAATGGAATGTTCAGAAAAGAAGTTTGTAGGCAAAGTCAACTAGAAAATAGCTAATAACATAATTTTGGGATAGGTTGACCTAGCTAAGAAATTGGAAAATGTAAAGAGTGTATTAGGGAACATATTTTCCCTTTATAGCAAATTGTGTGATTTTTCCAGGTTCACACAAGAAATAAATCTGAAAATTTTGAAACTTGAGAGTAAATTAAAGCTCTCTAGCATGCAACTACCCTCAGATCCTGCACAAAGTGAAAAGAAATTTTCTCAAACATTTCACACTTAGAGGGAATTAGCTACATTATCAGCAGAAGAGGCCACTATAAAAGAAAAGTTGATGCAAATCCAAGCCTCCATCACTCCTCACTTGGAAGTATTACATAAGGAGAAAATGTATGCAAAAATAGTTCTGAAGAAGGATCCAAATATTTCTACACATGAAGGACTTGTTGATCTAGTAGCAGAGCTTGCAATCCAACAAAAGTCATTGGATATTGCCTTAAATAACTGTGATGCAGCTCTCCAAATACTCCTTGAGGTCAACAAGACATTTTTGGCCAAGCATGGCATTACTATTTAGGACCCTTTGACATCAGTATCAAAAAGGGGGAGATAATATTCTAAGGGGGAGATAATATTGTGAATATTGTGAAGATATATTAAAGAGGACACTAGGCATAATGGCACAAGACATTAGAATTCATGACATGACAAGGCATGATCAACTTAGGGGGAATTATAATAATTTTGAGATTAGTGAACATACTCATAAGATCAGATAAATAATACTTAATTAAGTGTTTTTGACACTCATGTCAAAGGGGGAGATTGTTAGTCTAAGAATGGTTTTGACACTTGAGTGCCAACACACTGAACCACTTTCTACATTAAAGTCGAGTACACTATGTATGCTGAGCCACAACTTGTGTCGAGTCAGGTAAGCCATTAGGTGCCGAGTGATCTTTAGGTGTCGAGAAGCCTTCAGGTGCCAAGTGAAGATCAAATGCCGAGTGACTACAAGTGTCGAGCATGATCCAAGTGCCGAGCAATATTCAGGTGCCAAGTCATAAACAATGCCGAGCAAGATAGGAACGATACAAGAGCCGAGTTACAGAAGGTGTCGACCATCAGGAATCTATAAGTGCCGAGTAACTCAGAATCAACATATGAGTTTGTAACTTCACAAACTCAGATGTAAACCATTTTCATGGCCAACATATGATGAATCTCGAAGGATTTAAGTGATAAGATCAAATCATTTATATTTCCTATGCAATCTACATGCAGCCAATAAGAAAAATGGAGAAGGCATGAAACCAATGATAAAAGTGCAAGGAATGAGCGAGAATCAAAGATTCAATATGGATCGTAGATCCATGTCTAACCCTAAGTCTTTGAATGTCTTTATAAGGAAGTAAAAATCTCATTGAATCATGTAGATGGATGAAGGAGAAAACAAAAACACTAGTGGAGTTTAGAGTGAAGAATAAAAAGACTTAAAGGAAGAGATCAATAGTTAAATATCCAGTTAATCAGAACAAAGTTGGGGATACAAATGAGTATCAGATCTCAGAGGATCAAGGTAAGAAAAAAGTAGATTAAGTGCCTATATTCAGAAATCAAGGATTGTAAGCTATCAGGTTTATTATACCTAATACTCTTTAGTCATTGTATTAGAAAGGAAATCTTATGATGATAGGTTAGCTTAAAAGCTGTTTTGTAGATCCTTTAAACACGTGATTAAATCCTTTGATAGGGTAACACTTCATGTAAAGTGTTTGTAAATCCTTTAACTAGGTCACTATTGATATAGTGTAAAGCCTTTAATAGGGCAGATCATCAGAAGTGGTCAAACATTATTACTGCAGTGATTTTGTGGGTATCATCCCCACCCCAATTTTACCTTCTTATTCTTGAAGGGTTTTTGGGTTACCAAAATCTCAAGTGTTATGTGGTAATGCATATTTGTTTCTCATGATTTCTTAATGTTTATATGCATGCATGTTCATTTCAAAGATATGTTATTAAGGATTTAAAAAATAGGTCAAAAGCTAGTACTTCTGATTCACCCTCCCTCTCTCAGAAGCATTCTTTCCAATAAGATATTATAACATAGGGTTTTGAAGGGTCATTAGGTGGTCCTAAAGTGTCTTTTGTGTGAAAATAAGTTACGCATATGATAGTATAGCATATTAGGGACCTAAATTTGACCATGTTATTGCCTAGGTAGCCTAGAGGGCCCCTTTACCCATGCATTCTTCCACCAACTCGAAAATGGAGTTGTCACATGAGTTCTTCCCCATGTTTCCACTAAGTCAAATATAGGAAACTTAGGGGGAGACAAGTTTGTAAGAGGAAGTAGCTAGGTATTTTTGCCAAAATAGTTAGTGGGAAAGCCTTTTTAGAGAGTCTTGGACAAACTAGCAAGGTGTTCACCCGCTCTCTAAGTTTAGAGACAATTAGAGTTTTAGAGGGAGGCTAAGGGAGCTCTTCATCAAGTAACATTTCCATTAGCTTGGACCAAGGTTGATGCTCAAACCAAGACCATTTTATTTTAGCATTGCATAATGAATCTACAAGTATGGAGTGTTGTTAAGGGATCATGTATTGTTATTGTAATCCTTGTGTTATGTTGTGATTGTGCATTGTGTTCATGCATTTTTTGATTTTCTTCCCTGATTTTCTTGTTTGTTTGAATATTGAAATTTGTTAATGGGTGTGAAGGCTTCACTCACCCTTGGGAGGAAAGAGAAGCCTTGGGTGAAGGGGTTAATTTGGCTCAAAATTGTAGTTGATAAAATCTACCTCATGATGAGGAGTTGTTCTTTCTTTCATGGAGTATGGGCTTTATTGAAGCCATATGCCTTTTTCTATTTTGGAGGTATAAGTGTATGTGTACGAAGGAGGATATTTTATGATGCCCTTGAGAGGGAAAAATGCAATTTCAATTTGATTTTGTGTTATGGATATGGCATTATCCTCTTTGAAGAGTCCACCTTCACCCAATGTGTTCATGATTCCAATGGTGAATCAATGTGAAAACCATGGAAGGGATTGTTATGTGTCATGTTGTATTCTTTCATGCATTAGAAAATGTTGTATGTGTGTATCCCATTTGGGCTTTATTTCCCTTGCTCGGTGGGTGGCTTCATAGAAGCCTAGGATGGGAGGTGAGCCTCGATGGTTCCAAGTTTTGTGTTGTTTTGTAGGATTTGAGAGAATAGAACCCTTTGGCAATGTTAAAGAACCAAGCATTTTGTGAAGAGATAAATCCTTTCCATGTCATCTCATAATGTATTGTGATATTAAGTTTCTATTGTTGTGTTGTTGAAATATAAAAAGGGGATTTACTTCCTATTGTACATTGTTGTAATTGTGTAAAGTGAAATTTGAGATTTTGCATATAGATGTCTTTACAAGAGAGAGATTGTGTCCTTATCATAGTTGAGTAAGAAGAAAAAGGATCATTTCATGTAAAAGAAGATCTAATATTGTAGAAACCATATTGAAGTTAGGTAGTTTAGCTTCTTGTCTTTCCTTGATTTTGTATTCAATCAATAATTAAATCCTATGGAATTCTCAATGTGGGAGGAATATTGTAATGACTATTAAATGTAGTTTGAGAAGTTTCATTTAAAGATTCTTTGTATGTATTTTGGTGCAATAGAAAATATCAAGTTCTAAATGGTTCTTATGTATGCATGGGGAAATGATTTGATATGGTTTTAGTATAAGTAAATTCATATATATGAGTTCTCTCATCCCTCAGTTCGCTTATATTTGATTTTTGTGTAATGTAAAACAAAGAGTTAAATTTTGATTACCATAAATTCATAGGTTAGATGTATACAATAATGATATCAACTTGTAAATAAAAGTGATAGGGAAGTTAAGTCAAAGCACTGATACTCCATAATTGTGATTCTCTAAAAGAAATTGGAAGTATAAGCCATATGACACAAAATGAAAACTTCTTGTAGATGCACATTTCCTCTCGAGAAATTGTATGGAGAGTAGAAAATAAACCCATCCTTTATTATAGACCATTAAAATATGCAAGAGAATATTCTTTGGCATCTGGTGGGTAGAGAAATAATAAAATTATTAATGCATTAGAAGTGATATGTCTTGTCAGGAACCCATGATTGGACTAGAGAAATGAGTCACATCAAAATTAATATCATATATGAATGCAATATATATATATATATATATATATATAAGAAGGATAAAACTATAATGAGCTTGACTCAAAGTTAGCACACGAGTCACATCAAAATAATAATAATTTTAAAACATATGCATATATGTTTATAAAGAATGCAATAAAGTGGGATGGATTATGACCCACCCCAGGAAAAATAATCATATACTAAGAAAAAACATATATAAAAAAAAGGATCCAATCAAAATCTTCACCTAAGCCGACCACCCTAAGTTGATGTCTGTCATCTAGTCTCTCACACGTGCCAAGGTTTACCTCTTGGGACATGACCATTCCTCCCATTCATGTGACCTAGGGAGATTAAATTAAAATGGAAAATGAGATTGGGAAACGAAAAAAAGAAGTATTCAAGACATCCTTTAACAAGGATCTACTCTACAAACATGGGGTTTAGTGCCCAGGGGGGGCCACATGGGCAAGGTGCCTCCTCTCTCATGAACCACGTCTAGGACAACATGCTAGTAAGGTAGGTTAAAAAAAAACATGTTATGAGGAGTAGTTATTAGGTGGACATGGGGTTTAGGAAAATAACTTAAGTTAAAAATAAACATAGGGATAGGATGTGTATGGTAGTGCATTAGGAATATTGAATAGAATTAGTATTAGAAGAGTAGACATCAAGGTGGTTAATGATAAAGAGAAATGTTAGTACTTTGAAAAGGAATGGGTAGTAGGTTAAGGGTTTAAGGATAGATTAATGTTTTCCTTTATTCTTTTTTTGGGTTAGTGGGTTTGTAGTTAAAATTTTATGATTAGTTGAGCTAGTGGATAGTGGTAGCCTAGTTAGTGATAAAATTCAAAAGTATACTATATTAAATTATTATTAAGTTAGTATTAGGTTGTTAGTAGATGATGATGAAATATGGTAATGTTTGGAAATGAAATGATTGGTAAATGATATCAAAAGTCTAGTTAGTAGTTTGTGATAGGCAAACTATTAACATGGTCACATATGACTAAAATATGATATATGAGTCCATTAAAAAAAGAGAGAGTATATATTGTAAAATAGAATAACTTTGGTAAAGTAATTAACCCAAGTTGCTATATAGATGAAAGGAAATAAATATATATTTATATAGATTGCAAATAATCTAATGATTAGAATAATATGGTAATTCACACACCTCTGAATTATCAAGGGAGGAGCCCATACTGAAATGAGAATTGAAGGTTTACATTTTTAAGCACAACATTTATCAAAATGCTAACATCATCTAGCTTCTAGGTGATAGATTTGATTACCAACAAATACTAGCAAACCAATTGATTCCCTTAAAAACTTGAAGTCTAGGATTCTGTATGAAGCAAATTCTTCTTCACTAACTAGAATTATGATCCCCAAACTTTGTCTTGAAATTCTAACCGTGAACCCTTGGATATGGTGGTAGTTTTCCTAAATTTTATTAGCATTACCTCCAACTTGATGATCAAATACGTGATACCCAAATGTTCTTGAGAAAACATGAGTTGTTATTTTTCCAACACCCACCCATAGTTTGATAGAATATTTATAACAAGTATAGGTTTACATGTCTTATTCTTTAGTTCAACTTTCAAAAAAAATAAAATTGTTGGTTGTGTTTTGCCTTGTAAATTTTGGGCATGATAATTTCAAATTATGATTTGGCATTAAGAATAAAATTAAAGGGATGAGTAAAATTAAGGTGGTCAATGCAGTTGATTTGTAAAGTAGCCTTCAGTATTCACATATCAACATTCAAAATTAAATGGGTATGTGGAATTACACATAGCAAACAATAAGAGAGTTGAACATTCTAAAGTTGATCTCGAGGCTTGCACATCAGCAATGGCTCTACATGCAAAATTATTGTCTAAAAGCTCTCATGAGATATGTTTTGATATCTTCATCAATGGTGGAATGAAACCTTGAATCCAGAGGGTAGGGTACATCACTTTTCTCATGATTCTAACCAAAGTCAAGAACTCACATTATTTCCTATTCTACTGTAAAAAAAAAAAATGCAATGACTTCTTATGTGAGTGCTTTAAAAGTGAAATTAGTGGCACAACATTTTGACCATGTAAATTGAGAAAGGTTGTAAATTTCATAGAAGAATTTTATTTATTTTGAAGGCAAAAATGATAGAATGGTCATAATATTTTATCAGAGGAGCATTATCATTGTTAAATAAAGTTGTAGATTTCCAATGAAAATCATAGTGGGCAGGAATTGTTTCTTGTTTTGAAATAATGAGATGTGATTTGAATTGGTTTCCATGATGGATGGCATATAGATGTCATGATTTGAATACAGGGGTTCTTTTGCCCAAAATTTTGAGTATATCTTTTAAAGTTTTCAAAGACACCATTTCAATATGGATAGATTTTGGTGTTGATGGGGCAAAATAATTTCATATCACCCATGTTTTATTTGCATAAGCACTTGTCTAGGATAGGAAGACTGTTGTTTTTGTCAATGTAATGTCTTATTTGGGGGTGGAAATTCTAAACGTAATAGAATGAATTTATGGAAACAACAAAAATTTACAATGGATAAGGATGAATAACATTGTAACCTAAAGTAGTTTCCCAGTTTGATTTGTACATATGCAAGAGAGGCATTGTCCATGTTGTGACCAAAGTTAAAATCCTTTGTTTTTAAATTATATCCCCAATCTTGTGTGATACACTAGAATTGAAACAGATTGTTTCAATAGTTATCCATTGTAGACTATGTCCTTAGCCTTGTGTAAAATTTGATATGGATTGGGAGATGTTAACTGCATGCATGAAGATATCAATAAAAGCTATTTGTGGGTGAATTTATGGAAATGCAATAGATAAAACTTGAATACATGTGATTCCTTTAAATAGTTTAAATGAATTCCTTCAGACTTGGATGTACAAGCATAAGAAAAACAACACCATAGATGGACTAGGAATGTTCTTAGTGTGTAGGGGACATGATGTGAAGGAAATGAGTTACATATAATTAGCTTGAGGAAGCTTGATTAGGAGAATAATATGAAATCAGATGCCATGGGGGCATCAATTTACATTGGGGAATTGACCAGATAGGCAAGGGAGTCCTAGGATTAATATAAATGAATGTGGGGATCACCTATAGACTTGTAATGGTAAATTTTTCTTAGGCACATAGAGAATTTTGTGGAATAAGCTCAAACCAATTATCCCACATCTATTGTGTGTGGGAGAACTAATATTTTTCTTTATGTGCTTCCTCGACCATTAAGTTTCTAAAGCTATGTGCTTTATGATAGGAGACACCCTTTAGCACATGTGGCCCATAGACTAGTTTGGCACACTAATGATTCATTTGACAGAGATTGATGGTGACATGAAAGATGATAGAGACTTCGATAGGAAAATAGGATATTCCACATGGCACTTGAATTGAGGCAGGACCAGTTCAATGTGAATTCATAGCTTAAAGTTAGTAGTTAGTCCAAAGGGTTTTGAAGCCATAATGAAGACATTGAGGTGATCATAACTTCAAAAATTAGCAGATCACTTACGCATGTAGTCCAAGGGTAACTTCATGATGATTTTTCGTAGTATAAGGTTGATGGTTCCTAGTATGAAATGAAGGCAAGTGTAACCTTTTCAGGCTTTGAGTGAGTCCCACCATAAAGGTTGCACAGTTATGCATTGTTGACAAGTGGCGTATGGGTCCTAGATAGTGGCGATCCAATAGAGATGATTAGGAAAATTTGACCAATCAAAGATCTCCACATGGCATCTAATGGGTGGTCAACCAAGTTTGACTATGTTGAAGGGATTTTGAATTTCAAAGGTTAAAGAAAATATATTTCTTTATATTATTTCCTAGTTGAGTGCTCATATAGAAATGATTAAAGGTGAAGGCAAAATATAAAGTGGGGCCCACATGGAAATAAGTTGACCTATTAGAGATATGTTGCATTTAAATATCCTATGCATACTCTTGTATGAAGATGTTTTATTATATTTCTTAAACTATGAAATAAATGAAATATTTGGAATGTTTCAAAGAGCTATGCTCATTATGCAAGTCTATAGATTCAAATGGATGCCAGGGGTATGATTTTGATCCAAACATACAACTATCATATACCGTTGGAAAGCTCTCAAAGTGTAGATCATGATTTTATAGATTAAATGAGTATAGGTCTTACTCGATGAAAAATATTTCAATTTTTGTGAATATGGGGCACTCTTAATATGTTGTTTAGGCTTTTCCATGGCAATTCATTTTGAATTTTTGGGCAAATGGTGAAGTGGGTTGTCTCCAAATTTGGAAGGAATGTTCCTGTTAGTTTCTTTTTTCCTTGAAAATCATTTAGTAGGATTTTGGCAGAGGTTTTTGTTAGAATATAGTCCACCAATATAACTAAGAGGGGTGAATCAGTTATCCAATTGTTATCACAATTTTCAACCTTATAAAATCTTAACTATATGAACAATATAATCATAAACCACAATAAGATACTCATGCACAATAACACTAGCTATGTTAACTAGGGAAACCCTTGATCAAAGGGAAAACCCCAGTGAGGATGGCACCCACAAGATGATGTACTAATATAAATATTCCTTATTAAAGGATATACCTTATTAGGAGTCTATGAAAATATTCAGTACATATCAACCTCTATTAGGAGATTCCAACCCTGTTAAGAGTTGTGGAAGGTAAATGGACCCACTTTTCAAATAGCTTTAGGGGAAAGACCAATGAACCCACCATCCAAATGATCTATGTATTATTCCTTGCAAAATAATAGAATTTAAATGTAATTTTCCTTCCTCTTTCTTTATCATGTCAACTAGACTTCTATTCCTTCTGATCTCGATACCAGATCACAAACTTCACATCCAATAATCCCTTAGATTGCTTAATCACATTTACCAAACACTCTAATATTGTTCACACTTCCTTAAAACACTTTGCATTTTAATCACATTTTATAATCAAGGAAAATGCTTTACTTTATACCAAGTCCTCAAAACAATTTCTTGATTCAGCCTTGAGTCTTTCTGAATTAATTATAATAGGACCACAGTAAGATAATTAATTATTTTGTTATCATATAACACTATTGGCCTACAGTCTACACAACTTCTCACATGTGCAACTTCAAGACTTGTGTACGCGTTAACATCATTATAAGAAACTACTTTTCAGGTACTTTGATTCTATATCGCTCTTTGTAAATCACTTATATCTTCCATATTTCTTCAACTTATATTACACACACTTAACATCATCATCAAGACACAGTGTGGAATATGTCCTTAACCTTGCATCACTTGATCATCAAAATGTTGTCTGTATGACCACAATCTATGTTTGTTACTCTACCAGTCTTCACAGAATTACTGCTATGTTGACATTAATGACAAACATAGTCATGAATTCAACATATCAATACTACCACATGCTCTCCAATGCTTAGGATACTCCTCCAAAGGAATATCATCAACATTAATGCTAACAATTTTATCATAAAATTTTATTTCTTTCCTCCAGTTAGTTGCTTCATCATTTGAGGATTTTTTGGTGAGTTTGTTGAGGTAAATAATGGAGATTGACTATTCAGTTGAAAGGGGAAGAGAGAAGAGAGATAATTTTCTATAAGTGGAGGAAGATTCAAGTGGTATTAGATCAAATATGGTATTCTCCTCTTTTCTATATCCTCTTTTTTTGTTTTTTGAGGGTGGATCTAAATGTTTGGACAAGTTTTCCAACCTACACTTCCACCATTCTTCAACATTTTCTTTTGTATCAACAACATGTTGTACATTTCTTTGAGAAGATTTATGGATCTATGTTGATTCCTTGGTAGTTTTGTGAGTTTGTTGAGTCTTGCATGCATTGTAATTGAGGAATAACATAGTTTTTAATGAAAAGGATTTCAGTTTTGGCTCTTTGGATCAATGTAAATTAGTAGGGTTTTGAAATGAATGAATTATAGTTTATTTTCCTTTTAGTGTCTTGTTCTGAGATACATATTCATTTGTCATGCTTCAATCCAATGTATTGATTAAATGATTGGTAGAGATTATGGAAATATTGATATCACATATGGATTTGATAAGTAGGTTGAATTCGAATCCCTAATGTCAGGTGTTACAATACATCATTTCATAGATCAGGGTTATTTCATAAGTTTACATTAATTTTCTACATTTCTTGTTACTCTTATTACCCAATGGATAATCATGTACTGATCTCAATTAGGAGATTGTATGTTCTTGGTATTTCATATTTGGTTCATGCTAAAAATCTTCAATTATCAAAATGACCATTTCCCTTTCATGTTTAACTTATTTATAAGTTATTTCTAGCTCCATCCTCTACCTTTAAAATGTAGATCTAAAGGTTCCTTGGCCAAATTTTCTTATCTTGGGTGTGTTGTAGTTGAATAGTGGAGCTAGCTAAATGTATGAGAAATATCATTGAGTTAGGGAGCCCCACAGGTATTGCAGGGTTTGAAATGTAGAAGGTTTGTAAGAAATATTTTAGTTGGTCCACCCCCATTTTGTTGTCTCCTCATTATTGAATTTGGCTAATTCATAGGGTTTAAACTAGGGTGTAGTGGTTGTTATTTTGTAGTGTAAACTTTGTGTAATTTCAGGAGCCAACACTTTCATCAATTTTAACAAACCAAAAAATGTTGGCTAAAGAAAAATTATGTTGCATGGGGCCTTAAAGAAAATTTCTCCCTCTTCCTCAAAAAATGGGTAAACCCCTCAAATCATGTGCAAAGTCACAGGTTCTAAGGTAGTGTTGGAAATGTAAGAGTGTGACTGAGAGGGGAGAGGTGAATCAGTTACACCAAAAACAATTCCTTGTCCCTTATATGTCAATACAACCTTTCATTGATCACACAATACTGAACAACTTGATTAACATTAGAATATTAATGTCACTCAGTTAACAAAGAAATCTTAAGATTTATTCATTTGTTTTATCCTTTAGTAACTTAGTTGTAGAAACATAAAGCATAAGAAAATAACACATGAACATAGATGACACCAAGATTTAATGTGGAAATCCAATTTGGGAAAAACCACCTTGCAACTAATCATAATATTTTTCACTCTTCTGAAGTGAGCCCTATTAAGAGCCAACCCTATTAAAGGTTACAAAACATATTGTTAAGTATGACCCTGTTAGAGGATTTAGATCACCTTTTTAGGAGTGCCCTTGTTATAGGTCTTTAAACACTTCAATCATGAAATGTCACCTTGTTAAAGGATTTACAAAATGACTATTAAGTTAACTATGTTAAGATATTCCTTTTCTGCTACAATGGTTAGAAAGCAACAATAGTTTTGACCTAATTGATAAAGAAACTTCCTTTAAGATTCAAATCTATGTTCTAGCTTAACCTCTAGATCCTTCTTGATCAAATTTTATTGTCAGCTTATCTTCCTCACTTTTATTCTCTACCTTTGCCTTGACTTACATAGCCATTTTATTCTACATTCCACTTGTTCATTTTATTTTCACAACTTGACCTTTCTTATATATCATAACCTAGGACAAGTTGGCTTGAATACCTTTCCAAGATAATAATAAACATCCAAATAGTTGGTGTCAATTAAATAAATATTTGACAAATACATTCTACTGTCACTCGGTCAACACTAGGACTGAACACTCAGTTAACATTGTGACTCCTTTGATGCCCGACCACTCGGTTTATACTACAAGCCCTTTGATGCCTGACTATTTGCTCAATACTACAAGCAAGAATACCTTTATTAACCAACTACTCAATTAATACTGCAAAAGTCTTCTTTAACTGACTGCTTAGTCAATATCAAGATTTACAAGGTTAATACTACAAACTTCTTCACTACTCAGTTAATACTAACATATACAAGGTTAATACTGCAAACTCTATATTTCTCATTTAATACTAACATTTGTGTGGACATCAATGACAATATAAAATTAAAGAACTATTTCCAACAAACCCCCTCTTTGGCATTGATGGAAATACAACATGTCAACATGTACCGATAAAAGTATGATAAATTGGATAATATCCTTAGTTTCATTATGTTTCTCATCCATACCAACTCCCTCTAAGATTCTACTTGGATTTGCCTCTATTGTTGTTGTACATTCCATCATCTGAATACCCTTCTTTTGAAATACAATAACTCTCCCTCTTTCACTCTGACATTGAGCTCTCTTTCACTCTTCCTTGATTAACTCTCCCTTGTTCTTCCTTGTTGACATTACTAAATTCTCCCATTCTGGCATCAAATGCCAAAGGATACAAAATCTAAAATTATAATGTACCCTTTGTAGTGATTCATATGCAATATGCTCTACATTTCACACTTGAAGTGTGACAACTTGCATCAACTTTGTTGATCTTCAATAAAGCTTGGTTGATGCTTCACTATATTTTGATTTAGTAAGCACCAAATAGGGGAATAACCCCTAGTTTACCTCTTAGATACATGAATTCATCCTTAGGTAAAGCCTTAGTAAATATATCTGTTATCTTCTCCTTGATGTTCACATATTCCAATCTCACCTCTTTAGCTTGAACTAATTCCCTTAAGAAATGATATTTGATTGCAATGTGTTTTGTCTTTATGTGCATCATAGGATTTTTGGATATATTGATTGCACTTGTGTTATCACAATAGATAACCACTAGTTTCTTGAATTTTTCCTTTATCCTTAATATTAATTTCTTGATCCACATTATGTTAGAACAATTGATTGCTACATCAACATATTCTGCCTCTATTGTGGATTGAGAAATACAATTTTGCTTCTTACTTGTCCAAGACACTAGCCTCTTTCCAAGAAAGAATGCTCCTCCACTTGTAATTTTTCTTTCATCAATGCTTCTTGCCCAATCTACATCTTTAAATGCTCTTAACTCAAGATTCCATCCTTTCTTATACCATAACCCATATTCTTTAGTTCCTTTAAGATATCTCAAAATTCTTTTAACTGCCATCACGTTCTTTTCTTTAGGATTAGTAGAAAATCTTGCAACTATGCTAACTGCCAATGCAATATCAGGTTTTTTGTGTACTACATATTGAAGTTTTCCAATCATTGATCTATAAGTAGTCTAATCTATCTCCTTTGAATCATCATTCTTTGAGAGTTTATGTCCAGTAGACATAGGTGTTCCAATTGGCTTGGAATATTCCATTCCAAAGAATTTCAATGTTTCCCTAATGTACTTTGATTGAGTGATGAATATCCCATCCTTCATCTAATGAACTTATAGACCCATAAAGAATTTAATCTCTCCAAACATAGACATTTCAATTTTTTTCCTTATTTCTTTAGAAAATGACTTGCATAGAATCTCATGTCCTCCAAATATGATATCATCTACAAATATTTCTACAAGAAATATTTTGTCTTGTGGTCCTTCTTTAATATATAAATTTCTATTATCATTTGTCTTTTCAAAACTAGTTCTTACTAGATAGCCATGTAGCCTTTCATACCATGCTCTAGGAGATTGCTTCAATCCATATAAGGCATTATGAAGTTTACATACCATGTCTCTTTTTCTTGGATCAATGAAACCTTCAAGTTGTTCAATGTAGACTTCTTCTTCCAGGACTCTACTCAAGAAAGATAATTTAACATCCATCTGATATACTTTGAATCCTTTTTGTGTAGCATAAGCTAGAAGTATTTTGATTCCTTCAATTATTGCAATATGGGAAAATGTTTTTCGATAATCAATGCCTTCTTCTTGAGCATAACCTTTGTATACTAGTCTTTCCTTGTTCCTTGTTACTTCTCATTTCTCATTCAAATTATTTCTAAATATTTATTTTGTACCAATCACATTCTTATCCTTAGGTCTAGGTACAAGAGACCAAGTTTTTTCTTTTCTACAAATTTCTCAATTTCTTCATTCATTGCTTCTATCCAACTTTCTTTTTCTAAAGCATATTTTATAGATCTAGGCTCAAATTCACTAAGCAAACATGTACTATTTAATTTTTCCTTTTCAGTATGCGTTCAATCTCTCCTCCAATTATTTGATCAAGTGCATGATGTCTTTTGACATATTTAGCAAGTCTTAGATCTTTATTTGTTGATTTTGAACTTGGTTCACTTGGTGTTCCAGGATCTTTTTTCTTATGCTCAAGCTCCTATGGATGGTCTAGTTGTAACTTAGGTTCCTCTAATTGTGACTTGGGTTATATTGCCTATGGCTCAGGTTGCACTACTTGTGGTTGCAACTTGGGTTGAACTATCTATAACTTGGGTGCTTTGTTTGTGACTTGGGTTGAACTTCCAACTGCTAATTTACTACAACTAATTTAGGTAAAGTCTTAGGTTCCTCCTCACAATAAAAAAACTTTCTGTAGTCTTTAGGTTTTTTGTTGCTCTATTATTCACTTCTTTCTACAAACTCATCAATCTTCATGTGTGCACTTTCAATGACTTTGTGAGTAGAAAGATTGTATGCCTTGTTTTTATTTGAGTAACCTAGGAATGTACCTTCCTCACTTTTTGCATCAAGATTTCCTTTCCTTACATCTTTTAGGATATAAAATTTTCTTCCAAATACTCTAAGATAACAAACATTAGGCTTATACCCATACCATAATTCATAAGGTTTTTTTTGTACCTTTTTTGAGTTGAAATCAGTTCAGTGTATGAATTGTTGTGCTGATTGCTTCTCTCTCATATTTTGGTGCAACATTCTTCTTAGTCATTAGTGTTCTTGCACATTCCATGATATATCTATTCTTCTTTTTAATATTTCATTTTTCTCTAGAGTTCTAGGTGTTGATACCTATCTTTTGATTCCTATTTCATTGCATAAATCATTGAATTCATTTGAGATGAATTCTTGTCCTCTATCTAATCTCAAGCCTTTTAGATTACTCCCTATTTCTTTCTCAACTCTAGCCAAATACCATTTGAACTTTTCAAAAGCATCAGATTTATTTTTCAAAAATATTATAATCACCATCCTAGAATAATCATCAACAAATAGAATGAAAAATATGTCTCCATAGTAGCTTTCCACACCTATTGGCCCACAAATATCTAAATGAACTAGTTCCAAAACTTCTTTAGAATTTTACGACTTACTTCTGAAACTTCTTTTACTCATCTTGCCAATTTGAAATTGTTTGCACATGCCCATCTCAAGTTTCTTTAGACAAGGTATGCCTCTGTTAGAATATATAGTCAACCAATAAAAATGAGTTGTGGGGGGGGGGGGGGGGGGGGGTGAATCAATTATCCAACTATTATCACAATTATCAACTTTAAACAAACTTAACCATATGAGTAATATAATTAGAAACCACCACAAGATACTCATACACAATAACACCAGATATATTAACTAGGGAAATCTTTGATCAGAGGGAAAAACTCGATGGGGATGGTACCCACAAGATGATGTACTAATATAAATATTCCTTATTAGAGGATGGACCCTATTAGGATTCTATAACAGCATTCAATACATATCAATCCCTGTTAGGAGACTTTGAATACATGTTAGGAGTTGTGGAAGACACTTGGACCCACTACCCAAACAACTTCAAGGTTAAGACCAATGAACCCACTATCCAAATGATCTCTATATTATTCCTTGTAGAATAATAGAAATGAATAGTACTTCCTTCCTCTTTCCTATCAACCCGACCTCCGTTCCTTTTGATCTTATAACCAAATCACAAAAATCACATCCAATAATCCCTTGGATTTCTTACTCACATTCAGTAAACACTCTGCTCCTTTTTGCACTTTGCACTTCATACAATACTAGATACATTTACAAACAAGGAAAGCATCTTTCCTTTATACCATATCTTCAAAATAATTCCTTGAGTCAACCTTGAGGCTTTCCCAATTGATTATAATAAGATAATTAATTAATTACAATTACAATAGCACTGTCAACTCATAGTCTATACAAAACTTCACATGTGCGATTCTAGTGCTTGTGTATCCATTGATGTCATCATCTGACTATCCTTTGTCACTATTTGACCGTGCATCTTCTTATTACATCTTAGATAAAAGATATAATACAAACATCAAAAACTATTTTCCAAGCACTCTGTCTCTATACTACTCTTAGTAAATCAAGTACAACTTCCATACATCTTTGATTTACATGTTGCACATTGAACCACATCATCAAGACATTTTACTAAGCATTCCCATGACCGCACATCACTAAACAAACAAAATCGTGTCCGTACAACTAAGATCTCTCTTTGTTACTCTGGTAGTCTTTATAGACTTATTGCTATGTTGACATCAATGACAAACACAATCATGAATGCAACATGTCAATACTCTTCAATGCTTAGGATACTCCCCCAATATAGTATCATCAACATTCATGCTAATAACCTCTTACTCTTTTTTTCTTTCTTATGGTAACTAGGTTATCAAAGTTAACATGACACATTCTTTTATGTCATAGCCAACTTTTTTCTATCTGAGCTAGCAAGCATGTACTTTTAGTGGGATCTAGGTTAAAAAAAATCCTTTTGTCTGATTGCCAGTTCCAACTAGGTTTCCTTTTCCATCCAATAATTTAGCTTTGTCATTCATGAATTATACCTTGTACCCTATATTGTTCAGTTGTGCTACACTGAGTAGATTATGTCTCAATCCTTCAATACAGTAGGCATTTTCACATTTTATTTTTTCTATTAATGCTATTATTCCTTTTCCTTTAACATAACATGGTTTATTGTTTCCAAATCTAACACTTTCGACATCGTAGTGTTCTAAATGTTCAAATTTTTTTTTTCACTAGTCATGTGATGAGAACAACCACTATCTATGATCCATGTATCATTTTTGCTAACATTAGAGATAAGTGCCATATTTTTATTTTCCTCATTATCACATTCATCTTTAACAACTTTTTATAGACTACTTCATCTTCATCATTATCACTCTCAAAATCTTTTGCAATGTAACATGATTTCTTACCTTTGTATTTGTAGTCCTTGTAGCTATTGAAGTCTTTCTTTCCTTTGAACTTGTTGTACTTTTTCTCATATTTGTCTTCTTTGTTTGGACACCTTGCAACAATGTGACCAACTTCTTCACATGATAAAAAAATCAAAGAAATTTTACCTTTGAATTTTCCTTTCCATTTTGATATTCTTTTTGTAAGTAGGGATTTAATAACTTCAAGGTCTTCATTTGAATAATCTTCTTCATTACTGTCAACTTGATTGCCTTTTGATTTTCCTCCTTTTCTACCAAGGTTAGTTTGTCTTTGGATGCAGATTCAAGATTTTTATAAGTAGAATCAAAGTTATCAAAGTTATCCAACTCAAAAGTGATTAATCTTCCCACAAGTGCATCCAAAGTTATATCATTTTTAGGATTGTATCTCATCTCTTGAACTACTCAAAATCTAATTGCATAAGTAGGAAGAAGTGTTCTTAGTGCCTTGCTAACTATTGTTTCATCATCAATTTTCCCTCCTATACCTCTGATTACACTCACGCTTTCTTTGATTCTTTCACTATATTGGACAATGTTCTCACCTTCTTTCATTTTCATTCAATCAAACTTGCCTCTCAATATTTTTGCCATTGCTCTTTGCACATTTTTATCTCCTCCATAGACACTCTACAACTTTTCCCACATATCAAATGTAGTAGACAAATATTTCACCTCATCAAATTTAGAATGATTTAGAGAGGAAGTTATATCAATCATCATTATATTGTGATCCTTTGCCTCTTTTGTCTACTCCATAGTCATAGGTTTAGGTGGTAGTACATATCTGTTTTCCAAGTAGAATAGACCAATCTCACTAATTCTTGATAGATGTAGCTTCATAAACTCTTGTCATGTTGAAAAGTTACCTTTGTTAAGCTTAGGAATCTCCCTTCTATAAGACATCTTGATATTTAACATAAGTCTTTGAAACCTTCCCTACGAGCACCAAAAAATATGATGCCAATTGTTTGAAATGTAAGAGTGTAACTAAGAGGGGAGGGGTGAATTAGTTACACCAAAAACAATTCCTTATCTCTTAGATGTCAATACAAACTTTTACTGATCGTACAATACTGAACAACTCAGTTAACATTAGAATATTATTGTCACTTGGTTAACAAAGCAATCTTAAGATTTATTCATTTGTTTTATCCTTTAGTAACTTAGTTGAAGAAACATAAAGCATAAGCAAATAGCATAAACATAGATGACACCAAGATTTAATGTGCAAACCCAATTTGGGAAAAACTACCTTGCAACTAGTCACAATATTTTGCACTCTTATGAAGTGAGCCCTATTAAGAACCAACTTGATTAAAGGTCACAAAACATATTGTTAAGTATGATCCTGTTAGAGGGTTTAGATCACCCTATTAGGAGTGGCCTTGTTAGAGGTCTTTAAACACTTCAATCATTGAATGTGACCTTATTATAGAATTTACAAAATGACTACTAATTCAACTTTGTTAAGAGATTTCTTTATTGCTACAATGGTTAGAAAGAAACAACAATTTTGACCTGGTTGATAAAGAAAATTCCTTTGTAGATTTAGATATCTATTCTAGCTTGACCTCTGGATCCTTCCTAATAAGATGTTCTTTGTAGCTTATCTTACACACTTTCCTACTTTACCTTTTCCTTCACTTACATAGCCATTTTATTCCACATTCCACTTGTTAATTTTATCTTCACAACTTGAGATTTATTATATATCACAGGCTAGGACAAGTTAGCTTGAATACCTTTCCAAAATAATAATAAACATCCAAATAGTCATCCTTAATTAATTAAATATTTGACAAATGCACTTTATTGTCACTCAGTCATCACTAGGATTGAATGCTTGATTAATATTGTGACTCCTTTGATGCCTGACTACTTAGTTTATACTACAACCCCTTTAATGCCTGACCAGTTGGTCAATACTGCAAGCAAGAATCCCTTCATTAACCAACTGCTCAGTTAATACTGGAAAAGTCTTCTTTCCAGTACTACTCAGTCAATACTAAGATTTGTAAGGTTGATATTGCAAACTTCTTCACTTCTCAATTAATACTAAGATATACAAGACGTTGCTTGGTTAATACTGACATTTGTGTGAACATCAATGAAAATATACAATTGAAGAATTATTTCCAACAACAAGTATGAGAATTACAAGGGTCAAGATGTCCAAGGAAAATCATAGGTGCAGGGGGGCATGTAAAATACCACAGATAGGCCATAAATTGGGTAGAAAGATCCACATTTCCCAAGATAGAGGACAAAGGAGTGCCAACATGGGTGGAAATAAACTCCAACCAAAAAAGGTTGCATGAACTATAAGTTTTGACCTTCCTAATGCCTATCTTGCACAGGACTGAATCCCAAGAAAATTCATCTCCAAAGAAACTTTGTAAATGATGGCATCTACCATGTACAAACCAAGATTGATGCCTTGTACCATGCACATGGAGATGTACACTGATGTTGGCCACATACATTGGTCGCAAGACACATAGGTGGACAAAGGCAGCCCTAAACTGGGCCCAATAAAAAATATTGGCACACGAGTAGGATGCTCCACTAAAAAAAGGTCCACTATGAAGGACGTAGACCTGGATGTGATGTCAATTTTGTATGGGTCCTTGTATCTTTTCCCTTTCACTTTATTTTGTCAAAAAAAACATGTAGCATTCATAAAAAACTTTCTCCAAACTGGACAAATTTTATATGGAAATGGGGATTTTTGGGCACTCTGAGCTCAACTACAATGCTCATTTAGACTCAAAGTGACCCAAAATGAAGGTCCCCATAGATCCAATAATAAATTCCTATGCAAAACCAGATCTTAAAACTACTACCAAATCTCTCATAGAGAGAACATGGTCATGAAAGTCTAGAGCTTTGATCTTGGGCATACAGACTATGTTTTCCACAAACAAGATATTATGAAAAAGTTGGTACTGAGGTTGTCATAGCGATATAGTTATTTTTTAGTTTTGATGTTTTTTGTGGCTTTTTTTTTCTGTCAAAGTTGGGAGTTCTATTTTGTACTCTGGGAGAAATATCTTGAGCATCTAATCTTTGATTTAGGAATTTTATATATCATGGGAAAGGTCTTTTGTACTCTTTCAAATGATGCTAGTTGTTTTTTTCAAATTATGCCCCAGGAACATTCTATATCCAAATTTTTGGATTTTTGCATTCTAGTGGATACTTGGTTGTTTAAGGTCTAGGGGTCAATTTTATTGCTTTAGATGATTCATCATGGGTTGTAGTATCTATTATATTAGCCTCATGTCTCTTTTGGTCTTTGTAGACATCATTTATGTGCATTTTTGTAAACACAATGAGATAAAGTGCCATATTCCATCTATATTTTTATTTTAGTTGTTTTCTCTTATTTTGTCTTCTGATTCAAGGAGTGGCATCTAAGGAACCTCATGCATCTTATTGTATTATTGGGATTCATTATATCTTGTACCTTATTGTACATGTACTACTCTAATTAAGTGTAATGGGGGTTAATGTTTTGCCTTTATTTTCTACCTTCTTTTGTCTAGTAGGTTTTCCTTTCATGACATTAGCCTCATGATGTGTCTGAGATTGATCACCTTGGTGTACACATTTATTCTTTTATCCATCTTGATCATGGTTCCTTGATATGCAGTTCTATTGGCCCACTTTTCTAGTTTCTTGTCACCTCACCCTTGTCTACACTTGGGGGGTTCTTCTGTTGGTTCTTATGCTTCATTGGTTGAATGGAGTGAGCTATGTATTTAATATTTTTTGTATGTACTACATGAGTGTAGTAGATGGGTACCTATGGATTTTGGTGAGATGGATCATTTACCATATAGACACTCTTATTTTCATTCCTACTTTAGAAAAAAACTTCCATGTTTGATTTATCATCTCTTTAGGCACTAGTGTTTCATACCATCTGTATCTTCGAGTTTAGTTGTTTTCCTTTGTGTACCTCTTGATTTAAGTGGTGTCTTATGAGGGAACTCATGAATATTATAATCTTCTCTACCTGGTTCAGTTCTATTTTAGAGGAGATTCTTCAAATCAATAGTTACTTTTGACAGAGCTTTGCAACTTCTTTATGCTTATGTGGTATTCTTCATGATCATTTTTTTTGTTCCTATCTTCTAG
This sequence comes from Cupressus sempervirens, assembly GCA_028749045.1. Classification (NCBI taxonomy): domain Eukaryota; kingdom Viridiplantae; phylum Streptophyta; class Pinopsida; order Cupressales; family Cupressaceae; genus Cupressus; species Cupressus sempervirens. The sequence goes on from CM053788.1 coordinate 477,181,679, forward strand.
GACATTCACTAGTCTAGAGCCTTCTAACATCCTTCACTACTTCTTTTAGCATTCTTTCCATCTCTTTTTGGAGTAGGATTTTTCTCATGTGGTTTTCTCTATTTCTACTCTTTATAGAGATTTGTTTGTGCTTGGGTACCTCATAAGGCCTTGTTGTTGGGACCCAAATTTCCTTTCAGTAGTAGTTTGTAGGTTTTTAACTACTCCCTAAGTTTATCTTAAGGGTCAGTGTTAGAGTAATGAGGTGTTTTCTTATTAACTCTATTTTACTTAAACTAAACTTTAGGTATATAATAATTAATTCTTTCATTAATTATTATCATGCAACCTAGGTTGGATTCCTATTAAGGTTTTGATCTCCTTTATAAGGATAGATCTATCATTATAAAACACCTTTTGATTAATAGCAATTTATTGTTTTGCTCATCAAGAATGTCTCCTTTATGGATATATGAATTCCAACCTCCATAGCTTTTGCATCTCTCTTTTTGTGGTAAGTGTTTGCATACAATGATCCTTGGGAGCTATGAGGTTGATCTTTCATCAACTTCAATAATTATTAATGTTTAGAGTTATATAATAATTACCTAATACTATTATATTTTATATGATATAAATTTATGATTAATTTAATAAAATAGATTATAAATATATTTTTTATATAGTTATTAATAATGTTATTTATTGTATAAGTAATTGATAATATATTATTGCCAATACTTATTCTATTACTAATAATATATTATTTATCTATTATATTATATTGTTTATTTATTTAAATGTTGTATTTATCAAATTTAATTTCTAGATAGGTGAAATGATAGTCTTCATTTCTCCAAAATTGTTTGTCCTCAAGTAGTTAGATCCTTTGGTGCAACTATGATCCTGAAATGGAAATTTCAACTTGAGGTTAGAAATGTAATATATTCATAAAATTATCAACTTGAAAATATTTTACCTTATTAATCAAATGAAAAATAACTTTAAAAAATATTTTATCTATTACACAGAATAATATTATTTGTAATTAGAGTTTTTATCTTGCGAATATGGCAAACAAAGTGGAAATTGTGAATATTATGAATAGCAAGAAGTTTCTAGGAAATCGTAATAATAGTATCCCTAAATCACAAAGGTCATGCTCTCTAAGAAAACTAGGTTATACTACTAAACCAATGAACATTACGGTACTGAAGAAATCTAAGTCAGAACAAATTTCCCTTAAAAATCAATTTGATATTTTAGTTGAGTGGCGTGAAGAATCAATTAGAGAAATAGTAGAACACCATCAAAAGATATGTAGGAAGCCTACACAGAACCCTAATCCTCAAACACTCAAAATTATAAATAATGAAAGAAACATTGTTGAAGAAGAAGGGTGGAAGAAATTTTTCCCATGGAAGGATGCACAAAAACAGACAGATCTAATGTGAAAAATCAACAAGGGAAACCAAGGTAGAATTTTACAAAATCATGGTGAAAGAGAGAAAGATAGACAAAAAAAATAAATTATTTTCTTTGAGAAGACCAAGTATGCAAGGATTGCACAATAGAAAGGTACCATAATAACCAAATCATCCTTGGAGAAAGAAAACAACATGAAATCAAGTAATATGATATAAAATTGAAGGAATATGGTGAGTAAAACTGGGAGCAGAATAGGTGTGGTGGCGGGAAGAATGGATTCAAAATTTTAGGGGGGAGTGAGACAAAATCATTTGGATCAGGAGTTTAATTAGGGACAACTGGGACAACTCTAAAAAGGGGAAGGATCCTAATGATAGTAGGAAAATGAAGGATCTGGGGGGGGTGGGGAGGGGGGTCCTAGGTCGGCTATTTTTTTAACAAAAAAGTGGTCCAATCTACTCGGCATCAAACCGACAGGCAAGGCCTCCTTTTTGCCAGTAAAGAATATTTCTTCGATTGATGAAGGTATGTTTACTCTAGAAATCCTGGATCAAATCATTGATACAAATATTTATAGGTGGACTCAACTTTGGTAGGGAGGTTCTTAGGTGCTAGGCCCAACATTGAGGTCGTACGTGCCTTCGTTTGAAGGAAATGGGCTTTAAAAGGCCAGGTGGACATTCTTGTATTGATGAAAGGTTGCCTTTCCTTTGGTTTTTCTTATGAAGAAGATAAACAAGAGATTTTCTACAATGGTCCCTAGATTGTGGGTAAAAATACTTTTATTCTATATAAATGGGCACCAAACTTGTACTCTCTTGATGAATCTAGGATTCAAGCTCCAATATGGATTAGATTGATAGGGTTATCGCTAGAGTTTTGGATGGAGGATGTGTTTCAAGATATTGCTAATACCTTTGGTGAACTCCTTTCTATGGACCCAGTCACAATGTCAAGAAGAAGAATGACCTATGCTAGAATTTGTGTGGGATTTCTTCAAGGTACGGATATGCCAGAGGCTATTTCTCTCAAATCTAAACTATGTATCTGGAAGCAGAAAATAGAGTATGAGTCAATTCCCTTTGCTTTTTTTCATTGCAAAAAATCTGGTCATTGGTCTAAAAAATTCCCATCATTGAATGGAGCTCCCAAAAAGGGCAAAAAATATGGTTTTGCAAAGGGTTGAATGATCAGAGTGGAGCTGAGAAAAGCAATTGCAAGGAAGGGAATACCCAAGAGGTAAGTGGTTTGGTGAAGGGAATGTTGGTGGTTAATGAATTTGAACAAGTGGAAGTATCTCAGTCAAAGGTGATTGCTGAAGGGGAGAATCAAGTTCAGGTACCTCTAGATCATAGTAGTGAGGCAACAATACTAGCTCAAGAAGGTGGTGTGATCAATCCCAATAAAGGGGATGAAGAAGAAAGAGGCAAGATTCAGATTGATAATACTAATGAAGATAATCTTGAATTGTTTGAGGAACTTGATTGTATCATTACGAGTAAGGAAACTCAATGTCTGCTTAAACCTCTTGAAAGTCAAATAAAGCATTGATCATGCCTTTTCATGTCAGAATCAAAAGGGAATAAGTTGAGTTGTGTGCATGCAAATAGAATATGTGTTGTGGTTAAAGTTGATATTGCATCCTTGTATGGTTTCGAATGATGTCAACATTTTAAGCTGCAAAGTGGTGATTGACACTGAACTACACATTTGCAAGCTTTCATAAGTAATTAGAAAAATAAGTTATGAAGTTGCAAGGTAAATGAAATGCTAAGTTAGACAACAAAGCACACTATTGCACAGTTAAGTTGAATGCCTAGTTTTGGAGTTGCAAAGGAGTGATAGGTGAAATCTAAAGCATCACATGGTCGTAAGCATAAAATGTTTAAAGGGATAAACCATGGTGAGGTTGTGAAGTGTATAAAGGAAGGGCTTGTCACAAGGTTGCAGTGGTCACAAAGGTATTTTAAAATGTAGCTGCAAAGCCATGATTAAATGAGAAACATAAGGTTCGCAACATCGCAAGCCATTTTTAGCAATGAGAAAGATTAGGTGTTAGGATGTGAAGCATTAGAAAGAAAGCCCTAATTGCATGGTCATGACCTAAATCAAGGAAAGCATGGAAGTTATGGCAAAAAGGCAATGAGCTATTTTTTTTGCATCATTTTGACTGCCAGTTTTAAAGCACAAAAATAGTTTTAATGACCATTATCTGAGCTAGATAAAAGAATGTGAGCTGGAGGCACAAAAATCTGAAAAAAGTAAAGACTTCACCAGCTTTTTTAGCATGATAGGATTTCAAGTGTGATGGGTTTTAATTGTCATTAATGCTACACTCCCATTGCAGAAATATATAAAGTTTGAAAGATAGAGAAGTTTTCTTTATCATTTTCATAACTTCTCAAAGTTTCCAAGGTAAATTTTGAATTGTAGAGTGATTCCTAGTGTTTTTTAGTTTTCAGTACATAGAGTCAGTAAAACTACTTGTAGAAATGGTCCAAAGAGAAGGTGAATTGATTGCACAAGCAGTAATTGAAGAACCAACAACACCACCAAAGGCTCCCAACACATTTTTAGAAGAATGGATACACATTTTTCTTGGCTCCATGAATTCTTAAAATTCCAATACCTTGCATTCAAAGACCCGTATGCAATGTGTAGAGATGTAGTTGTCCCCGATAGAAATGGGTATGAATTGTTCTAGTTTTTCTACAAGAATGGAGTAAAAGAAGTTCCAATATGAAACCCTTGGCTAAGAAATTTGGGAAATTGATCATGCCAGAAGTATTTGTAGATGTGGACTTGGTCTAGACATTAATCAAGTGCTATAATCCTATTAATAAGTCATTCTAACGAAGGATATGTTGGGACTAAAAATTTCATGGTCAATTTTCAGTCACACATTGAAAATTTTGAAGAATCAATGCCCTAAAGTGCCTTTTATGCATACGTAGTTGGTTGTCAGTTTGAGGCCTAGATGGTGTTTGAGTGACTTAACACCTTTCATTTGATATATGCATGTGATCCACAATGTTATTTTTCTATCCCGAATCATTCTGTGAAGTCCCATTTTGAGTTAGTGTCAAAACTTGCAATTCTGCCCAAGTGTCAAATAGCGACCAGAGGCCTAGTTTGCATTTGAATATTTTTTACCCAAGAATGTGTCATGACCTGCCACTTTGAGAGTTCTTAGTGTCCATACCAAAGAACCTAAATTCCAAGTTTCAAGTTGTTTCAAGTCTGTTTGACTAGGTTTTGAACCCCTCAAAGTTGGTCATTTACTGTTCTGTGCATTTGTGTAGTTGTTCACAATTTTGGGAAGCCCTGTTCGACCAATCATATCTTTGACCTAGTTGACCCAAATGAAGAAATTATTTTTGTATTGTGTTCCAAGGGTCAAACAATTCATATGTTTCAATTCTGAGATCATGACGAATCCATTTGATCAGTTTGCTAACATGATTAAAAACCCAGTTTACATTGTTTTGTTACGGCTAAGGTATCTGATTGATTTGTACCCTTGTTCGAAACATTATAACTTTGATCCTGTGATTGGTGAGCCTAAATAGATTATACCATTATGTTGTGTCCTAAAAATCCTTGAAGTATGCCAGTTCTTAAGTCATGACAAATCCATTTGCATACTTTCATATGTTCATCCGTTTGCCAAAAATTACTTTTTGACACATTTCCCAGTTAAAATTTTCAAGTACCTATTTTATGAAATTCGCCAAATGCTTCCTGTGATTTTTCATGAGCCCAGACCATAGAATTATATTCTCCTCATGGAAAAGAACATATATCCTAGTTTTTAGAACCCCAAGTGATCAATAACTCAATTTATAATGCCGAACCCGAGCCTAGTTTATGTTTTTTAACATTGTTTGCCTGCAAGATATTTGGAGTGTAGATGTTCGACAATTAAAATCTTTTGATTGGGAATTCGTCGTGGGTTGAGAATTTGCATTATGATAGACTGTGTAGGATTGAACACTCATGCCAATTTTTGTGGCCTGGTTACTTGATTGAATCAGTTTTGAAGGCCAGTTGGCAGGCCTCCTGACACAAATTTCACAGTTTGCAAAAGGGGTTTAAAAATATGTTTTAATTGATTATTAAGTGATTGATTCTTATTTTAGTCAGTTCAGTATGGTTAGTGGATTGATTTGTAATAATACAAATGAGAGGGACTCAAATATTTTGGTGTGGAATTTTAGCGTGAATGCATTTAGAACAACCAACATTCCAAATGGACAGAGGGTTTTAATTAAAATTGATGAGCAATGGAATTGATAAAAATACCAGCATAAATGGAAGACATGAGTAACATGTTGGACATAAGTTTAAAGTCTCCAACATACGTGTAGGCAAAGGAAGCCTCAGGAAAATAAATCAAATTGAGTAGAAGAAGCCATCCACATGAGGAGGCAAGGCATGGTGATAGCAGGAAAAGCCCATATATATATATATATATATATATATTTCTTTTTGTTTGTCTATACTGCTGCACACAAGTAAAGTCCATGCTCACTAAAATTTGAGCTTGGTTGGATGCCAAATAAAATGGCAAAATTAAAGCAAGGGCAGAGCCTCACGTGTAGAGACTTAGTGCAAAATAGAAAAGCTTATGTTGAAGAGGGGTCTCTTAACACACATAGCCACTAAGTTTGAAGTAGAGGCAGCAGCATAAGAAGAAGATTTGCGAGTCAAATGAAGAAGCCACAGTGAAAACAAAAGAGGGAGTTTGTGCAAAGAAAATAATGTGGGAGAAGAGAAGAGATTTTTAATTCATCAATGCTTGAAGAGGTAGACCTTACAATCAGTGCTGAACTCCCATGTTTGAAGAGAAAAAATGCATAAAGAAGAATAATGATGCAGCTGGGAATAAAGCAAAGAATAGTCTAAAACATATATCCCACATTGGCTGGGGAGTGAAACTTTTTGATCTTTAAATACTATTCTTTACACCATGCATTGTGTATTAAAGAGAAGAGGCTTTTGGAAGCCATGTGATGTATGGTGGATTTTGTGGGTCCTAGTCGCCCAAAACAAAGCAATAAATTTTGAAGGAAATATGCCCTGGAAAGAGGTGACATCAGCATTGTGAATTCGTCGAAAAGTTTGAAAATCTGGCTAGTTGCTATCTCGCTAGCCAAAAAATCTAAAGTTTTTCAGCTAGCGACATAGTGAATGACCAAAAAACTTAGGAATCTGGCAAAAGTCAAATACAACATGGGTCTCACTTGGATACATCTAGATATGGAGCAGCGAATCGAATAGCACCAAGTGGCAGCTGGTTGGATGACTCAGCGATGATGTGGCAATCAGATTTTTGAAGTGTACTAGATCGTGCCACATTGCAGATCTAACGATTCTCGCTATGTCACTAAGGTGAAGTTGCACACCAGTTAATCTAACGACATAGCAAGTATGATGTGGCATCCAGATGGCCTGATGATGTGGCGGTGAGCAGGACCAATAATATGTTGACACATAGCAGGATGGTCAAACTAACTTTGACCTAGATTGAAAGGGCAACGAAAACTTCAAAGGTTCTAAATAAAATTTATTTTATTCTTCTTGAGAGGTCTTTGAGAGGTTCGACGTGCAAGAAATTTTTTAATGAAATTTGATTTATCATATAGTTGAAACTATAGGATAAAATTAAATTTTTGCAATTTTAAAAATGTAAAGCCATGAGACAAAGGTATAAACTTCAGAGGGCCATAACTTGGGCATTTTTAAACCAAAATGGATGCTCCAATATACCACAAAAACTGGGAGAATCTAAAATTTCCAAATATGAAGTTGGTTTGTGCACAGGTATTCACTAGTTTGCACTATAAGCCAATTTGTAAAATCCAAGGCATTCTCAGCACAATGGGCAAAATTCGTCAAGGGGCATCAGAATTGGTTAGAGGGTAGTTATGAAGACTATTTGAAGCCTGAATGTGGTAAAAATAAGCTGGAAAAGATTTTATTTCATTTTGAAGGCCATATTCAACTTATTTTTCACTTTTACCAGGGGTTCACTTTAGCATCAAGAGTCAGTTATGATGTTGAATAAAAATATTGGAGATTCTTTGTGCCTTGTAGAGGCCAAATGATGGTTTTTGATGTGTAGTTACAAAGAGAAGGGAGAGAGAGGCTTTTTCATCTTCTTGGGAAGGAATTCTGAAGAGACACATGTTAGTTGCAAATTTAATTCAGGAATTGCTTCCTTTCTATTTATGCTTTCTTCTTCTCTTTTGTAAGGGTTGGAAAATATTGGAAAGTCTCTGGAATGAAAACATTTAGTAGGATTGGCCCTGGAATTGATGAATTCTTAATGGAAGACCTGGGATGTGTTGGTTCCAGACCATGAAGCTTTTCTTTGGTTGTGATACCCCCTTCCCATCCCATCAACTTCTCATTCCCGCCATTTCCTCTCTTGTATGACAACATTTGTTCTTTGAATAGTCAGGTTTATTAGGTTCTTTGTGAGTTAATGTCATGCATCTTTATGTATTATTTCAATGAAATCAATACAAGGAACAACAAGTGTTTAGTTTCAATTTAAATCTTGTCTCCTTTCTCGGTTGAGTTGTGATGTTTTATGGTCTTTGACAGAGAGCCTAGATCATAGTTGCAGTCCCTTAAGGTTGTATGTTGCTTCATTATTTCTAAATTCAATGAATTATGTAAATGCTTCAGAGATTCAACAGGGTTGCAGGTCTACTAAGGAGGATATCAGGTAAGAATGAGATTTAAATTAAACATTGATATCCAATTTACAAGGTAAATGGATAGATCTGGAGTCTTGGCATGAGAATTGTGCTCTAGATATCCAAAGTGCATGAGGGAGATTCATGAATTTCCCAATGGATCTGAGGCACTCATCTGTTATAGGATCATAAGTTTGTTTTTCATACCTAGTTTTCATCCACTTTACCCACCCACATAAAATCAAAATCAATTTCAAATCATTTTTACAATTTTATGTTGAAGAGCTATAACAGTTTAACCCTCACTCAGCTTCTGCATTTCATAGATTTCCATTCAGCTATTGTAGATCTCTGTTATTGCATGAGTTATTAGGAGATAAAAGGGGTTCTCATCTGCTTAATAGATTCAGGGATATGTTTTTGCACTGGTACAGTATCAATTGAATTCGAGGTCCACCCGCTTAGTTTAGCAGAGCCTGAAGTGAAGAAGGGTCTAGCCTTATAGTTGGCCATGTGTCTAAAATGATATGTTGAGAATGGGAGTTAGCTGCCCCTAGATATGTCATATTGTCATGGGGATAATTGAAAACCTTCCAGCATTTTCAAACACCAATAGGATAAAAGTTTTTTTCTAGTATTGGATAAAGATACATTCATAGAGGCATTCAATTTGAGTGGACCTATGTCATTGCCCATTGATATTGAAGAGCTAAATGAGAATTTCAAAAAACATAAGTTTTTGCATGGGTAAAAATATGACCAAAGACATTCCCAAGATGAAGAAGGATATAGGAGAGATTCCAAAGAAGTGAGATGTTGAGAAAATTATGCCCTTGGATTTCTTTCAAAGGTACTTTTAGAATACTGTGTTTGGGATTGACAAAACCCTAGGTTCAAATGGAACCATGAATGCTTCAGGGGCATATTATGTCATGGCTCTAAATATTCAAGACCCAAATCATTATGTTGGATATGGTTTTTTAGAATACAACATTCAGAGTATTCACAAGGAAATCACTACTGCCCAGCAAGGTGAGCTGAAGGATTTCAAGTTCCATCACTACTCTCTGATAATGCACCTTATCTTGTCCAAGAATGCTACCACTTTTGATCAAATCTTTTTTGAGTCAACAAAAGAGTGGGGAGAGAGGTTTCCAGTGGAAAGATGGACATGGGTATGGAAAATGTACTATCCATATTCAAATGTTATCTCTTTCTATAATGATTTTGTTCATCCAATTTTGAAAATGATAGGATATAATTGAAAGAGTCCCTAGAAATGTTAGGAAAGTTGTTAGACCTAAGTGGTGTTTTGATGTTGGAAAACAATTGACTCATGATTGGGGTAGTGTTTTCTTATTTGAAGAATATATTGTTATAATATTTTTTGGATGTCCTCAACCACCCCAAATTTTGCCTAAATATGTTACAGAGAGGTTAGGGTTAGTAGAAATATTTTGGTAGTTGATTTCTTTGAACACATAATACTTAGGAAAGGGTGTCAAAAAGGGACCATTTCTACGTAGATGTACTAAGGTGGGGGATTTTGAAATTGTAAAATATGCCATTGAGCAAACCAATTCATTTTTTCAAAATTATAAAATGCCAATTGGGCCGGTCATAACTTATGACCCCTGTAATGTAGTAAGGCATGCCTAAAAAAGTATGAGAGGATATAATCTGCCCCCTACAAAGCCATTTGGGAAGAATATGTTATTGCTAATGTATTGAGTGAGGATGTTTGTTGGGAAAGAATGATTAAATGTAGAGATATTGTTGGTTATGAACTAGAAATGAGAAAGGTAGACCCATCTTTTAAAGGGTTTTATCCTAATGAAGAATACTGGGTCAAATTGGATAAGTGTGTAGAAAACTTTGATGAGTTGGTGTCTCAAGTCCCAAAGGCAATTAGAAAGAAGATTGACCCAAACTATGTAGATGATGAATATGTAGTGGAGGTATATGATGAAGAAGATCAATATAAAGATGACCAACCTAGATAAGATGTTCCTGAGAGTTCTACATGGGCATAACAAAGACATAAGAAGCAGAAAATGGTAGAAATACAAGATTAGGCTCAACAAAAGGCTCTCCAAATTTTTCCAAAGGGGAGAAAATACTTTGATGATGTTAGAAGAATATTCTTAATGTCCCTAGCATCTAAATATGAGCAAAGAATGCAGAAACTACAACTAGAAGCTCAAATGATCAATGATAGAATCATTGAAGTTAAGGAGTTGATGAGTGATGACAATTTTATCAAGTCAAATAAATTCAAATACTTCCTAATCAAAATAAAAAAGGAATGAATTAAAGTTGTAGATGAAGCTTGGAGATTTAGATGAAGTAATTGCTAGGTTGGTGCAAAATTTGTAGGAGTATGACCCTACCAGTGAAATCCTTATTGTTGAAAAGGCTAGAGATCTAGCAACAAGGAGTGGAATGATTAGCTTCCAAAGATGGGATCTAAGCTCTTCTTTTTTGCTAGATCAAATAAGAAGACAAGAAAAATCAGTCTCATTTGAGGATGACAATCAATAGGGGGAGATGATGGGATCAAGGTTCAATGTAGATGCCCAAACAATGGCAATTTGGAGTTTAGCTCCAAAGGAGGATAAGCCCACTCTCATGGAAAACAAAGAATCCCCTAGGGGAAATCTTATATTTTGGCATTTGTAGTCTACTTCCAGTGACTAGATTTTTGGGATGCATACTTCAGTGGGATTAATGAGTAAGTACAAGATGGATACACTTCAGGCCCAGCTTGAAAAAATGTATGAAAAAATTATTGGGACAAGGAGGAGTTATGAAGAGAAAATGTTATTATGTTGGAGATGGAGGAAGCATCATTAGAGAAAGATATTAGAACTATCACAGAAGTTCATGACAAAGATGTGCAAACAGAGGACCAAAATTTTGAAAAAGGGGAAGCATTAGGCCAAGCTATGGAAATTAATGAAGAAAAGTTGGAACCTAGTAAAGATGTAGAGATCAAAGCTATGAAGAATATGTTAATTCATAAGATCGATGCATTGAAAATAGTTTCTTAGAATGTGTGTGGTAGTTACATTGCATTAGGAGTGGAATACAAATGTGCAAAGGCAATTGCTCTGTTATCTCCACTGTTCAACACATGGCACCCTTACATTCAATTATTTGACAATATAATTACTATAATTCCATAGAAAAAGGACCTACCAAAGACAACCATTGTGAGCACAAGGAAATCAATTCATAAAGTGAGAGATTTGAATGGTTTCTTTGGAGGGAAGATGCAACTAGTCCAAAAAAAGATGAAAACAATTGCTCCAAGTAGACCAAATTTTGTACCTATAATTTTGGATAGTGAGGGAAAAATAAAAAACTAGGTTAATGCTCATCATCTTTTGAAAATATCTTTGATCATCCCAAGTTTTTATCTTTTTGTAATAATGAAGTAAGTGCCACTATTGTTAATGATATGGTAGATATGCTCTATAAGCTGGAGGCAAAGATGTCTAAGGTGGTTGTTGAGGTAAAAGCCATAACTGATGCCAAGTGGACCAAGTGCCTAGAAGATTTGGATACAATCAGAAATTTCACCTGGCTTGACATTGATATAGACATCACCATATGGGAGATGATTGCAGATATCAAGGCATTGTCATCCAGTAACAGTGACTAGATGCAGTTGAGATGTAGTTTAGAAATAGAAAAAGCAAAGAAAAGGCATGGATGGTGATAGGAACTAAAGACAAATTGAATTCGTTGAGGAGATATTTGTTGAAAAGTGCCACTTGATAGTTTTGTAACTGCATCTTAGTTTTTTGGGCCAAATACAAAAAATATTTTATTTTATAATAGAATAGGAATGTCTTTGTATTTGTTTTTTATTAAGATTTTGACAAGTGTCCTCCCATCTAAAGCTTGTTGCAATTCTTTCTATAAAAGGATTTCCAAGATGTGGAGTAGAGGTCTAATTTTTTTGTAATTTTGAGAATTATGCTATTATTATTGGTCCATTGAGTATTTTGCGAAACTTTATGATGTATTCTCTTGTAAATTTGAAAATACAAGTGAATATTGAAGGATTTGTTGTTTTATCTTGAAGTTTTTTTGTAATTTTACTAGCATTATGTAATTTTCATGGAAAATTAATACAAAGGATGAATTTCTACCATATTTTTGTTTATGAATTCTGCTTCTATTGTTATTTACTAGTTATGTTAGGATTGTGTAAGCAAGTTTTATGCAATTTAATGCAACCAGGATAGGTTGTATATGAATTTTTTGTTGCTTTTAATTCAAGGAATCAAGTAAATGCTCCAATAAATTGATAGGGTTATATAGCACATATATTCATAAGAATGGGTTTAGGCACAATTGCTAATAAGATTAATTATAATGCAATTAATTAGTTCAAAAATATTTTACTAGGCAGACTCTAAATCCCAATGGATATGACACTGATCATACATTTAGTTACATGTTGAAAAAGTCATAAGGTTGCATTAGTCATGAAATATAAAATCAAATCATTTTACTTTACATAGAGATATGAAGAGTTAGAATGTTGATCAACACTTATTTGCAATAATACCTTGAATGTCATTGTTAGCTATTACTGTCAAGGATTAGTTGTAAAGTATAGAGGATATGTGACCATTATTTTCTTTAAAGGGATAGATCTAGAAAAGAGAAGTATCAGTTAAGTGAATTGTGGAAAATCATCAAATAATCAATTATTTAACCACGTATCCCTAAGGTGTACTTGCTTAAGCTTTGTAGAGCTTGAACAGTGGAGAATCCTGCTGATTTTGTTGAAGTTGGAGCAAGATCTGAGGTTTTTCTTAGTTAAACATAAAAGTAGCTAGCCCTTAGACTAAGATAAATCCTCTAAATCCTAGTATCAAGCCTTATTCTGCCTGGTAGTCTAAAAAACACCAACAATAGGTAAGGGAGAAGAAGCATTATTTTGGAAAGATTTGTGGGATAGTCTTCCCTCCCTAGATAGCTTAGGGATACTAGCTAATGTAAAAAATGTATTAGTAAAGTTATTGGGGACTAAGGTAAGAAATTATAAACAACTACGAGAAGAAAATGGGAAAGATGTGTGGGTTTGGAAATTATTAGAAAACATAGAACTTGACCCTGAAGAAAAAGAGACTTTTGAGGGAATGCTTCGACAATGAAAGGTTAACCAAATGGAAAGAAGAGACAAACTCATATGGGAAGCCTCCAAAGATGGAAGATATAGTGTCAAAAAAGGATATAACCTAATAATATAGTTGCAAAGATGGAAAACTATTAAAATGCCCCTCAAACTCTTTTGGGACACAACTTGCCTACCAAAAGTAAGAATTTCCTCTAGGAGACTCTTCAAAAAAGGATATTAACAATATATAGACTTAGGAAAATAGGTATTGAGGGACCCTCAAGATGCTATTTATGTAAAAAAGAAAATGATTCTATAGAATATCTATTATTTCAATGTTTGTATACAAAGGAATGCTGGGAATAGCTTCGAAAAAAGCTTTGTGGGACATCACCTCAGCTAGGAAACCTTGAGAGCCACTTGATAGGTTGGCCTAATGGGATCTCTTATAACATTTATGAAAACTTTGGAACATTATCCCATCCATTCTTATGTGGGAGATCTAGAAAAAAAGGAACAGGCAAATTTTCTGTGAGTCGAATATGAATATTACACCATTACTTAAAAAAATAGAAGCATGCATACTAGAATTCATGAATTCACATTTAAGGAAAATAATAAAAGAGGAAGGATCCTTCACAAAATGGGATAGTGAAATGAAAATAAAATGGAGAAAATTTATTAATCCACCACTAATATACAACAAAAACAATCAAGAAGCAAGGTTAAAATGTAAATGGGAAATGCCACCTAGAGGATGGTCAAAATTGAACTTTGATGGAGCATCTAGGGGTAATCTAGGAAAATCAGGAATAGGATGTATCATTAATATGGATTATGGAAAATTGATCACTAAAAGAGCCAAACCTACGGGATTTATTAAGAATAATTTAGTAGAACTAGAAGCCCTTCAAGATGGACTTCAATTAAGTTTAAGTTTAGGTATGGAGAAACTAATAATAGAAGGGGATTCCCAAATCATTCTCAATGCCTTAAGGAAAAGGAATACCTTGAATTGGGTATTGAATTTGAAACTAGAAGAAGTTTTAAAAGTATTTGATCTTATTAAAGAAACAAAAATTTAGCATATATTTCAAGAAGGTAATCAAAAAGCAAATTATCTAGAAAACAAAGGAGCAGATGGTGAGGATATATTAATATATCAATACCTATAAAATTAAGATCTAATATTATTCATCATCATTAGTATATTCATCTATTAATCAATTATGATTAGTTGACTCAACTAACTTGTGGAGCTTAATTAATAATCATTACTGATATCATAATAGTTTATTGGTAATTTTGGTGGGGAAAGGTCATAAACATAAATACATTTTAATCATTGCTATTTTGAGCTCTTCTAGATCTTTCAAGCCTGACTCCCTTTATAAATTAGGTGTCATTGTCTTTAGTTCATAATTTTTTGCTTTCTTCATAGTTTTGGATCGTATATGTCTTAGAGTTAGTATGGAGACTGTTGTAGTTGTTTATCATGCCCTGGAGACCAGAACTATGGCATTTAGGGGCAATGCAAAGCTTGAAAGGTGGAATAGGATCCTAAACCCAATGGATGAATTATCTAGGGTAGTAGTTAGTAGGGTCTTAGGAAAGAAACTTTTCAATTATGAAATTACTTGGCACACCAACAACTCAGTAATTTGGCAAACATAGGTCATCCTAAGATTATTAGTCTGTGTCATAATGTTTTTTATCCTAAATGTCTAGAGGACTTAGAGCATATTGTTTTTAGTATCAACCATCAATAGAGGATTCCTCTTCCTGAGTTTTATATGAGCTTAGAATAACTAAGATGTGGGGTGAATCAGTTATGCAAGGTCCAAATGTACAAATAACACTTTTCATAGATTAGTGAACCCATGTATCCATAAAACATATTCATCATGCATGCATCCATTGGATCATACAATCACTTAAACCTGTAGGTTACTATCAAATCAAATTTGCAGAAATGTAAGCATGAAACATAATAGATTCAATAACACATTTGACACAATGATTTTACGTGGAAACCCAATTTGGGAAAAACCACCAGTAACATGCTACTAATTCTCACTCTCCTGAAGTGATTCCCTATGAAAGGCCAACCATGTTAAAGGTTACAAGACACACTATTAAATGTGACCTGGTTAGAGGATTTCAATCACCTTGTTAGGAGTGAGCCTTCTTAGAGGACTTTAGATTGTTCACTTGGAATGTCACCCAGTTAAAGGATTTACAAATGACTATTAGGTCAACCTTAATCCAAGGATTTACCCTAGACTGGTACAATGATAAGAAAGTAATAATAAGGCTTCATCTAATAATAATTTACAACAAACTTGCAAATTATAGATCTTTTTTTTCAATCCTCCATTCTGCTTGGCTTTCACAAACTTTAGCTCTGATAGCTTGTTCACCCTTCAAGCATTCATCCTCTTAAGTCCTTTTACTTTGCCTACCAATTTTAAACTCTATAGTTTGGCCACCATATGAAACAACACCCTAGATTCCTTGTCTTTCTTGGGTTCTTGCACATGCCAAATTTTGCTTATGACCAACCATCTCTATAAATAGTAAATTAAGATCTTTTGTCGTACATCCTCTATTGTCCATTTTAGGGTTAGGTAGGATTAGGTAGGATTTAATGAATCTACCCATCTTTTCATTTCATTCCCTTTTATAAAATTCTCCCTCAATCCTCTTTGAATTTGCCTCAAAATGGTTCATCTTGAATTCTATGCCACTAGCTCATGAAGCTTATCTTCCACATGGTTCACACAATCCAAGAAATTAAACTTGTCGACTTAGATTCATTGAATTCATGATCTTTCTCATAATGTTATCACTCGGCATAACTTTCTTCTAATGCTAGGCACATATTGTGTTGCTTGACATCCACTATCAAATCAATCAACATGAACTAAAGTTTACTAGTGCTTGACATCAACTAAAAATTTAATCGGCTTACACTGTATCACTTGGTATACATTGAAATTTGACTTTTCTCAGCTCCAACTAGTTTTCTTCTTGGCTTACACTGTATCACTTAGCATACATTGAAATTTTACTTTGCTTGGCTCCAACTGATTTTGTGCTCGGCTTACACTAACATTACTTGATACGTACTATGCAGATTGTCAAGTTTGTCAGACTTAATTCATTTTATTTATTCTTCTGAACTTAAACAATGTATCCATCCTTTGCAACCTTAAGTAGATAATCAATGTACTATAATATCACTATCTTAACTAGTCTTTGTACTCCTTTTACATGCCATAACTCAACCTTTCCTTTAAGTGCTCTTATTACCTCATTTGATCAAATCCTCTTCATCAATCAAATAGATGATAGTACTCAAATCATCTAAGTAGTTGTCTTCCTAGCAAGTAGTAGGTTTGACATCAATGAAAAAATAATGATTGAAACACATTCTCATACTTATATCAATCTATTTTCAACACCAAACACCTAGTAGTCTTGGGCAAGCTAAGGCGGGCATCCTATTTTGACAACTAGGGATAATGTCATATTTTATCAAGCATGGCCAAAGATGGAAGTCAATATTAACTTCCTTTTGCACTAGAGAAGAATCATGGATGAGAAAAATGTGGAATGGCTTTAGAATTACTTGAACCTATACTTTGCATACATTGAGCTGGAGGTGGAATTAGACAATCTGGAAAATGTGGAATTCATTCTCCCCAACTTATTCAAGTCTAGCAAAGAGAAGATGACTTATGTGTTTCCTCCGAGGTGTCTAGTGTCAAATATTAAGGAAGCATCAGAAATCATTATAGTCTGTGTGAAGAAGGATGAGGTTTAGATCTTTAATGCTTGGAGCTTTAGTTAGATGTTTTGGTGGATTTTTTTGGATTTAGGTTTTTGGATCATAGGGCTTTTTTGGGTTTCCTTTAGCTAGATCTTGGTATTCTTTCTGTTAAATATAAATATTTTGTATCTTTAGTATTGATGACCCTTTGTATTTGGGGGTTATATGGTTTCTTCTTATAGTTGATAGTATCCTTAGTTCTGTTAGGGTTTGGTATTAGTTTATAGATGCTTGTTTCTATCCTTCACTAGTTAGCTCAAATTATAAATATTCATCTATATATAATACAACTCTTTTTATAATCTTTTACAATTTGTCATGGGGTGACAGTGGAATGTGGCATTCTTTTTTGATGGATATCTTTGTTTCTATTTTGTCATGTTTGGAACAATATGTTAATTGTAAATAGAGTTATTTCAACATTTTTTTTTTTTTTTTTTGAGGGTTTCTCCCTTTCCCCTATTCAAACAATGATCGATACCTTTTAAGTGATCATCATGTAAGATCCTAATCTAGTTTGGTTTTGGTATTATGTGTTAAAAGTAGACATATCTTTCATTTCTTTGAATTAAATGTTGGATTATCTTAGAGGACCCATGTATCTCGTATTGGAGAATTTTTCTCTTTCTCTGTGTTAACAATATTATAAGTTGTTTAAAACATATCCCCTCAATTTTATTGTTTGAAGGGTTTTGATCTCTAACCTTTTCTTTTAGATCTTAATCTAAAATGGGTAGTATGAACAATATTCAAATCAAACATTAAAATCTAAAATAAAATAAGACTACAGTCATTAAATCAAGATCAAAAATCCAAAAATTAATGGAACTAAGCAAAAAAAAAATTTGATATTACTAATATCTCATTTAAGTTTTAGAAATAGATTAGCAGGTAAAGGAAGGCAAAATCAATCATCTCATCTTTTCTTCTGAGGAACTAAGAAATTATCTTTAAAATCTCAAAAAATTTTAATTACTAAATTGTAATGTATTCAATCTTTTTGTAAATGAATTGGGGTATGCCCCTTTTAAAGTGTAATTTGTATCTAGGACGAAATTCTCGAGCGAGACTAGAGGTTTTCTTCTCTATTCTTTCCTATCAGTGCCCATTTGAATAGAGAATCATTGTAATGTTATTTTATTTTTCAATATAATAAAAAAATCCTTGACCGTTTACTTATCAAAACAACTAAAAAAACTTTAAAAGATAATACTTATCTTGATTTGTAGAACTTCCTTCCTTGCTTGTTCCATGATAAGCCTTGTTGAGTAAGGCTTAATAATAAGGTTCCAAGCTTTCTTGATAGGATCCATGTGGCTCTAGTTTCTAGATAACTAGAATGGTCCTCGAGCTATATTATCTTTTTATTATGAATGTATCTTCCTAAATTCTTATGGATATCCAAAGTTTAGTATAACCATCCTTCCTAGAAGATAGATTACTTCTCCTAGGACTTCAGAGATGTAATATTGCCCTGTAGTGGGGTGTTTTAATTGTTCTCCCATATCCATAGTATATTAGAGTTCCTTATTAGCAGTTCTCCATTAATTATTACTACAACACGGTGCCCTTGGTAGTTCTCCCTCATTTATAGTTCACTAAGGTGCCCTTATAATAGTTATCCCTTAGTTTTCACTATTATGGGGTGCCCTTCACAATCCTCCCTTTATTGTAGCTTGGGTCTCTTTCTCAATAGGATTCCCTAGTGGTTTTCCCTTAATTCGCTAGTGTTTCTCCCTTAATCACTGAGTAGTAGGGTACCCTTGTAGAAATTCTCCCTAAAATGCTACTACAATAGGGTACCCTCATGATTTTTTCTTACTGCAGTCTAGGTCTCTTCTATAATAGGGTGCCCTAGAGATTCTCCCTTTAATCACAAAGTAGTAGGGTTCCCTTGTCATCATTCTCCCTAACATACTATTGTAATAAAATACCCTCATGATTCTCCCTTAATTGCAGTCATGGGAAGGTGCTAACAATAGTGTGCCCTTACTGGTTCTCCCTTAATTGCCACTCTTTCCAAAAATTTAAATTGTTGGCATTGTCATTTTTATAACCTCTTTGAACTCAATTTATTTTTCAATTCCATATAAAATATTACTATTTTTTTCTATTATTTTCATGTATTTAGTCTTAAAGGAAATATTTGTAATTCGTCACCATGTTGTAAACCCTATAGAATGACAAGATCATGCTCTGATACTACTTGTAATGTGCCCCCTTGGTATTTATCCTTAATTTATTTCTAATTCCCAACTTGGGTTTTGGACTTCACTTGTAAAGGGTACCTTATAATGTTTATTTGACTAATTATCGAATATAATTATTGAATGACTACTTGATAATGTAGCATATAAGAATGCCATATGTGTGTGTGCGGTTATTACTCAAAAATAACTCTTAACTATATTTTAGAGGATAGTTAATTTGACTAATAGTAAAGTTATTTTTACTAACCTTCAAATATATTTAATAGATCTCATAATTATTTATCTCCCTTGAAATTACTACTCTTAGCACTCTGTGCTAATAAATTTATCCACCTTTAACCCTTATACTTTATTTCTTGATATTTGTGTTTTATCCTTTATAAATACATTTGATTTCATGTATAATATAGTATAATCATGGAAGCTTACCTCACCATTTCCTATACTTGGCCGGTTGCCTAAATTCCTCTCGTCATGAGGTGTAATTTATTATATCCAAATCTTCCCCTCTTCCTAATTGATTCCCCCTTATTTTTGTCATATATATTCAAATTTTCCTCACAATTACTTATTACAACTATGCTAGCTTCCTCTCTATTGCAAACGGATATATCTTTATGGTTGTATAAATATATAAAGTATCTTTCATTTTTTATTAGTGATTCTTAACTTCTTCTTATATATTATTTCATATAGTAATGACATTACTATTTTTGGGGTGGTTGGCCTAATATTATCTTGGATGTTATTCCTTGTTCCATTCCTTAAGATATTTTATTTACTAACCCTTTTATATGTTTCGTTATATCCTTATGGGATTTAATCCATTCACTACTTTCTTATAAAAACTATGATCCTTGTTGGTTTTATGGTTTGACTTAATCCTTCTTAGAGTATAATATTTTATTCTCTAATACTCCTGCATTCCCTTTTTTGTTGTATTTTATATATCTCTCACCCTACACAGTGGGAGACATATAAATATGGATGGGAGGTTAGTTTAATAGCCACAATGGCTCATGTGCAATCCACTTAGCCCAAAGGACATCAAGTTTATTTTTTATTATTTAATCATTTAATATAAAATAGTATATTGGGATTATATATATATATATATATATATATATATATATATATATATATATATATATGTTTATAATTAGATAATACTACTATCTTGAATATGATATAAATTTATGATTGAATTTACTAAAATAGATTATAAATATATATCTATATAGTTGTTAATAAGTAATTGATAATATATTATTGTCAATACTTATTCTATTACTAATAAGTAATTGAAAATGTATTATTGTCAATACTTATTCTATTACTAATAATACATTATTTATTTATTATATTTTTATTTAGTGATTTAAATAGTTTATTTATCAAATTTGATTCCTAGATAGGGAACACAACAGTCATTAGAGATAAGATTTTTCTTACTAAATTTACCTATTTTTTACATCTTTGTGTAGTGCTTCATCATTATCAATTACAAGAGAGTCAATTTGAGAGCACCACTCCAATTACTCATATACTTGTTGATACAAGTGATGTTGCACCTAGTCACAACAAATTCCACAAACTTGATAACTATGTCAAGATCAAAAAATCCTCAAATACAATAGATGAGTTGGTGCATCCAAAGGCATCACTACTTCTTCCTCTATTTTAAAATGAATGGTAAATTTACTCCTCTTTTTGAGACTTTACATTCAATCGTGGGAAGGTTAGTTAATGCTAATATTATTATACTCCCTCTTGTTAGATCACTTCTTCCTTCTACCACATCAAGTCTACACTTTGGTCCTGGCCATGATACTAAGGTGTGCTATATTTTGAAACATAAGATTCAAGACTTGATTGATTATAATACTTTGTCTATTGATAATCATGATAATGGAAACAAATATGTGGTACCTCCTAATCAAAATATTCAGACCTATACCAATCCTTTACTTCAATACACTACTAATATGATTTCTCAACCTTCTTCTTCTTCCCTTGATATGAACATCGCTTATGATAAACTATGGGAAGAGAATGATCATATTAACATTGTGGAACATATACCTCAACCTTTGCCTCCACCTAAGAAGAAAGTTTTATCTAAATATCATGATCAACCTAAGCCTAAAACTAATCCTAAGCATGCTAAAGACCTTACTATTTTATTCTGATATTTTTCATGCTCTTGATGGTCCTCTCTATATTTCTACTAGGGTTTCTAAGTATCCTTCTTATGGTTGTCTTGTTGATCCTACTTCCATGGTTAATGTTATCATTAAGGAATATATTTTTTACTAAAATTTTTTATCATGATTTCTATGATTCAACTAATAATTGGATTCAAACTTGTAATGGTTTCTTTTATCCCCCTCATGATTCTTGTTGGCTATTTTTGCCCTCATTTAGCCCATCACTGATAACTAATCTAAGAGATATTTAATGGGTTGGATTTTTTGGTGGGTTGACACATCAGTTGGTAGTTAAATTTTCATGTTGTTAATGGTGTTCTTTGGCCAAGTGGCTCAATTTTTTCTTCTCCTAAGTAGCTCAGTTACTAGCTCGGTCTATTCTTTGGCAGAGTGGCTTGGTCTATTCTTTTGTCAAGTTTCATATTATCCCGTTGCACTATTTCACAAAGGTCATTTTAGGTAGCCTATGAAATAGAGAAAGTGTTTTTTGTTTCTTCCACTGTGCATTGGAAAATGTGTCAACTGTTAAATTAAAAGGTTTCTTCATCAACAGTTATGTTTCTACTTGCAAGAAAGTATTCCAAAGCTAGAGGAAAGTACAAAGGTAAAGTTCCTCTTATATGCTTTTCCTATGAAGAAATTGGTCACATCGTAGCAAGGTGTCCAAATAAGGAAATCAAAGATGAAAAGAAAAGAAATATGGACAAAGGCAAGCAGGAATCCAAGAACTACAAGAACTACAAGGAAAAAGGTAAGAAATCTTGTTTTATAGCTAAAGATTCTGATAACAGTGAAGATGAAATGGTATATATTGCTATGAAAGATGAATTTGATCATGAAAGAGATAAGATGGCACTTATCTCTCATGTTAGAAAAAATTATATATGAATTATTGATAGTGACTGTTCACATCATATGACTGGAGACAAAACAAAGTTTGAGCACATGGAATATTATGATGGAGGTAGTGTGAGATTTGGAAACAATGAACCTTATAACATAAAAGGAAAAGGATGTATTTCATTGACTAAAGAACTTGTATGTGACAATGCTTATTGGGTTGAAGGACTAAAGCATAATCTACTGAGTGTGTCATAGTTGAATAACATTGGATTCAAGGTAGAATTCATGAATGAACAAGCCAGACTACTAGATGGAAAAGGAAATCTGGTTGGATCTGACAAGTAAACAAAAGGTAATTTATTTTATCTTGATCTCAGTGATTGTTCATGTTTTATTGCTCAAGTAGAAGAAAGATGGTTATGGCACAAAAGGCTATGCCATGTAAATTTTGATAATCTGATTAAGATAAACAAACATAAAAGAGTAAGAGGCATTCCTAGTTTGAAGAATCCTAATATTGGTCTATGCAAGAATTGCCAAATTGGTAAGATGGGAAAGACTAGTTTTAAAAGAAAAAATTATCAGTCAGAAGAAGTCTTAGAAATTGTTCATACAAACCTATGTGGACCTATTGGAATAGAGAGTTATAATGGAGAATTTTTTTTCCTTATTTTTGTTGATGACTATTCTAGAATGATGATTAATGTATCTAAAAGAAAATCAAAAGCTTTTCAAAAGTTCAAGTGGTATCTAGCATGAGTAGAAAAATAAACTAAAAAAAGGTTGAAATGCTTAAGATCAGACAGAGGTGGTGAATTCATCTCCAATGAATTCAATAATTTTTGCATTGAAAGAGAAATTAAAAGACAAGTATTAACCCCTAGTACACCACAACACAATGGTATAGCTAAAAGAAGAAATAGATCTATCATGGATTGTGCAAGAACCCTGATGATGGAAAATAATGTTGGTCTCAAATACTGGAAGGAAGCTATCAACACTACAATCCATACCTTGAACAAAGTAAAGTTGAAAAAGATTCAAACGAAACTCCTTATCAACTATGGTATGGCTACAAACCTAATGCAATTTACTTAAAAGTATTTGGCAGCA
The DNA here is from genome assembly GCA_028749045.1 of Cupressus sempervirens. Taxonomy (NCBI): domain Eukaryota; kingdom Viridiplantae; phylum Streptophyta; class Pinopsida; order Cupressales; family Cupressaceae; genus Cupressus; species Cupressus sempervirens. The sequence continues at coordinate 477,205,129 of CM053788.1, forward strand.
AACGTTATATCTTGAGATAGTCTAGAAAAGGAAATTTTAATGTAAAAGGTGATGAAGGCATATTTCTAGGATACTCCTACAGAAGTAAAGCATACAAATTTTTGAACTTGTCTACTCATAAAATAATAGAAAGTGCACATGTTAGAATTGATGAGTTTGCAGAAAAGAGTGAAAAGGAAAGTAGCAAGGAGCCAAAGGATTATAGAAGATTTGTTTACTATGAACCAGATACCCTACCAAATCTATTTGAAAGAAATGAAGTTTCATCTCTTGAGTCCCCAAAATCTCCAATATTTACTGAGTTGTAGATAGTGCAACCCAAGTTACAGTCTAAAAGACTTGGGTCACAATCAGAGGCTATCAAAGAAGTTCAAACCAAACCTGATGGACTTGAGTAATAGATAGAAGGACCCAAGCTTGAAAATAAAATTCATAATAAAGATAGTGGAACTCATTCAAAGCCCAAAGAACCTATGTTAGAAAGATATGTCAGAAGGCATCATGCACCTAATTAGATCATTGGAAACAAATATGATGGAGCAATGATAAGAAGAAAATTAAAAGTTCCATGTTTACTTGCTGAATTTGAACCTAGAAATGTTAAAGATGCTATGGAAAATGAAAGTTGGATTGAAGCAATCAATGAAGAAATATAACAGATAAAAAAGAACAAAACTTGGACTCTTGTTCCTAGACCCAAGGATAAGAATGTAATTGGTACAAAGTGTATATTCAAAAATAAGCTAAATGAAGATGGAAAAGTTTCAAGAAATAAGGCAAGACTAGTATACAAAGGTTATTCTCAAGAAGAAGGTATTGATTATGGTGAGACATTTTCTCTTGTAGCAAGACTAGAAGGTGTTAGAATTATACTAGCATATGCAACACATAGAGGATTTAAAGTATATCAAATGGATGTCAAATTTGCATTCTTGAATGGAATTCTTGATGAAGAAGTCCACAATGAACAACCAGAAGGTTTTCTAGATCCTAGAAAAAGAGACATGGTTTGCAAGTTACACAAAGCATTATATGGTCTCAAGCAAGCTCCCAAAGCTTGGTATGAAAGATTTCATAATTACTTGGTATAGATTGGCTTTCAAAGAACAAATGATAATAGTAGTCTATATATCAAGGAAGGACCAAATAAGAAGATTGTGTTGGAAGAGATATTTGTTGATGATACTCTATTTATAGGAAATGATGACTTGTGCAAAGCATTTTTTGAAGAAATGAGTAAAGAATTTGAGATGTCAATGTTTGGTGAGATACAATTCTTTGTTGGATTGCACATACAACAAAACAAAAATGGTGTCTACATCACTCAATCTAAGTATATCAAGGAGATACTAAAGAAGTTTGGAATGGAGGATTCAAGACCATTTGGAACCCCTATGTCTGTTGGACATAAGCTCTCCAAAAATTATTATTCCAAATAAGTAGATCATACCACATATAGATCAATGATTGAAAAATTGTAGTATTTAGTACATACAAGGTCTAATATTGCTCTAGTAGTTGGAATAGTGGCAAGATTTTTAGCTAATCCTAAAGAAAATCACATGATGGAAATCAAGAGAATCATGAGATATTTGAAAGCTACAAAAGACTATGGCTTATGATATAAACTTGGAGGAAATTTGGACTTCACGATATTTACTGATGTTGATTGGGTAGGAAGTATTGATGACAGAAAAAACACTAGTGGTGGAGCATTCTTTCTTGGTAAAAGGCTAGTGTCTTAGAGAAGCAAGAAAAATAATTGTACATCTCAATCCACAATAGAGGTAGAATATGTAGCAACAACAATTAATTATTCTAACATTGTTTGGTTCAAACAATTGTTGGAAGGAATGAGGACAAAGATCAAGGATCCAATAGTCATATACTGTGATAACACCAGTGCAATCAATATATCAAAGAATCCAGTGATGCATACCAAAACAAAGCACATTGCAATAAAATATCACTTCTTAAGAGAATTGGTGCAAGAAAAAGAAGTCAGATTGGAATTTGTCAATACAAAGGAACAAATTGTAGACGTATTCACCAAGCCATTACCTAAGGATACATTTTTGTATCGAAGACGTAAGCTGGGGTCATTCCCCTATCTGAAGCCCACTAAATAAAGTTTAGTGATGCATCAACAAGAGCTAAGTTCAAGATCAATTAGTTGGTGTGGAATTGACAAGGGCACATTGCAAAAGAATTAGTACTTAAGGTACATTAGTATTAATAGAGTTATTATCTTTGGCATGTGTTGTCAAAGAGGGAGAAGTTTACTGTCATATATCTGAGAATTTTTGGAATGAGAATAAAGTAAGAAACTAATAAGAGAAGTTTTTCCAAAGAAGGAGAAGTTTTTTGTAAGAGGGATAAATTTTTGTGAATGAACTTGGTAGAAGTTGTTGTAGATAGTGGAAGAATCTAGTGAAAGAAAGAGCTCATACTGATAGAGGGAGTTCTCAAGAAAAAATTCCAAAATTTCATCAATGCCAAAGAGGGAGATTGTTGGATACAATTGATTAATTTTGTATTATCTTTGATGTTACACAAATGTCATATCATTATTAGTTAGTATATGTCGAGCTCACTCGGACAGTGAAGACAATTTTTTGTGTCTACTGAGCATTCCTGTGGTTGCCTAGATCAAAAAGCAGTGACTACCGAGTTCACTCAAGTGTCAAAGGAAATTATGTAGAAGATGAATCTTAACTAAGCTCACTCAGTTAATGAAGGAAAGTTGGATGAAACTAGTGCTAACCAAGATCACTTGATTGCCAAAGGATTTTTGCAAGTTCACAGTGTTAATCGAGCTTCTGTTGGTTAACATAGGAAATTGTTTTTAAGTTAGTTTCTACCAAGCTGGATTGGCTAATGAAGGATTTTCTTTTTTTGGCATATTAAGCTCAATTAATTTATCTATTGATTCTAGCTTACTAAGGTGATAAATATTAATTATTCTAATTTGTATTTGAGCCAACTTGATAATATGAAGGATATAAGTATAAGGTCAAGTTGTAGCCTCAAAGTGTGGATGTGCAAGAATGAAGATGTGATTGAAGATTTAATGATGAGAAGAGGAAGTGAATTTGAAGGATAAGTAGAACATCCTTGTGGAGAAAAAAAGCTATATTCCATCTAGAAGAATCAAGTACAAGCTAGAACAGAGATCTATAATTAGCAATTCAGTTGTATTCAAATCAGGTCATCTCGTTGTTACTTTCTAACCATTGTAACAGTGATCTAAATCTCTTAACAAAGTTGTCTTAACAACTATTTGCAAATCCTCTAACAAGGTGGCAGTTCTATTGAATTATCTAAAGACCTATAATAAGGCCACTCCTAATAGGGTGATTAAATCCTTTAACAGGGTCACACCTAATAGTGTGTTTTGTAACCTTTAACAGGGTTGGCTCCTAAGAGGGCTCACTTTAGAAGAGTGAAAATAGTAACTAGTTGTAATTGGTAGTTTTCCCCAAATTGGGTTTTCACGTTAAATCCTGGTGTCAAATGTGTTCATGATATTTTCCTTTGTGTGTTTGCAACTAAGTTCAAGTAATGGTAATCATAGATAACATCTAAAGTTTATATGCTAAGGATTTACCTAGAAAATTCAGTAACTACTAAGTTACAACATTTTATTTGTGTTTACCGAGCATCAACAATATTAAGTTCTCTATTTATAATTTTTGTACTGATATCTAAGGGATCTAGGATTTATTTTAGTAGTAACTGATTCACCCCTTTCATCTCAGTTACTCCTCTTATATTTCCAACAAGTTAACACATATGTTGGTAGTTAACTTTTTTGTGTGGTGTTCTTTGGCCAAGTGGCTCAGTTTGTTCTTCTCCTAAGTAGCTCAGTCTATTCTTTGGTTGAGTGGCTTGGTCTATTCTTTGTCAAGTTTCATATTATCCCATTGTACTATTTCACAAAGGTCATTTTTGGTAGCCTATGAAATAGAGAAAGTGTTTTTTGTTTCTTCCACCGTGCATTAGAAAATGTGTCAACTATTAGATTAAAAGGTTTCTTCATCAATGATTATGTTTTAATCATTCATTGGGATATTTTTGCAGCATCTAGGCCATCTATTTTAAATGGAAAGATCTACATCAACAGTCCACCACTTTTTGGGGAAAATTTGATATTTTCCACATGGATCAACTCTATAGGTGTACGCAGGTGGGTTAACATGGCAAGTTATCCCTTCCCACATTTCTTGATAGTGGCATGATTTGATCTTTTGTGTCCAACACACATCTTAAAGGCCAATTCTTTAATGGTAGGTGACTTTTTTGGGCCTTTTTTTGTGGTACTAATGTATTCCCATACCTCTTTATTGCTTGTAAGGATCTAATTTTTTAGATTTGATCTTTTATCGATTGGGTGTATTCTTTTTGGCTTTTATGTCACTTCAAATGGGAAACTTTTATTCATGATTATATTTCTTTTTTATTTTCATTTATTGCTCCTCTACAATTTAACTCTACTGTGGTTGGGGTTTGAATTTCAATACTTCATTTGAGTTATGCTCGATCTATAAAGGCAAGTTTGTAAATACTTTTCAAGGTTCTTCTCTATTGGTTCTTTGCAATAGAATTTGTGCTCTATGTATGTAACTCCCTTATTCCTTATAGTAATATAATTATCTCTTTTTAACCCATTCTTACCATTTTATATTTGTGCATAATACTTTCCTTATGCTAAATTTTGTCTTTTCTTATTCTCTCAAGTTTGTATGTTGTATCTACTTTCTTATGGATGCTATAAAAGTGAATTAATATTCCTTGCAACATCTCATTTGTTTGAATCTGCATGTGAATCTATAGGAAATAAAATAGTGTTGACAGTTGTGTATGTTTTGAGGGTCTTATTGATGTGTAGTGTAGTTGTAGGTAAAGGTAGTAACCAAATTTAAATTTGGTGCATCACCCCCTTTCATTTCAACATTTTAATTTCTTGTATTCCTCCTCCCCTTTACTCTCAAGTTTTAGTTTAAATGCATCCTGATTGTAAGGAAGTCAGCCTTCTCCAAAGATTCAACATTAGAGCACAAGTCCCATACTTGGAGGTTGTTTCCATGTTACACAAGGTAACCTAGGGATAACACGTTAGGCAAGGGTGTATACTTTTGTGTCAATAGTTTTGGTATGCCTAGTGGGACAAAAAAATTCAGCTACATAAGTCCATTGGTAGCCATTTCAATCTGCACTCATTTTAAATTTGGGTGTTATTATTAGTGAAATCAATCTTTGGAGGCATTCCATCCAACACATGGTGACTCTAGTACACATGTATTAGTTTCAAGAAGAAACAATATTGGCATGTAAAGATAATTCTTGATCTTTTGTGATTTCCAAGATTTTCTATGAATCTGTACTTTTATGAAGTTCTAACCATGGAGCCATTTCATAGAAACAACTATTATCCGCCCCCCAATATCATGAAAATTTTAGTCCTCAACCCTCATATTGCCAATTTCAATCTCAGCCTCAAGCTGATTATAGGTAGCATGCTTAAAATCCTTACTACCCTCCCACCCCTACTCTGCCAGTCCCAATACCCCCATATAAGAAGATTGAAGATATGATGTTGGAATTCTAGAGGCAAATTGACTAGAAGTTCGATGAAAGGAGTAGACACATATATATGTGGTTTTGTGGAAAAAATGAGAAATTGTTAGCCTATTATAGGTAGCTTGATGAGATTGAGAGACAACAAGAGCTTGAGAGACAAAAGGAGTAAATGTCATACTAGGCCTATCTCTAACAACAACAACAACAACAAAAGAGGGAGAAACATAGACATCTTGAGGAGAAATTTGCTATGTAAGTTACTACATCAAAAGAAGAGGAAATGAGTCTCAAGATGGCTCATTTTTAGACCAAGGAAGCAGAGGCAACCCCTTCTCCAAAATATTTCATTCCAAGCTTCAAGAAGCCCCCTTCATTACAAGAGCTTTCCATTTTAGCTTCTCCACTCCCTGTGCAAAAGGATGGCCCTACCAACCTTCTGTTCCTATTACCATTTTACTCTTTGAGGGTGGACTGATTGTATGAACTCTTGATGGTCCTAATATTTCATTTTGGGAGTATGAAACAAAGCTAAAAAAGCTACTATGGGAGGATTTGTAGCCTATTAAGGAGGAAAAAGAGGTGGAGGTTGAGCATAAGGAAGAGGATTTGATCCTCTTATGTGAAGAGCATCCCTCTTTTGTTGAGGAGGAATAAGAAGACAAGGTTGTTCCTTCTCTTGAGGGACAAATGTTGGCTTTTGAGCCTTTAGACTAAAATGAGGTTTTTCTCTAGAAGAGGAAGAGGAAGATCAAATTTTGTAGCAAGCAGTCCTCTATGATATGGAGGATAGAAAAGAGAATCACAAGGATAACTCTGTCCTTGAGGAAGAACATGTTGATATGCATGAGGTTGTTCCTCAACCTATGCATTTTACTATAGAAGAGCAAGAAGAGTCTAATGAAGATTATTTTTTTAATGATTTGGAGATGATTTGGTCAGTTACTAGCTTAATCTATTCTTTGGTTGAGTAGCTTGACCTATTGTTTTGTCGAGTTTTGTGTTATCTCATTGCCCTATTTTGCAAAGGTCATTTTGGATGGCCTATGAAATAGCAAAAGTATTTTCTATTTCTTCCATTATGCATTGGGAAATGTTTTGACTGATAAATTAAAAGGTTTCTTCATCAACCATTGTATTTTAATAGTTCATTCGGAGATTCTTGCAGTATTTGGGTTGTCCATTTTAAATGGAAAGATCTACATTGATGACCCACCACTTTCTAGTGAAATTTTTTTCTTTTCCACACAGGTCAACTCTACAAGTGTATGTAGGTGGGTTAACACTATAAGTTATCCCTTCTAGTATTTTTTGATAGTGGCACGATTTGATCTTTTGTGTCTAACACATGTCTTCAAGGCCAATTCTTTAATGTTGGGTAACTTTTTTGGGCCTTGTTTTATGGTGCTAATGTAAGGATCTAATTTTTTAGGTTTGATCTTTTATTGGTTGGGTGTATTCTTTTTGGCTTTTCCTATCACTTCAAATGGGAAACTTGCATTCATGTTCATATTTCTTTTTTATTTTCATTTATTGCTCCTGTACAACTTAACTCCATTGTGGTTGGGGTTTGAACTTCAATGCTTCATTTGACATACACCTGATCTATAAAGGAAAGTTTGCAAATAATTTTTGAGGTTCTTCTATATTGGTTCTTTGCAATAGAATTTGTGCTCTATATATGTAAGTATAGTAATATAATTCTTTATTTTTAACCTATTCTCACTATTTTGTATCTATTATTACTTGCCTTATGCTAAATGTTGTCTTTTTTTATTCTCTCAATTTTTTATAATGTATCTACTTTCTTATGGATGTTATACAAGTGAACTCATATACCTTGCAATGTCTCATTTGTTTGGATTTTCATATGAATCTTTAGGAAATGAAATAGAGTTGAGAGTTGTGTATGTTTTGAGGGTTTTGTTGATATCTAGTGCAATTGTAGGCAGAGGTAGTAACCAAATTTCAATCCGGTGCATCACCCACTTTTATTTCAGCATTTTAATTTCTTGTATTCCTCCTCCCTTTTCCTCTCAAGTTTTAGTTTAGATGCATCTGATAGTAAGGAAGTCAACCTTCTCCATAGATTCAACCTCAAAGTGAAAGTCCTACACTTGGAGGTTATTTCCATCTTACACAAGGTCACCTAGGGATAACATGTTGAACTTTATGGTAAAGAGGTGAATGGTAATTTTTTGTCATTCCTACTTTCAACCAATTCCATGTGAAGCTTAGTTACCTTGGTTTACCTCCATACAAACCAATAATTCTTCTATTAATTAGCATGTCAAATTTCCTTGTGATTGTGAGATTAAGACAATCAATCATAGTCTTTATCATCCTTCTAGGCCTAGACATTGTATTACCCTTTATTTCTTTTGACCTTTTATTCATACTACACCTCCCATGCTTCCTAATTATATTTTCCAATCATATCAAGCTCAAAAATATAGAAATATTGTTGAGTATGCCTAGAGATATTACTTGTAGTCTTTTTCCTACACATATTTCTTTTAATTCTTTCATTTCTAATGGTCAACCATCTCATGCATCTAATGCTCCTTCTAGTGTGGTTCCTCTTGTTAATTGATCTAAGGATGGTAAGGAACCTATGGTTGTTCATACTTCTTCTTCTCAACAAATGTATAACAAGAATAAATATAACCAACATGTTCATGAATGTCAAAAGAATTGTCAAGCTCATATGCATACTTCTCATCAACCCATGTCTATAGAGGGAGTTAATCAGACTAATAAGATAGATAACTATGAAATTTATATTTTGGATTATATTGCTATTAATTTTTATGGAGAGGATGCATTAGATGATGATGAGCATTAGATTATTGTTCTTGACGTTGATTTGACTAACATGCTTTCTATGCAACTTATATGTACATCTAGTCTTGAGCATAGCTACTCTCAAGGGGCTCCTTCTTTAGACTTATCTATTGTTTCTTTTGTGTTGGATATTGTTCCTCTTGAATTTTTTCCACATTCTATACATACTATTAACCGAGATTGGAGAGGAAGGAAATGCAATTGAGTGAGTGCTCTAGCATAGTATCTTTTTATATGTTTTCCTATTGTGATGTGCTTCCCTCATACAGTTCTTGTTATATGTGTGTTTATATTTCCTTAGATGACCCTTGTTTCTATGTTGGTGCAAGGTGATCAAGGAATAAAAATGTCATATTATTCTTCTATTTGTATCTCACTTAGTCTATATGGTGTTATATGTTATGTTGTACATGTGTCAGTGTTTATAGCTATATCTTTGTATTTGTCTTCTTGGATTTATATTATGGTAGCACCAAAATTTTTTGTCGCTATGATGGTAGTCCAAAAAGACTCTTATTTGTAATTCCTATGTGTCTTTCATCCATTGTGTTGTAGTTGTACTTCCTTTGGGGAATGATGTTATTTCATACATGATATCATACATAGATACTATCATATGATCATATTGACCCCAAAGTTAGTAAATCCCTCTGTGCTCTCTATAATTTATGTGCTTATTTCCCTTGATTTGTCTTCTCTTGGGGACATTTCACAATGGAAATATCTATTAGTAGATGTATGTATACTCTGTTAAAGCCATTTCTCCTATTAAAGTGTTAGCAATGACTTCAATGTGGGGGCATAGGCTCTGTTCATTTTTTCTTGCAATCATGGAGTAGTAAATATTTATTATGAGTATCTCTTAGGTTACTTTAGCTTTGGATGCTTGGCATGATTTCTAGGTTATCCTCGAATCTATGTATTGGTGCTTCATCACCGTCTCTCTCTTTTTTTGCACACATCTTGTGAATACCTTTATGGATTATTCACAATCTAAAAGAAAGTATTCTCCATACTCACCTTTAATTTAGGAAGAGAGCATCCTTGAGATTGGTTCTCTCTCTCCTTTTCATAGACATATGCTAAATATCATCTATAGGTAACATTTCCATACACATATGCTAAAACTTAGATATGGATAATGTGTATAAGCTTGCTCAATCTCATATATAAGTAATGCATTCAAGTACAACATGCTAATTCCCATACATGGGTAACACATTTAAATTTTTTTTTTTTTGTGATCCACAATGGGATGTAAATTTCTCATTAGTGAATTAATCACACCCATTCTCTCTTCTGCTTCTCTCAGTCAGTAATTTCTCTCTTGTTATGATTTTGGAGTTAGAAAAGAATAAATTCCTTTGGGGTTTGATGGATTCTTTGTCTCCTTGATTGTGATAATATTATCTTATTCCTTGTGCTCTTTACCAAGATTTTGGATCAACTCTACCTTCTCACTAAAGTGGGGGATAAGTGTAGAGTCCTAAATTGGAAGTAGTTCAATTTAATGATGATTTAATACATATTTGATGCCAAATCATCATTTTTTTCATCTCTCTTCCTTTCTTCTTAATTGTCCTAGGAAAAATTAGGGTAAGACCTAATATATCCTCTTTAATTCTCCTATTTTCATGGTGTAAATATTAGAGAAGGATATAACCATCTAAGTTCCCCCTTTCCTGCATCCAATCACTTAGAATCCATTTTCTGCACCATAACGATCATATCTTGAGTTTTGCACCTAAATTTTGGGATCCAAGACCTATTTAGGGACCCTAAGGGAATCCAGAGGGTTCTAGGCCTTATTTGGTAGGGACATAGTGCATCCCAGCTTAATCAAGATATAGTGCATTTTTGTTAGGCCAATCAAGGATACAGTGTGTCCCTACCTGACCCCTATCTTGTGTCCACTCTTTAAGTCCCATGTTTGAATTGATTTGAGGTGCTTATTTTTATGTCCAATCAACCTATAAGAGAACATTAATTTTGACCCCTTTATAAACCCCTCAATTTTCTCCATTTTTCATCCATAATCACATAAGCATATCGCATTCACATGTGCATTAACACTCAAGCATTTAAGTTCTTAGGCACTCAAGTTTTCAAGTATTCAAGCAATTCCTCCATTGAAGATCAAGGATTCACACATTCAAGAAACTAAAGTAGTTTATCTAGATTTCAATATATCCCTCAATCCATTCCTTTTTTGCATCTTCTAAATTCATTCATCTTCCTCTTGATCTAATTCAATTGGTAAAGTGAGCCCATTGCATTTGATTTAAGAGATCTTACCATTGTAAGGTGAATTTGTACATTTACTTTACATTTCATAATTTTAATTATTTCAATTCAAGGTTAATTCCTAAAGTGAGGTTTGACCAAGGAAATCCCCCCCATAAACAAAAAAATAAAACATTTTTCTTGAAGGCTGCAAATCTTAGAAAGATTGTACGTTGTACATCCAAATACCCTTTTCATAGAACTTTGGTAGTGAAAAATTAGATTTAGGTTTAGACATTGTTGACCAGGGTTGTATTTATTCCTTGCACAAGAAATTTTTTTCCTTTCTAAGAAAAGGTGACTCTGTCAAGTCAAACAACCAAATGATTTTTTAGTTTTAGAGATGTCACAATTTCTACTTCAGAGCTCAGATCATTCATCGATTGGAGTTGTGCAGAGGTCAAAAAATCAACTTCAAAGTTCCTCATTCCTAAGGTGGGTCTTCTAATTACCTTTATTACTTTAGCACATATATTTCCTATATATAGGACCTTAATTTCACAGATCTTTCTATATCTAGGGTTAATGACTTTTGCATCCCTTCTCTTATTCTATCACCACTAGATCGTGGCTTGTATTATGGCTCCTTTATCGCTTGGTTGGTGTTAATCTTCCTAGATCTAGTTACCTAAAAATTAAATTGAAATGATTAACTTCCTTGACTTTCCTTTTGAGTGTTTATGGTTATGTGATTAAATTAGGTTTACCTTCCTTGGTTCACATTTTCTCCTATACACCGCTATATGATCAATGATCCTAAATACAATCAATAAACTACCTCAATATGATCAATACTAGATAGGACTAAGGATAGAGGTTTATAAAATCTTATGATTAAAAAATTCTGATGTAAGAGTTTATTATGAAAATGGTTTAATGATTTATAATTTTCCATTGAGAAGGATAGATAGTGAGGTGAGGTTAAGTGAGCTTCTGTGGCTTGGAATCAATCAATATATAAATATTTTGGAATAGTTTCCTTGAGAAGGGTAGTATCAAGAATCTCTTTATGTGATGGTAAGATTTTGAGAAATTTCAAAATAAAAATTTGTCCAGGGGCATGTTGTAACTAATCAACCATGTTATATTTTAATGCTTGAGTTGATAAGATAAACTATTTTGATGGTGAAGGATTTGTTGTTACTGTAGTAGGTTGATTTGATGATGAAGCCACTCCTTTGAGAGTGATCTTAGATTCACTCCTTGTCACAAAAATGGCTAATTCAGACTCTTTCTTATACTTGATGATAATTACATTAACTGATTAATCGCAAGGTTTGAGCATATGGATTACATTATCATCATTGGTGTTATTTGAATGCTTTGTGATCACTATTAGAATTATGCTCATCAATAATGATTATTTAATTATCTATTAAGTCTTGTATCACATGTTTAAGTTTTATATATTCATTGGTCAAATGACCCATGTTTTTGTGATACTCAAAGTAATGGTTATCATTACACCACTTTGGTTTCCTTTTGGGATCTCATGGTCTTTAGACTATTATTAGGACTAGTCTTAGAAGCCTAAATTCTAGTAGAGAGATTGAATATTGGTTCCTTCATTTTGACATTTGAAGCTTCCACCACCTCGTCATTGAAAAAATTATTATTCTTACTCTAATATTTGAATTTGTCTTTATTTTTATGATTGGAACTATTTGAGAACTTTCTTTATTTATAAAGGGTAACCTCTATTAGAATGATCAAATAACTAAGTGGGGGATGAATCAGTTATCAGTAGGTCTAGAAATACCAATTCAACTTTTAATAGCTTCAAACATCTTAAATAATCTCATAAATTCACTCAGCCAAAATAACAACTCATCAATAAACCAACTTATTCACCTCATCACTAACTCTTTGTTTAATATATGTTGAATAATAGAAATATATAACAATAAATCGTATGCATCATGAAAGCAACTTTCACACAAGTATGACACTAGGATTTAACATGGAAACCCAATTTGGAAAAAAACCACTAAGTAACATGCTACCACTTTTCACTCTTCTGAACTGAGCTCAATTAAGAGCCAACTATGTTAAAGGTTACAACATACACTGTTAGGTGTGACCCTGATAAAGGATTTCATCACCTTATTAGGAGTGGCCTTGTTAGAGGTCTTTAGATTATTCCATTAGAATATCACCTTGATTAAAGGATTTATAAAACAATTGTTAGGTCAACCTTGATTAAAGGATTTTACTATCATAATGGTTAAAAAGTAACAGCTAGCTTTGATCTAATAAAATACAACTCACTTTGCAAATTTAGATCTACATTTGTCTTATTCCTAGTTCATTGACCAGACTTCATAACATTCTCCATCTTTGATCTTCTTGGCAATGCTTCAAGTAATCACTCTTCACAAATTTCTTACTTTTCTTCTACTACTCCATTCTTCACAAATTTTCCAATCAACAACAACCATAAAACATCTCTTTTACCTCCTTAAATAGGTATCTTTGATCTAGTGTTGCTTAAAAATCACCATAGATCTTAGGGTTTGATCAGATTCATTGAATTTGTCCATCATTTAGTCCTTCTTTCTTGAAACTTCTAGAAAATTTGCATTAAATCCTCACCTTAGATTTCTTAACAAACTCAATTCATGCATTAATATTCCAACTCATCAATCCTTATCATTTACATATTTTGACCAGTTCGTAAATGCAACTATGTCAGCCTCTAATCTTAATTCTTTAGTAAACTAATAAAATTATGACACTTGGTCATCATTATGTTCTTTATCTCAGTCATCACTATGTAGCTCTATCTCTATTGTTCTATCTTGCTTGGCTTACACTTTCTTGCTCGACCTACTCTATGCTTAGTCACTTATTCAATTTTCTCTTTATCTTGCTCAACCATTACTATCACTCAACTAATACTAATTTTCTTGGCTATCTCTTAAGTTCCTTAATCTTATACTTTAACTTATTTATTGACCTTCTAAACTATCACTCGGTCAAGCTTAGTGTTTTACTCTCCTTCTTGTCTCTCATCAACCATCTCATCTAGACTTCAACTCAACTTTCTTCTTTTCTTAATACAATGATCAAACAACACATTATCTTGTCAAATACTAACTGATCAAGTGCCCACTATAATTCCATCATACTTACTCCTCTTTCCTCCATAAATTTACTAATTTATGTTGCTATCTCTTCTTTTCAAATTATCTTCATCAATCAAAATATATGGCACTCTACACAATTAGAAAATATCTTACTAAGGTTTGACATCAATGAAAACATAAAAATTGTTCCAATTATAGTTTACAATAATCTCCCTCTTTTGAATTAATGGTAATGTACCTATAATTACCATGAAAATGCAAAATTATCCTCCTGATTTTCACTGTAAACTCCCTCTGTGATCTATATCTAATCTTCATTAGTATCCTTAGTTTCATTTTGATTCTGATTCATGCAATCTGCTATATGTGTTGGAAAGATATTTTTTTAAGTGTAGAACCTATCATAGAACAATCATTATTTTGTTAGTGATTTCAAACCTGCTACTTGTTGGTGAGACAATTGCTTTTGGGTCTTAATGTTTTCATTTGTCTGATTGATTAAGAGGATTTGAAAAGATAAGATAACAAGAGTACTTAGAGAAAGGTTGAGTTATTTGGCATATAAAAGGAACACTAAGACCAAGTAAGACATTGATGATATGATGTATTTTTGATCTACTTAAGGCTAAAGTAATTGGTTACTTAAGCTAAGTCAAAAAGTGTTTTCATAAAAAGTGTCTTCCAAACCTAGTTGAGCAAACAGTGTAAGTCGAGCAAACTTAGTCTAGGTGAAGAAAAAAATTTAGTAGGTGTCGAGCATTAGTAAATTTTAGTTAGTGTCAAACATAAGAGAAATAATAGTGGTGACCGAGTTGAGAAGATGTAGTTGATGTCGAGCAACCCAGTGTTGGTCAAGCATCAGAAGATTGTTATTGCCGAGTGAATAGTATAGATGTTGAGTGACAAAAAAATGTGTTAAATTGAAGATTTGACAAATCTGAGCTGATTAATTTGATCTCTTGAATTGTGTGAAGTGTGTGGAAGATTTCTATGATGAGCTAGTGGCATAAAATTCAAGATAAACCATTTTGAGGTGAATTCAAGGAAGATTGTAGAAGAAGTTTGTAGAGGGACTAAAATAGAAAAGTGGGTAGATTCATTGAATCTTACCTAACCCTAAAATGGATGATTGTGGTTAAATGATAAAAGACCTAAATTATCTATTTATAGAGATAATAGGCCAGAAGAAAAGGTTGTCATTTGCAAGAACCTAGGGAAGACAAGAAGTCTAGGGTTTTGCTTCATATGATGGCCAAATAGAAGAAACTATAATTAGCATACAAAGAAAGAAGGCTTAAGAGGTTTAATTCTTGAAGGGTGGACAAGCTATCAGAGATGAAGAGTATGAATGCTATGAAGAATGGAGGATTGAATCAAAGATCTATAATTTGCAAGTGAGTTGTACTTTATTATTAGATCAAGTCTTGTTGTTACTTTCTAAAAATTGTATTAGTTTGGATAAATCCTTTGGATTAAGGTTGACCTAATAATCATTTTTTAAATCCTTTAACCAGGTTATATTCTAATGGAATGTTCTAAAGTCCTCTAACAAGGCTTACTCCTAATAGGGTGATTGAAGTCCTTTAACCAGGTCACATTTAACAGTGTGTGTTGTAACCTTTAATAGGGTTGGCCTTTTAATAGGGCATCACTTTAGAAGAGTGAAATTGGGTAGAATATTATTGGTGGTTTTTTCCTAATTAGGTTTCTACGTAAAATCCTTGTGTCAAATTGTGTGAATGATTTTGTGGTATTTCATGTTTACATTTCAGTAAAGTTATTTGACCTAGGATATTGACCTATTAAGTTAATGTATTGGATGTTCTAATGGATGTATGCATGATATGGTTTTATGGATATGAATCTGTTAAGTACTGAAAAGGTTTATTTGTACATTTGGACCTTGGATAACTGATTCACCCCCTCTCATTTATGCTAAAGAATTTCAATAATTGGTATCAGAGCATTGGTGCTTGTAAAATAATTTGAAGGTACTAAAAGCTAAAGATCAAGATGTACAGAAAGGAGGTTCCCAAACTAAACAAGGAAATTTTCTTGCATGGAAAAGTTTGATGAAGCCACATCTAAGAGGTTTTGGAGATTATACACAATCTACCATTAACATTGAGCATGTTGATCCTATTGGAGCCCCTACTATTGATGATTTGAAAAAGAAGAAAGATCACAATTAGGAAATGTTAGAGCTTGCATCTACCCTAAGCTACTTAGAGTTTGATGACATCAAATGATGTAATTATTCTAAGAAGGTGTGGGATTCTGTAGAGATGATCTATGGAGGAGACACAAATGTTCTGAGAGCCAAAGTTGAAAATCTAAGAGGAAATTTTGATGACATGAGAATGCAAGAAGGTGAGACTATAGTCTAGTATTGTACAAGAATCAAAGATGTTGTGAATGCTATCATAGGTGCAAATGGTGTTATCAAAGATGAGGCTATGATTATAAAAGTATTGAGAACCCTGCTGCCTATCTATGCTATTAGAGTCTCTACCATACAAGAATTAAGGTGTGTTTTTGGTAGTAATCTAACCCTTGAAGGACTGATGGGTACACTCACTACTTTTGAACTTTCTAATTTTAATAATTTTAAAAATGAAAAATGTTGAATCTACTTTTAAAGCTAAACTACCACTTAAAGAACCTAAAGATAAGAAGAAAAAGTTCAAGCATGTTTCTAGTGATAGTGATAGAGATGAAGAAGATGTAGAAGAGCTTGAAGCATTACTAGTGAGGAGATTTCATAGAGGCAAAGGGAAATACAAAGGTAAGTTACCTATCATGTATTTCAATTTTAATGAGGTTGGTCATATTGCTGCAAGGTGTCCAAAGAAGAAGAACAATAGAAGTGGAGATAAATACAGAGGTAAAAGAGATGAGGACAAAAAAGACTATAAAGGTAAAGGAAATAAGTCTTGCTACTTTTCTGAAGAGGAAACAAAAGATGGATCTCATGACCATGATGCTTAATTTTTGTATGTTGCTATGAAAGATGATTTTGATGAAGATGAGGCAACTGCATTGGTATCATATGTGAACAAAAGTGATAGATGGATCATTGACAATGGATGTTCACATAAGATGACTGGAGATAAAAGTAAGTTCATGCCCTAAGTATTACAATAGAAATAGTGTTAGATTTGGTAATGATGAACTATGTCTAATAAAAGGTAAAGGATCAATCAAACTAACAAAAAAGATCATCTGTGAAAATGCTTACTATGTAAAAGGACTTAACTATAACTTGTTCAGTGTGTCACAATTGAATAGCTTAGGTTACAAAGTTGAATTTGATAACAAGAAATCTAAGATCTATGACCCTGATGGAAAACTAACTAGAAATGGAGATCAGACTAGAGGCAGTCTATTTTATCTTGACATGAATGATGTTACTTGTCTTGTTGTATAATTTGATGATGTGTGGCTATGGCACAAGAGGTTATGTCATGTTAACTTTGATAACTTAGTCAGTATTAATAACATGAAAAGAGTCAAAGGTTTGCCAAAATTGGAGAAACTAAATAATGTGGTTTGCAAACAATGTCAGTTAGGCAAGATGAAAAAATCTAGTTTTAAAAGTAAGACTCATTCCTAAATAAATTCTAGAATTTGTTCATACTAATTTGTGGGGACCAATTGATGTGTAAAGCTACAAAGGTAACAAGTACATTATCCTATTTTTTTATGATTAGTCTAGGATGATGACAGTTATGTTTTTGAAACAAAAATATGATGCTTTTCAAATGTTTAAGTGGTATCTAGCAAGAGTTGAAAAGGAGATTAGTAAAATCTTGAAATGTTTGAGATTTGATAGAGGTGGAGAGTTTACACCAAATGAATTCAAATTTTTTTGCAATGGTATAGGAATCAAAAGTCAAAATTCTGCACCAAGGACCCCTCCACAAAATGGGATTTCTAAAAGGAGGAAGAAATCTGTAATGGATTGTGCTAGAACATTGATAATGGAGAAGAATGTTGCTTTGAAATACTAGAGAGAAGCTAGAAGTACAACTGTCTATACCTTGAACCAAGTACAAGTCAAGAAAGGTACAAATTCCACACCTTTTAAACTATGGTATGGATACTCACCCAATGTAAAAAAATTTAAGGTATTTGGAAGCAAATGTTGCATTCTTAAGGACAACATGAATGGTATACTTTATGATAAAAGTGGAGAAGGGTATATTCCTAGGCTATTCCACAAGAAGTAAAGCTTATAAGTGTTTAAATACTAGCACTAAAAAAGTTGTGGAAAGTGCAAATGTGAAATTTGATGAATATACAAAGTAACATGAAGATGGACCTAAGAAGGAACCTAAAGAGTACAAAAATTTCATATGCTACTACGAATACATGAAGGTTGATGAAGCTGTGAACCAAGTTGCAAATCAACAACAACAAGTATCAGTGACTGTCGAGTCACATACAATGGATGTCGAGATACATTCAAGAATTGAGTTGTATTCAAGAGCCAAGTTGTAGATAGAAGATGAGGTACATTCTAATACTGAGATCATTGTACATGAAAGGAATGTTGACTTACATGATAGAGAAGTGCATAGTGACTTTGAAGTTGATAGACCCATTGAAGAAAGAAGAGTAGAACCAAGATTGTCAAAGTATGTCAGAAGACATCATCCTTATGAACAAATTATTGGAGATAAAGAAGCCAAACCAATGACAAGGAATAGATTGAGAAGTGATACATGTTTGTTAAGTAGGCATGAGCCTAAGTCAATGAAGCATGCATTAGAGAATGAAGACTAGAGTAAAGCCATGAAAGAAGAGATTGGTCAGATTGAGAAGAAAAAAAATGGACTTTAGTACCCAAACCAAAGAACAAGAATGTGATTGGAACCAAGTGGGTGTACAAAAACAAACTAGATGAGAATGGTGAAGTCACAAGGAATAAGGAAAGATGAGTTTGCAAGGGATATGTACAAGAAGAGGGAATTGACCATGGAGAAACATTTTTCCTAGTTGCAAGATTGGAAAGAGTAAGAACTTTGCTTGCTTACTCTACATACAAAGGTTACAAATTTTATCAAATGGATGTGAAGTCAACATTTCTTAATGGTATACTAGAAGAGGAGGTTTACATTGAACAAAAAGAACAAGGTATGTAGACTACACAAAGCTTTATATGGTTTAAAGAAAGCTCCAAGAGCATGGTATGAAAGGCTTCACAATTATCTTGTGAAGATTGGTTTTGAGAAGACTAATAACAATAAAAACATGTACTTAAAGATAGAAGGAGGTAAAGGGATTTTACTAGCTGAAATATTTGTTGATGATATCATATTTGGAGGAAAAAATGCATTGTGTAAGACATTTGAAAATTAAATGAAGAAAGAATTTGAGATGTCTATGTTTGGAGAGATAAAGTTCTTTGTTGGTTTGCAAGTATATCATATGAAATATGGTATTTACATCACTTAGTATAATTATGTAAAATAAATATTGAATTTTTTTGGTATGGAGGATTCAAAACCTATTAGTACTCCTATGGTGACAGGACACAAACTATCAAAAATAGATGATTCTGCTAAAGTAAATCAAACATTGTATAGGTTTATGATTGGAAAATTGCAATATGTAGTACATAGCAATTCTAACATTGCATTAGCTATTGGAATTGTTGTAAGTTTTTTGAAACTCATAAGGGGAATCATTTGATGGTTCTTAAAGGATCATGAGATACTTGAAAGGAACATAAAACTATGGTTTATACTACAAGAAGAATGATAAGTTTGAGCTAAGAGCCTATACAGACATTGATTGCGTTGGAAACATTAATGACAGAAAGAGTACAAGTGGTGCAAATTTTTTTTAGGAAAGATATTGGTCACATGGACCAGTAAGAAACAAAATTGTATATCACAATCTACTATTGAAGCTAGATATGTGGTTGCTACAGTGAATTGTACAAATTTGGTATGGTTCCAAAAGCTGCTCAAAGGAATGAAGGAAGAAATTATTGAACCTGTAGTGCTTTATTGTGACAATAAAAGTGCTATAAACATATCAAAGAACCATGTGATTCAGACAAAGACAAAGCATATTATAATCAAATATCATTACTTTAGAGAGTTGGTTCAAGATAAAGAAATGAGAATGGAATATATGAATACAAAATAATAGATATCTGATATATTCACAAAAGCTTTACCTAAGGATGCATGTGAATATCTAAGAGGTAAACTAGGGGTGATATCCCTATCCAAAGCTACTTAAGAAGGAAGAGTGGTTCCTTGCATCAACTGAGTTGAATTTCATTTTAAAATTTGGTGTAGTGGACCTTACTTTAGGAGATGCCCAAGGTAATGAAGGAGTTGAATTAGAAGATTTACAATCACATGCAAGGTGAAAGAGGGGGAACCTAAACTGATTATATCTGCATGAATACATAACAAGTCTTTGTCATTATTTTCAAAGAGGGAAATATAAGATAGAGGGAGAGATAGTACAGAGAGTTCAAGAGAGATGGAGATATAAGATATCAATGAGATTAGATCAGAGAAGGAAAATGAAAGAGGCACATATATTGTTGGAGGGAGAGATTTCAAAGATATAAATTTTCTTTTGGTATTGTTGTTGGTATTGGTTTGCCATCAATGCCAAAAAAGGAGATTGTTGAAAAGATATTGTTTGAAGTGCAAAACCTATCACAAAACAATCATTATTTTGTCAAGGATGTCAAACCTATTACTTTTTGGTGAGACAATTACTTTTTGGTCTGAATGCTATCATTTGTTTGATTGATGAAGAGGATTTGAAAAGATAAGATAACAAGAGTACCTGGAGAAAGGTTGAGTTATTTTGTGTATAAAAGGAACACTAAGACCAAGTAAGACATTGATGATATGATGTATTGTGATCTACTTAAGGCTAAAGTAAATGGTTACTTAAGTTATGTCAAGAATAAGTGTTTTCATAAAAAGTGTCTACTAAGCCTAGCCGAGTAAACTTAGTTCTGGCTGAGCAAAAAATTTAGTAAGTTTTGAGCATCAATAAAATTTAGTTAGTGTCAAGCATTAGGGAAATAATAATGGTGACTGAGCTAAGAAGATGTAGTTGATGTCAAGAAAACCAATGTTGATCAAGCATTAGAAGACTATTATTGTTGAGTGAACAATACAGATGTTGAGTAACAACAAAAAGTGTTAAACTGAAGATTTGATGAATCTAAGCCTACTAATTTGATTTCTTGAATTGTGTGAAGTGTGTGGAAGATCTCTATGATGAGTTGGTGGCACAAAATTTAAGATAAACCATTTTGAGGTGAATTCAAGGAAGATTGTAGAAGATTTTTCTAGAGGGACTAAAATGAAAAAGTGGGTAGATTCATTGAAACTTACCTAACCCTAAAATGGACGATTGTGGTTAAATAGAAAAAGACCTAAATTCTCTTTTTATAGAGATAGTAGGCCAGAAGCAAAGTTTTTCATCTGCGAAAACCTAAAGAAGACAAGAAGTCTAGGGTGTTGCTTCATATGATGGTTAAATAGAAGAAACCACAATTGGCATACAAAGCAAGAAGGCTTAAGAGGTTGAATTCTTGAAGGGTGAACAAGCTTTCAAAGATGAAGAGTATGAATGCTAAGAAGAATGGAGGATTGAACTAGAGATCTATAATCTACAAGTGAGTTATACTTTATAATCAGATCAAGTCCTGTTGTTACTTTCTAACAATTGTATTAGTCTAGATAAATCCTTTGGATTAAGGTTGAGCTAATAGTCATTTTGTAAATCCTTTAATTGGGTGACATTCTATTGTAATGTTCTTAAGTACTCTAACAAGGCTCACTCCTAATAGGGTGATTGAAATCCTTTAACTAGGTTGCATTTAACAATGTGTATTGTAACTTTTAATAGGGATCACTTTAGAAGAGTGAAATTGGGTAGCATTTTACTGGTGGTTTTTTCCAAATTGGGTTTCCACATAAAATCCTTGTGTCCAATTGTGTGAATGAGTTTGTGGTATTTCATGTTTACATTTTTACAAAGTTATTTTGACCTAGGATAGTCACCTAATAAGTTAAGGTATTAGATGTTTTGATGGATGCATGCATGATATGGTTTTATGGATATGAATTTGTTAAGCACTAAATTTTTTTATTATACATTTGGACCTTGGATAATTTATTCACCCCCCTCTCATTGATTCTAAAGAATTCCAACAATATTCTCTCTTCATTGCTTCTTTACACTTCTCCCTCTATGATACCAATTTTGATTCTACATTGTAGTACCAATAGTATTAGCTCCCTCTTTGAAATCTTCATGATGGTAACCATACTTCACCTGTATCCATCTTCAAATATTACATTCATATTATTCCTCTTGATATTGGATGGTAACTATCATACATATTCGACTGTACATATCATGTATGCATCTCTCTCTTTGTCACTTTCTATACTGACTGATCTCTAAAATATCACTCCCTCTATGATCACCATCTTCCTTCTTCCAATCTTATCATCGCATGCTTCTATCCTCCATTTTCACACATTTTTCACACATTTAGGTAGCTCCTAAAGTGTGGTCTTCTACATCAATCTATAAAATATTTTGATCATAACAATTGATGCAATAATACATCTCTTATTAGTTTGTTTGAGATAGGGTAATGACCCCTAACTTACCTCTTAGATACACATGTAAATACTTAGGTAGTTCCTTAGTCAATATATCATCTATATGTTCCTTTCTGTTTACATATTCTAGTCTTACTTCCTTGTCTTGCACTAGTTCCCTCAAGTAATGATACTTAATTGAAATATGTTTGGTCCTTGTATGCATCATAGGATTCTTTGATATTTTAATAGCACTTGTGTTGTCACAATATATCACCATAGTCTTAGTAATATCTTCCTTCATTCTTTAGAATAATTGCTTGATCCACACAATGTCTAAACAATTAATTGTTGTTGCAACATATTTAACTTCTATTGTGGATTGAGAAATGCAATTTTTCTTCTTACTTCTCCATGAAATCAATCTCTTTCCTAGAAAGAAAGTTCCTCCACCTGTACTCTTTATGTCATCAATGTTTCCAGCTCAATTAGCATTTGTACACACTTTTAGCTCAAACTTGTCATTCTTCTTATACCATAAACCATAATATTTTCTACCTTTCAGATATCCTAATATCCTTTTCACAACTGTCATGTGATTCTCCTTAGGATTAGCATAAAATATTGCAACAATACCAACAACTAATGCAATGCTAGGACTTCTATGAACAACATATTGTAGTTTGCCAATCATTGACCTATATAATGTCTAATTCACTTCAGCATAATCATCATTCTTTGAAATTTTATGTTTAGTAGGCATAGGTGTTCCAACTAGTCTTGAATCTTCCATTCCAAAAGTCTTCAATATCTCCTTGATATACTTTGAGTGTGTAATGTATATACTTCCTTTCATTTGATAAACTTACAAACCAACAAAGAATTTATTCTCTCCAAACATTGACATCTCAAACTCTTTCTTCATCTCATTAGATAATGATTCACACAACATATCATGTCCTCCAAATATGATATCATCAACAAAAAAATTAGCTAGAAATATCTTGTCATCATATTCACTTTTCAAGTACATATTGTTATTGTCATTGGTTCTTGAAAAACCAATTTTCACCAAATATGTATGTAATATTTCATACCATGCTCTAGGAGCTTGTTTCAAACCATACAATTCTTTTTGCAACATACATGTCATATTCTTATTGTTGGGATCAACAAATCCTTTAGGTGGTTCAATGTAGACTTCTTCCAGGATTCCATTAAAAATGCAGATTTGACATCCATTTGATATAATTTGAATCCTTTTAGAGCATCATATGAAAGTAAAATTCTTACTCCTTCCAATTGTGCAACTGGGGAAAATGTCTCTCTATAGTTAGTTCCTTCCTCTTGTGCATATTCCTTAAAAATCAATCTTTCTTTATTCCTTTTGACTACCTTTCTCATTCATCTTGTTCTTGAATACCCACTTGGTTCCAATCACAATCTTATCCTTTCGCCTTGGTACCAATTTCCATGTCTTTTTCTTCTCTATTTGATCAATTTACTCGTTCATTGCTTTAATCCAATCTTAATTCTCCAATGCATCTTTTTGTCTCAAACTCACATAGTAAACATGTATCATTCTTCAATTTGTTTCATGTCATGACTCCTAAATATTTGTCTCTATTGTGATGTGGATCCTAATCAGACTCGAAGGTTTATCCAACATGGTTTCCCCCCAAATTATTTCTATGGGGGTTTGGGTGAAGCATCCCTAAGATGGGTCAAGGGGCAACCCCTTTCGGGGTCCTAGAGTAGTGCCCCAGGTGAACTCCCTATTGCAGCATAGGGTGGGGTCAAGAGGCAATGACCCTATAGGGTTTTGTGGGCTAGTACCCCCAAAGTTAAAAGTGATTCTACTATTGTAAAAGGTGTCAGCTATTATTTTTCTATTGGATGACTTAATCTAGCCCTAATTTTGTAAGTGGCAAAAGCTTATATAAAATGTCTTAAGGTTAGAGATTTCATAATGTATGATGAGATTGTAGCTTCATGTGGCAGTATCAAGTTGTAAGGAATTGCAGATTGTAATCATTGGATAATAATAATATTGGATTTGTTGTTGGTGGATATAGCCTAGGCATTGGGTGAACAATGTTAAATCCTTGTGTCTTGTTTTCTCTTCTGTGCAATTTATTATTTTTTTCCATGGTTAATCCTAACAAGTCATATCAAAGCCAGACTATTGGCATTTTTTTTAAGCCCATGTTGTATTTTTTTTTCTTTAGCTATCCTCTACGGGAAGGTCTCATGGTTGAGTGGAAGTCGCATGATTGAGTGGGAGAAATGATAGACGAGGGTAAGATTAAGGTTGAGAAGCTTACTAGGAAGAACTTTTAGTTATGTAAAATGAAAATGCAAGTGATGCAATGCAAGGTAGGAGAATCCCCAAAGGAGATGTCCTAGTTTCCAACCAATAACCACATAGTGGAAACACAACACAAGATACACAATCTGATACTAAATCACAACTCTTTATTCATAACTATTTACATGAAATGTGATGGGTTGTAAGGTCTTCCCAGTTACGGCCAAATACAATACCAATTACAATAACAATTTTGCAAGATCCCCCGAGATCCAACCCAAACACTAGCTAGTCTAGATCCGCACTCTAGTAGAAACCTCCAAGGAAATCTCAACTTATGCTCGCAAGCCCACCAAGTAGCCTCCTTATTTCTAAACTGTAGCCCCTAGCTCTTTTCCAACTTTAAACAAGATCCAAGTGTAAAATGCCTCATATTTGGTGCTCTGTCCACACACTCTGGAAAACTTTACTACTCTACTTCCTCCTTCTCTCCAAGCTTCTAGTAAGAAGAGATCACACCTTGAAGCTTGATTACAAATGCTCGCATGCCTTGCTTAAATAGGCACTTACCACCCAAGATGTTACAAACAAAACCAATGTGGGACAATAGGTAAATGCAACTACCTTACAAAAAATATTTAATTCCCACCCAAATACAACTAAGCACCACCATCTAGCCCAAAAAATATAAAATACGTGATCTAAGGAAATTTCCACAAACTTCTAGAATTCCACCTACACACCTCGATAAATGGAATGACAACCATTTTTATTTATTTTTCTATTTATGCTACCTATGCACCTTGAAAATAAAAATTTCTCTTTTCTTCTTTTTTTCTATTTTAAAAAAAAAAATCTAATTTTTGTCACTTTCTCTTTCTTCCATTTTTTTTTTAATGCAAGATGCTCTTGCATTAGACTCCCCAAGTAGATAGAAAAGTATGCCCCACACTTTGACACCAAAATCAAGACCTACAACCATCTTCATCTTCACCAAAGGTTTCCACTCCATCAGGGACAAGAAAACTAATCTGTACATCATCCACATTCATCTATCAAACACTAGAATCTCAACCATCCAATCAACATGTTCACTCCTAGGAACAAATTGAACATAATGCTTCATCAACAAACCCTCATCCACATAAGCAACTAGTGAGTCCACACCAGCAACAAAAAACTCCATATCGATAGCAATATGTATATCTCCATCAACACATTCCAAACTCACAACACCAACAGTCTCATTGCTCACAACAAGATGCTTTGCAACATACAACTCACCACTAACAACAAATAGATCATCCATGACCAAGTCCTCTACAATCTCCATATCAGACTCAACCAAATGATCATGAAAACCAATCTCCATCCCAACATCAACAAGGTTAGGAATATCCCCAACAACAACTATAGGTTACTTTGTAGGTTCTATATCAGACTCCATAAACTAATCAACAAAACCAACCCCTTCCACTTCAACCTTGCAATGTTATCTTCTCTCTCGAACAAGTCTTCTAACTAGCCATACAACTCTCTTCTAGATTGGTAGACTCCAACTCCACAAATCTCTATGGAACTCAACCATCCCTTCCTTAACTTGATCAACCAAACTAACTTCAAACTAAGTAGACATCTCTAAAAACCTCTTCTCCACCACATTACAAAGATTCACAATCACCTTAGGGTCCATTCCTCTCAGAGTCATCTTCCAAGATCTTTGCAAACCCTCTACAATAAATCACCAATAGATCAATCTTTCAGCACAACATTAACCTTCCATCTTCACAAACATAGATCCATATGCATGTCCTCCCAAGATCCTCATGAGAACTACTTGAACTCTGTGATCGATCTACATGCTTAAGAAAAACCTTCACTCTGATACCACTTGATGCAGTGCAAGGTAGGAGAATCCCCAAAGGAGATTTTCTAGCTCCTAGCAAATAACCACACGATAGAAACACAACACAAGATAAACAATATGATACCAAACCACAACTCCTTATTCATAAAATAACTTATTACATGCAATGTGTCAGGTTGTAGGACCTTCCTAGTTACATCCAAATATAATATAAATTACAATAACAGTTCTACAAGATCCCTCAAGATCCAACCCAAACACTATATAGTCTAGATCCACACTCTAGTAGAAACCTCCAAGTAAATATCAACTTGTGCTAGCAAGCCCACCAAGCAGCCTCCTTGTTTCCAAACTACAACCACTAGCTCTTCTCCAACTTTAACCAAGATCCAAGTGTAAACTACCTCACATTTGGCACTATGTCCACACACTCTGGAAAAATTCACTACTCTACTTCCTCCTTCTCCCCAAGCTTCTACTAAGAAGAGATCATACTTGAAGCTTGATTACAAATGCTCACATACCTTGCTTAAATAGGCACTTATCACCAAAGATGTTACAAACACAACTAATGTGGGATAAAAGGTAAATACAATTACCCTACAACAAATATTTAACTCCCACCCAAATACAACTAAGCACCACCATGTGGCCCAACAAATATTAAATGCATGATTTAAGAAAATTTCCACAAACTTCTAGAATTCCACCTACACACCTTGATAAATGGAATGAAAACCATTAAATTTTTTTTTTCTATTTATGCCACCTATGCACTTTGAAAATTGAAATTCCTTTTTTCTCCTTTTTCCTATTTTATTATTTTATTATTTTTTCCTCTAATTTTTGTCACTTTCTCTCCTCCAATTTTTTTTAAATGCAAAGTGCTCCTACATTAGACTCCCCAAGTAGATAGAAAAGTGTGCCCCACACTTTGATACCAAAAGAAAGATCTACAACCATCTCCATCTTCACCAAAGGTTTCCACTCCACCAAGAACAAGAAAACCAATTTGAACATCATCCACATCCATCTGTCAAATACTAGAATCTCAATCATCCAATCAACATGCTTACTCCCAAGAACAAACTAAACATAATGCTTCATCAACAAACCCTCATCCACATCAACAACTAGTGAATCCACACCACTAGAAAAAAACTCCATTTTAGCAGCAATATGTATATCTCCATCAACACATTCCAAACTCACAACACCAATAGTATCATTACTCACAACAAGATGCTTTGCAATATACAAGTCACCACCAATAGCAACTAGATCATCCATGACCGAGTTATCTGCAATCTCCATGTCAAACTCAACCAAATGATCATGAAAACCAATCTCCATCCCAACATTAACAAGGTTAGGAATATCCTCAGCAACAACCTCAAGTTTTTTTGTAGGTTATGTATCAGACTCCACAAATTATCAACAAAACCAACACCTTCCACCTCGACCTTGAAATGCCATCTTCTCTCTTAATAAAGTCTTCTAACTAGCCAAAGAACTCTCTTCTAGATTGGTAGACTCTAACTCCATAAATCTCTATGAAACTCAACCATCCATTCCTTAACTTGATCAAACAAACTAACTTCAAATCAAGTAGACATCTCTAAAAACCTCTTTTCCACCACATCATAGAGATTCACAATCACCTTAGGGTCCAATCCTCTCAGAGCCATCTTCCAAGATCTTCGCAAACCCTCTACAATAAATCACCAACAAATCAATCTTCCTAAACAAGATTAACCTTCCATCTACAAAATCATAAATCCATATGCATGTCCTCCCAATATCCTAGTGCAAACTACCTCAACTCCAATGATCTATCTACATGCTCAAACCTTTGCTTTGATACCATTTGGTGCAATGCAAGGTAGGAGAATCCCTAGAGGAGATATCCTATCCCCCAAAAAATAACCACATAGTGGAAACACAACACAAGATACACAATCTGATACCAAATCACAACTCTTTATTCATAAAATAACTATTTACATGCAATGTATGAGGTTGTAAGGCCTTCCTAGTTGTGGCCAAATACAATAGAAATTACAATAATAGTTTTGCAAGATCCCTCAAGATCCAACCCAAACACTAGCTAGTCTAGATCCACACTCTGGTAGAAACCTCCAAGGAAATCTCTGTTAGAAATAGGAATTACTAACGAGAGGGTGAATTAGTAATCTATAAACTTCAGTTGCCAACTAGATATTATTTCTTACTTTAAACCATACATAACAAAGTAATAAAGTAATGTTTACTAGTAATAGTATTCATGCACAAAGATAACTCATAACACCATATTGTGTTAACTAGGGAAATTATGGCCAAGGGAAAACCCTGGTGGGGATGACACCCACTAGATAATGTACTGTTATATAAGTTCCTTGTTAGAGGATGGACCCTATTATGAGTCAATGAGAAAATTTAGTCCCTGTTAGGAGACTTCAAATATCTATTAGGAGATTCCAACCATGTTTGGAGTTGTGGTACAGTAAATGTAAGATGAGCTCATTGCCTAAACATGCACTTCCAATTACAAGAAGAGCTCACTGCTCGAACAAGTAATCAAACTTCTAGAATATAGAATCTTTCTCAGTTTGATCTTGAATCTCAAAATACCTTCACAAACTTTGTATATATCGCTTTCACAAAAGTTCACATACAATTGCTCAACACAACTTCTTCAAGATAGCACAATAGCACACTATCTCACTTTTTTCTCACAAGATATCCTTTGCATAAATACCATGCCTTAATAGAAATTGCTACTAGGTCAGCTAAGACCATAATACACTTTTCTAACTTAGAGTAAACATCTAGGATGTCTACCCTAATTGGACAAGTAATTATTTTGTAAACAAAATAATTCATTTCCTTTAATTTCGTTGTCCTATTTCATTTAAAACATGAATATCTCTATTCCATATAGTCCATACTAACTTCCAAGGTTATTCATTATCAACATGTATACTATCTCCATCTAACTTTGCTAATCATAATATGTCATCAGCAACAAGTTACAAACAAAACAATACACTGTTGTATACTAAATTCATAATTAAACATTTTTCTAAGTACCAAAAGCTTAGTATCTTTATTTCTAAGGTTTCCTATAAGCATGTACATCATGTGTTGCTATAAATGACAACAATTACATATCCTCATTAGCCAATTGTCAACAATCTCCCCCGTTTTCATTGATGGCAACAAAATAGGGAAAATTGGCTAAGTAACAAAAACTTAACAAAAATAATACAGTAACATCACATCTATTATAACTTGTTCATTTTACATATGCCCCCTCTTACAATTTGGTTTCATACTTTCCTAATTTAAAATTTTCTCATGCATTTTCTTCCCTTTACAATTTTCTTAATGTACTTCTCCCCCTTTGACAACAATGACAAAGGTTAAAATGTGAAAAATTATCCAAAAACTGTCCAAATTTTTTGTATTTCTACCTTAAGCTGATAGTATCTTCATGAAATCATCAATTTTTTCCTTAAGACTATCCATAACTTTAGTCCATGTATCTTTGGTTGCTTCAGTAGAGGTGAGAATTGTACATAAGGAATATGATGCAATCTTAGCTACATTAAGGTTTGAATATAAAAAGTTAGAATAAGTGTCCTTGGCCTTCACACATTCCTCTAACTATTTCTTAACAGTAGATATTTTTAGATCAATAGACTCTCTAAAATCCGATGTTATCTTCAAAATTTGTTCCTTCTAAAGTTCCAGTTTCTTAATATCATTGTGAATATTGGTTGCTTATCCTTCAAAATCATCAATGTTACAAGTTGGATGTTGTATCTAGCTAGATAGAGCTTCAAGCTCACTCATTTTTCCTTCAATCTAACTATCAATGTCCTTAGTCAACTTATAAGATAATGGATACTTAATATATAGTATCTTACCATCTTGTTGACACTTCTGAAGTTCCTTGATACAAGTATTAAGACTTATCAAATCATTATTAATATTTTGACAAATGGTGCTAAACAAGTTAGCATCATGTGAGATCTGTGTCCTAGATTCTGAAACACTCAAAAAATTAGTAAATTCCTCATCAAATTACTATAGCTTTTCTATCAGTAACCTCCATCAAGGTTTTCTATAGGCTATTCATTGTTTTATTCTTCTGAATAAGCTTTGATAAGGATGAGATCAATTCAATTTGATCATCATCATCAATTGCCAGGATAGCAAGTAAAAGCGGAGTAGATGAAATAGAAGGTTTAGTGTCATCTTCCCTTTGCTTCTTGGCTGCCTCTTTGACTCTACTCTCTTCTTCATCTTTCTTTTCTCTTTCCTTTCTTTCATTTTCTCTCTTCTCTTCCTCCTCTAATCTCTTCTTCTTATATTCCTTTATTTTCCTTCTTATTTCTTCTTTGGCTACTCTTTTCTTTCCATCCTATATGTTTTTTTCTTCTCATCTTCAAGTAAATTTTTCTTGCCCTCTTCTACTTTCCTCTTCTCTTCCTCTAATAACCTCTTCTCCTCTTCAATTTGCCTCAATTTATCTTCAATATCTTTAGAGTGATATTCAGTTGGTTCTAAACTCTCAAATGGGTTAGTATCCTCAATGTTAATGGTAAAATTGGTTTGATCTATTTGCATAGTGTCAGCTCTCACTGACACTTCTGAGGTTCTGGGTGTTGTTGAAGATGCTGCCTTAGACTCTACCATCATTTGACTTATGGTTGTCATAGTTTCACTTCTTAATTTGTCTTTCTCACCCACAATAAACAAAAATGGTCTTACCTTGTTCCTCAGGTATGATGCTAGATTGTTTAACAATATCTTGATTTCTTCTTTGTCATCAGTCTTGCAAATAGTCCTTAGCACAGACTTCTGAAGTTCTAAATCTTCTTCTCTAGTTGGGGCCTTCTTCTCAATAAGTCTGTCATAGAATTTCTGGTTTACTATGCCCTCAATATCTTTTAGTTTCATATTGTTGTCTATAATATATCTCATGGTAGAGATATGAGTCTAATATTTCTCAAAGTTATTATACAAATCATAGAATTTTTTCATCTAAATAAAGTTTCCTTCATTAGCAATAGCTGAGTTTATCTTTTCTATCTTTGGCTTCTAGGGTTGTCGAGCTTTTCCAGCTAATTTCTTAGAAGTGGTTACCTTCTCTACTTGTTTGGATTCTTCTTCTTCATTGGATTCAACAATTGTCAACAATGTCTTTTTCTTTTTTACTGGTCCAATGGCTTGTTGCTTGACCCTTTTAGTCTTTGTGGTCATAGCTTCCACTAATCTCTCAAATTTTCTCTTTAGTTCACTTGGTTGCACATTTGACACTGCCGCATAGGGGATGCTTTGTTTTGAAGATGTCTTTACAATAGATATTGACAAAGGTTGCACATTTAGTATACCTTGTTTCATCGTCTAGCTGACTACTTGTGACCCACTCTTAGTCATACTGGCCTCTGATAAAGCTTTCTTCATTATACTCTATCTTCTTGTGAGATGCCTTCTCCAAGAATGTTTGATGAGCTGATTGGGTAATCTCATCATAGGTTCCAAATATGTATTATGTTTTTTCCTTCTCTAATTTCAACAATAAATCAATATATCTAATTGTTATTTCATCACTCAATTCATAACCTAAGGTATTAAGAAATGTTTCTCAAGGTTCTACTCCTTAAATATAAGTAAAATTTGTATCAACCATAATACAATTATCATCTTTAAATCTATCTACAATTGTAGGTCCAATTCTGAATCTCTGTCTTATTTCATTCTAAAATGTCTTCATTATCAAGTTTCCACTATCTAATATCTTATCTATCAGATGTCTTCTACATACATCAATAATCTTCTCCATTGTACATCTATCACTGCTCATTATCTCTGTGACTAAAAAATATGGAAATCTTTTAAGCACATGAAAGAATATGTGATTGATTAGTGATTGAAATCTAAACACATCATTCTTAGTCCTTTTGATCTTTTCTAAGTTCTCAAGTAGTTGCATTCTTAGAATTTCATTGAGGTTAACTTGTTCCTTCTCTACACATATCTTGTAGGCTACATAGATTATTCTGACTGACAATTCATCAATCTTTGAACTTGCACATACATAGTAGGTAATGATTCTACTTAGGAATCTTACATCATCTTTCTTAATGGTGATGATCACCATGGCCTTTCTATTATACACTACTTTGGTATAACTTTCAACTTTCTTCTTAACCATTTTCTCACTTATGGGTACACTACCTTGTTTACTAAGACTAGTTACCTCATGAATAAGGTTGGCTAAAATATCAACTACACTATCTTGCATCCATAATTTCCCATCATGTATTCTACTTAATATGATCTATGTCCAATTCATGGTAGAAATGATATTTAAATAGGTCTAGTTCCTTCAAATATTCAAATTCAAGATTCATAGTCATATTATGGTTGAAAACTAATTCCATATCCTTGTTCATATATTCACTCCCAATAGATTCAAACTTACATGTAAGATAACTTCCTACATCTTCCAAATATACCACATTGTTCAGAGTAATGGATAATGCCAAGTTAGGGTTCCTTCTATAGGTTTCATAAAAACAACCTTCAACTTACGTTTGTCCTCATTCTCAACATTGTGAACTGCTGACACATCCATGATTTAAATAAATGTGAACTTTTATTAAAAAAATTCTATGAATAAATAATAAAAGACCTATTTCAAAAATAGGGTTATCTTCGAAATTGCCTTAACAAGTCATTTTTGAATGCTTTATGCTTCAAATGTATTTGCAATAAAGTAGAAATCAAGTTTGTACTCCATTTATTCCATCAACTTGAACTTGCATTAATTACATACTATACAAACAAAAAAAAGTTGTCAATTACCTTCTATAATCAAATAACTGCTCAAGGTCTTTAGATGCTACCTGAGGTTTTCCATAGCTTTCTTTTATCATGACAAAGCTCCACAAAACTCTTAATTCCTTCATAACTTATTTAGATAAGCTCCAAATTACAAGCAATCTTAGATATAGTCTACACTTAACTTCATACACCTTTTCCCAACTTCACTAACTCTAGTTTGATCTCTAGATGAAGTTACAAATTCTTGGTGCTGCAAACAAGCTTAATTCAGCTTAATTAAATTAAACTCAACAACTGACTTCATTCTTCCTATCTCATCATCTTCTAGCTTTTCTTTTGAGATGTCTAATCCTTTTACAAATGTCTCATTGAGTTCTTATCGAAGTTCACTGACTACATTCTTTTGTTCCTCATTGTCTTTTTTAGTTCCAGACTTCCTCTCATGTTTTCTTCTATCATTTCTAACATTTCTTCCATCATTCCTTCTATTTCTGAAATTTCTTCCATTGTTTCTTCTATCTCTGAAGTTTCTATCCATTCTACAATACTTTGATGTATGTTCAAAGTTGTTGCATAAATGACATGTTGGTATTCTACTTCTAGGATTCTGATGATCATCAAGTGCATGACAATTTTGAGCTATGTGTCCAAAGTTGTTAGACTTATAACACATTATCTATCTTTTTTTCTAATAAGGTCTTCTTTCTCTCGATGTCCTTTAATTAGATCTTCTTCTATCTACTGGGTTAGTATTTCTAGACATTTTGATATTCCTTTTATCATTATCATACTTAGGTTTCTAACAATCAATTTCTTTATGACCCATACCATGACAATTATGACAATACAAGTCCTTAACATGATTAAATGACTTATTTGTACAATCTCTTTTCATATGACCTATTTCATTAAATGAAAAATACGTACCTCTAAATTCATACCTAGTTTCCTTAGGAGATTCCAGTTGCTTTGGTTCATCCAAGATTTTAACTTCTTTGTCTTGACCAACTTCTTTAGGCTTATTAGAAGATTGACTAGATTCAATCTTATCATCAGATTTATCTTTTTTTTCCAGATCTAATCTAATCTCACGTTTCTTTGTAGACATGTTAAATACATAACCAAGACCAATCTTATCATAAGTAGGTCTCTATATTGACCTTCTCTACTAGAATACAGCTTCTCAAGTTGTTTCTTGCACTAAGTTAGTTCACCTTTCACAATAGTATTATTCTTATGAAGTTCTTCATAATCTTCTTTCAATGTTTCAAACTCAGATGGCTTCATTGCCAAACTTTCTCTAGGATCTACATTCTTAGTTTTCAAATCATATTCAACTTTGCTAGGATCACTCCTCAAATTCAACTTCAAATTGGTAATCTTCAATTCATGTTTCAAGATCTTGTACATTATCTTTAGCTTTGAATAATCATCATCACTAGTTCCAGATTCAGTGGATTCGGGCTTGGATATAATTTGGATTCTTTGTATCTATTCTTCAGCTTATCTCTTTCTTCAATAAGGAGATCAATTTTTTTAAGTACTTCTTCAAGGTTCTTCATCAACTGTTCCATATCCATTGGGATCTTACTCAAGTTGTTAAGCCTCTTCTGAGTAACTGAGCTCTAATACCAATTGTTAGAATTGGGGATTACTTTTGGGGGGGGGTGTTGAATCAGTAATCTAAAAACTTTATTTTCCAACTAGATATTATTTCTTAAACCATACATAAAAAAGTAATAAATTAATGCTGAACAATAATAGTAACCATGCACAAAGATAACTCATAACACCATATTTTGTTAACTAGGGAAACCCTGGCCAAGGGAAAACCCCAATGGGGATGATACCCACTAGATAATATACTGATATATAAGTTACTTGTTAGAGGATGGACCTTGTTAGGAGTCAATGAGAAAATTTAGTATAAGGAGTCCCTATTAGGAAACTTTGAATCCCTGTTAGAAGATTCCAACCCTTTTATGAGTTGTGGTATAGTAGATGCAAGATGAACCCACTTCCCAAACATGCACTTCCAATTACAAGAAGTGCTCACTACCCAAACAAGTAATCAAACTTTTGGAATATAGAATCTTTCTTAGTTTGATCTCAGATCTCAAAATAGCTTCACAAACTTTGCATATATCGCTTTGACAAAAATTTTGTATACAATTGCTCAACACAAGTTCTTCAAGATAGCACAATAGAAAACTATCTCACTTTTTGCTCACAAGATGTCCTTTGCATGAGTACCATGCCTTAACACAATTTTTTACTAGGTTGGCTAAGACCATAATATAGTTTTTTGACTTAGAATAAACATGTAGGATGTCGGCCCTAATTGAACAAGTAATTATTTTGTAAACAAAATAATTCCTTTCCTTTAATTCCATTATCATATTTCACTTAAAACATGAATATCTCTATTCTATATAGTGTGTACTGACTTCTAATATTATACACATCATCATCAACATGTATACTATCTTCATCTAACTTCGTTGGTCATAATATGATGTTAGCAACAAGTTACAAACAAAACAATACACTGTTGTATACCAAATTCATAATTAGACAATTTTCTAAGTATCTTTATATCTGAGGTTTCCTATAAGCATGTACATCATGTGTTTCTATAAATGAAAAAAATTACATGTCCTATTAGCTAATTGTCAATGATCTCAACTTGTGCTTGAAAGCACACCAAGCAGCCTCCTTGTTTTTGAATCGCAGCCACTAGCTCTTCTCAAACTTTAACCAAGATCCAAGTGTAAACTGCCTCACATTTGGCACTCTATCCACATACTCTAAAAAAATTTGCTACTCTTACTTCCTCCTCCCCAAGATTCTACTAAGAAGAGATCACACCTTGAAGCTTGATTACAAATGATCACATGCCTTGCTTAAATAAGCACTTACTAGCCAAGATGTTATAAACACAACCAATATGGGATAAAAGGTAAATGAAACTACCTTACAAAAAATATTTAATTCCTACCCAAATACAACTAAGCACCACCATGTGTCCCAACAAATATTAAGTTCATGATATAAGGAAATTTCCACAAACTTCTATAATTCCACCTACACACCTCGATAAATGGAATGAGAACCTTTTTTTTCCTATTTATGTCACCTATGCACCTTGAAAATAAAAATTCATCTTTTCTCTTCTTTTTTTCTTTTCTTTTCTATAATTGAGCACCTGACGCAATGCAAGGCAAGAGAATACCCAAAGGAGATGTCTTAGCCCCTAGCAAATAACCACACAATAGAACCATAACACAAGATACACAATCTGATACCAAATCACAACTCTTTATTTATAAAATAATTTTTTGCTTGCAATGTGTTGAGCTATAAGATCTTCTTAGTTACGGCCAAATACAATAGCAATTACAATAATACTTCTACAAGATCCATCAAGATCTAACCCAAACACTAACTAATCCAGATCCACACTCTAGTAGAAACCTCGAAGGAAATCTCAACTTGTGTCTACAAGCCCACCAAGCAGTCTCCTTGTTTCTAAATTGCAACCACTAACTCTTCTCCAACTTTAACCAAGATCTAAGTGTACATTGCCTCACATTCGGAGCTCTATCCACACACTCTAGAAAAATTCACTACTATGCTCCCTTCTTCTTTCCAAGCTTCTAGTAAGAAGAGATCACACCTTGAAGCTTTATTACAATGCTCACATGCCTTGCTTAAATAAGTACTCACCACCCAAGATGTTTCAAACACAACCAATGTGGGATAAAAGGTAAATGCAACTACCTTACAAAAAATATTTAATTCTCACCCAAATACAACTAAGCACCACCATGTGGCCCAATAAATATTAAATGCATGATTTAAAGAAATTTACACAAACTTCTAGAATTCCACCTACACACCATGATAAATGGAATGATAACCATTTTTATTTATTTTTATATTTATGCCACCTATGCACCTTGAAAATAGAAATTCCTCTTCTCCTTTTTTCTATTTTATTATTATTATTTCCCTCTAATTTTTGTCACTTTCTCTCTCCTCCAATTTTTTAAATTTATTTATTTATTTTAAATGCAAGATGCTCCTACATCACCAGGTTTATCTTTATCAGAAGGATTTATAATGGTCATTGGAAGGAAAACGCAAGAAACAAGGAACTTTGACAAATGAGGAGTAGGAAATTTTGGATAGAAAGGCATTTGGAAGCATTTGATTATGCTTATTGCAATTAGTAACATTTAATATTACAAAAGTGTGGATGACTGAAGAGTTGATGCAAACCCTAGCAAGGTTGTATGAAAACCCCTTCACTCCAA
Source organism: Cupressus sempervirens (assembly GCA_028749045.1). Lineage (NCBI taxonomy): Eukaryota > Viridiplantae > Streptophyta > Pinopsida > Cupressales > Cupressaceae > Cupressus > Cupressus sempervirens. The sequence continues at coordinate 477,242,862 of CM053788.1, forward strand.
ATAAGGTACTTCTTGTAAAGTGTTTATTTAATATGAAGATGGAAGGTGGATCTGTTGTAGATCATTGAAATGAGTTTAATACAATTACTAGTTAGTTATCTTCTATGAATTCCAATTTTGATGAAGAAATTAGGGCTCTCTTGATTTTGTGATCTTTGCCTGAAAGTTGGAATGCCTTGGTAATAGATATGATTAATTCTATTTTTGGATCTAATACCCTAAAATTTGATGATGTGATTGATGTTATTTTGAGTGAAGAAACTCATAGGAAAACCTCAGGTGGATCTACATTAGGAAGTGCTTTGAATGCAATAAGTAGAGGTAGAACGATTGAGAGAGGAAGTAATTTTGGAAATCATGAAAAATCAAGAGAAAAATCAAAGGGGAAGGGGTCTCAATCTAGAGGAAAAAGAGGTTGGTGGTACTGTGGGAAACTAGGGCATAACAAGAAAGATTGTTGGTCTTGAAAGAACAAAGGAGGAGATAAACCATAAGGGAACAAGGAAGAAAATGTGGTAAGTAAAATTTTTGAAGAGGATTCTTTGCTTCTTTTTTTAGAAAGTGTTGATGATTCATTGGTTTTAGATTTAGGGGCTTCATTTCATGCTACTACCCATAGAGGTTATTTCCTAGACTATGTCCAAGGGGATTTTGGGCTTGTTTATTTAGGGGATAATGAACCCTATTATATTGTTGGAAAGGGAAAAATTAATATCAAGCTATAGAATGGGAATCATTGGCTACTATAAGAGGTAAGACATGTTCCAAGGCTAAGTAGGAATTTAATTCCCATAGGGAAATAGGGTGATGAGGGTTGTGCAGTTACTTTTAATGACAAAAATTAGAAGGTTTCAAAAGGTTCCCTTGTAGTAAAAAAAGGTGTGAAATTAGGCACCTTAAATCTTTATGTAGGTCATACTATTTGTTCTACTTTAATTGTTTGAGAGAAAAATGAATGTTTAGGAATAGTTGCTACAGTTGAGCAGGGAGAATAAACAATTGTTGTAGATTCTAATATAAAAATATGACACAATAGACTTGGGTACATGAGTGAGAAAGGTATGAGACTACTTCATTAAAATAAAGTTTGACCAAGTCTGAAATGTGATAATGTGGATTTCTGTCAAAGTTGTGTATATGGAAAACAAAAGAGAGTGAGTTTTGTGAAGAGTGGAAGGAAAAGAAAAATGAGAAATTAGAGCTTGTGCATGTAGATGTATGGGGACCAGCTTAGGTATCTTCCCTTGGTGGCTCTCATTATTATGTTACATGCATTGATGATGCAACTAGAAAAGTATGGGTTTATTTTCTTAGACATAAATCTGATGCATTTCAAACTACTAAGAAATGGAAATGCTTGGTTGAAAATAAGACTGGTAAGAAACTAAAATGTCTCAAATCTAATAATGGTGGTGAGTATTGCAGTTATGAATTTGAATATTATTGCTCCACTAATAGCATTCATGGAAAGAACACTATTCTAAGGACTCCATAGGAAAATGAAGTAGTTGAATGCATGAACAAGACAATAATGGGGCATGTAAGGAGCATGAGGTTACATGTTGGTTGTCCTTAAACATGTGTGTGAAGGCTATCAATACTACTATATATTTGATTAATAGAGGTCCCTCTACTCCTTTGGGTTATGGTATTCCAAAGGAAGCATGGAATGGTAAGAAGGTGAGTTATTATTTTCTCAAAACCTTTAGTTTTGAAGATATTTCACATATAGATTTTGAAAATAGAATCAAGTTGGAAGCTAAGCCAAAGAATGTGTATTTTTTGGGTATGGCATTGATGAATTTGGTTATATGTTTTAGGAAGCAAGGATGTCATATTCAATGAGAAAGTGTTGTACAAAGATCTGTTGTAGTGACATGAGAAGAAAGAAAATGATTATGTAGTATTGGATGATACTCAAAAGGAAGATGTTCAAGCAGTCCCTCATGCTCTACAACAACCACAACAACTGCAACAACAAATACTACACACCCCCAATGAATGTTATAAGGTTAACAAGGCTAAGTAGACCTCTAAAAATATTTTCTCCCTCTTTGTACTCTATTTTACTAACTAATGTTGGTGAACCTGAATGTTATATTGATGAAGCTATGTAGGTGGATACTAAGATTCAGTGGAATTTTGTGATGATAGAAGAAATGGACTCCTTGTTGAAAAATCAAACTTGGGATTTATGCAATTTGCCTACAGGTAAAAGGGCTTTATAAAATAAATGGGTTTATAGGTTGAAAGAAGAGGATGGAGGTAAGAAAATATTTAAAACTAGGTTAGATGTACAAGGATTTGCATAGAGAAAGGGCATTGATTTTGATGAGATGTTTTCTCTTGTTGTTAAAATAACTTCTATTTGTATTATTTTAATTATATTTTCTATTGAAGATTTGCATTTGGAGCAGCTTGATGTTAAAATAACCTTTCTTCATGGTGATTTGGATGAAGAGATATATATGGCTATTGGAAATGTTATGATAGGATAAATTACTGAGAGGGGAGGGGTAAATCAATAACTTATAAAACTTTATCCTTAATTAGCAATTAATCCTTCATGTATATTTTGATCTAATTGCATGCATGAGAAATTGAAAACATTAAAGCATACATAACACTTTTGACACACAATTCTGGTAACCCAAAAACCTTCCAAATAGAAAGTAAAATTGGGGTGGGGATGATACCCACAAGCTTTATTACTGTAGTATAAAGTTGGCCTATTAAGGCTTACAATGATCGCTTTTGATGATCTACCCTGTTAGGGGCAATAAGGACTGCTAGGTCCACATTGCAAAAGGATTTACAAATATACAATGAAGTATGCATCGGTAAAGAGATTTACATAAGACTATTAGGTCTACCTTATTAAAGGATTTGACTAATCCACCTATTAGGATGAAGTAGTAGTTGATCTCCATTCTACAACTTGGTTTACTAAATGAGATTCCTCTGAGTGTATAAATCACCTTGTTGTGATATATAAATCTTTGATACTCCTTATACTATTGTAGCCTTTGTAATTCACTCATCTACTCTTTTCTGATGATTACATTACTTCTCTTTGATTATTTGGATGTAATACAATACATTACATATATACCAATCTAATTACACAATTACAAAATCAGCGATAATACAAGTTTACACAAATATTACAAAGTCTGCCAAAGTGTGGAAACTCAAGTTTTGAAGACTGACTCGGTGAGGTTCTAATACTCGGCATCCACTATCAATGCTTGGCATCATCATGCCCTCAATAGATGTAGAAGCTCAGTCCATACTGATCACTTCCAAGTAGTCTTGAACTCAGTCTGCACTGGTGACTCGGTGAATACTATAAAACTCAACATATAAACTGAATCACTTTTTTCATACTACATAGCTTAGTCAGTGCTATCACTACAAGCTCAGTATATATTGAGTCACTTGGTTAACATTGGGTAGCTTGGTTAACATTAGACTTGCATCACATTAGCTATGAACTCAGTAAGCACTGCACAACTCGGTTTGCACTAGTAAACTTAGCATACACTAAGATGCTCGGTTTACACTATTGATCATCACCATAGAAGTAAATGCTTGGTGTAAACTGAAATCTGTCCAAAGGACTTGGTAGCAACTATAGAACTCGATATCAACTAAAATTCTTGGTTAACACTATTAGCTACACAATATGCTTGGTATGAACTTACAATCTAAATAAGTGTATGTCACTAATAGCAAACATGACTGGAATGTCAACAATCTCCCACTTTGGTAGTAGTGACAAAAACACTTATCAATCAAAAATGAGTTCAAAAAATATCTTTATCCATCACCTTATGTCTCCAACTCGGTAGAGTATACTATTTTTGAGATTTTTCAAAATTGGTTTTGTAAGAGATATATTTCTATACATGGTAATGCTCCCCCATACATAATATAAAGTTTACTATACATATTTATACAATATACATTTAAATATATCTTCTCCAATCTTCTTTCAATTTTATCTCCCTTTTTCCTTACATCTTCTCACATCTTTTCACATCCTCTCCATTGCTTTTTCTCCCCCTTTCTTCTTACATCTTCTCCCCCTTTTTCACATTAATGCCAAAGATTTATGCAATATGTATTTACATAGTAATTCCAAAATGTGACAAGAAGTCTGAATGTACCTTTAGGATAAGTGCCAAAGTCTTGTCCCAATTCTCTTGCAAGAGCTTGCATGTGTACAATGCAATCCACACTTCTACTACCAATTCAATCATGTGGTCTGCAATGGAGAAGTTATTGTCATGCATGAGCATTTTTGAATGTGCAATGTGCTTATGAAGTGCATCCAATCATATTCTAAATATCTATCAAAGTTAATCTAATTCTTGCTTCTTCTTGGACCAATTTTGCCTACATATATGTTAGAAATATGATCTTATTGAAGTGGGCAGAGCTTGAACTCGAGTCAAGCTGCAATCATTGTGCACTTGCCTTCAGATCCTCATCAATTTTAGACAATTTATCTCTTCTCTATTTTGTGAAAATTGATGTATCACATAGCTTACCAAAAAGTAAAGATACATTAATGCAAGAGGTCTCTAGAGAGCCTAAAATAGTAGATAGTTATACTTGATAAATGGCAATTTGTTGAGCAATAAGTTCTTAAACTTTATTCTCAAACTTTTTCTTAGCTATCTGCAATAATTTGTCCTATCCATCCAAATATTCATTATATTTTTGGACTACCTCTGCCAACTGATACAAAATTGGTTAAGAAGTATCAATCTCTATGCCTAGAGCCTTTGCTAGAATGTTCTTAGCATCCTCAATGATTTTGAACTCTTTGTTTCTTTCTTCTCTAAGCCTTTACTGCTTGGCTTTCTTTTGAAGTAGTACTACAAAAAACTTCATCTAATCTAGATTTATATTTGAGATGTCCCATTTAGGAATGACAATATCCTCATCAAGATCTATATCATCTTCCTTTTCATTGCCTTTACCCAAAAATTTTGTGCTCGATTGAGGCTTGGTCTCAACTATCCTTGCACTTATTGTTTGCATACTAGGAATGGAAACAATTGTGGAAATGGTATGACTCACTATAAAAATGGATACTACACTCATTGAAATACTAGTAGAAGGAAAACTTGATGTAGCCAAAATTGATGTAGAGGGAAGAGTTTGCAGCTTGGTAGATGAAGTTCTTGGCACTACTGTCAATGAAGTACTGAGTTGGACTAGTGTAGAGATTGATTGAGTGCTTGTGCTTTCAATGCTAGTCAAAATGAATCATACTGAGGCTATTTCCATGCTTGATGTTATAAAAATTTTATTGGGAGAATGAGGAAGTGAGGCTATGACCATTGCAGCAATCTTAACTGGGTTAGTCTCTTCAACATCTTGTGTATCTTCCTTGGTAGCTTCCTGCCCCTGTTCCTCTTCATCATCTACATTATCAAAATGAGTCACCTCTTCATCATCTTTCTCTTCATCTTTCTCCTCCTGATCATCATCATCATCCTTATCACTTACACTTACAACAAAATCACTTAGTTCGTGAAGAAGATAGATATTCTTCCATGTGTTTGTAGGATTCTTCACAACATGCTCAATTTCTTTCAATAGAATAAGATAAGTATTGAATCTTAAAGTTAAATTTTATTCATTTTTCTTCAAAGATTATTTCACCTCCTTGTCATTAAAATTTACCATAAGCTACCTTAGGGTCTACTCGTATATATCTTTTGTAGTTTGCATGGCAAGCTCCCATCTTGGCTTAATCTTGTCCATTAAAGAATTAGGAATCTTATGAGTAAGTTGATCAGGTAAATATTTAAACTTACCCATCTTGGATATCAATATATCTTCTATTTGCTTCTACTCATTAGTAGTCCTAGTCTCATATTTTAGTGCCTTGAAGTTTTTGATGCTAGACCGTGATTCCAACTCTTTCATTCTTTCCTCAAATGTGGGTGGAGACCTCTTGAATATTATGTCTCCTCCTTTATATGTTTTCTTCCTTGATGATCTTCATGTGAACACAAAAGTGGATGTTTTGGTATGCTTGGTAATGATTACCTTACCCTTCTTCTTGAATAATTCTTCTTCTTTTGACTTTTCTTCATCCTCCTCTTCTTCATCCTCACCTTTTCCTTCAGTTAATAGAAGAGTAGAACTAGTTTTTAGTTTGGCAATCCTCTTCTTGCCCTTGTTAATTACCTGAGGAAGCTTAACTTTTAGTTCAATTCTGGGCTTTTCCTCATCATAGGTGCCAAAGTAAGTAGTCTTGGGATCAAATGGCTCATTTATTAATGCCTTAATTATGTCCTTAGTTTCATCAATGTTCACCTCATATCCTAGAGGTGTTACCCATGCAATTCTTGGCCTAACTGCCTAAATATACATCTTGTCACTATCTACCATGAAACAAACATCATCTTTATAATTCTCAACTAATTTCCTTGGAATCTGGAATTTGTTATTCATTTTCTCCTTAAATGCATCAAAATAGTTATCCATGATACTTGCATAGTTCTCTCCCATTTTAGCAATATACTCATTAATCTAATAAAGGACTGGTACATTTTTTCACCAAACAACAGTACTTTTTGATGGAAATAATTTCTAAACATAGAAAAATAAACATGTCAAGAGTGAACCAAACTTACATGGATTATTTTTGGAAGTCCTAATGCTCTCCATGTTTTTGTTAAATTGGTTCAACAGTAACTCAACAAGGTCAAGAGAAAGGTTATTCTTAACTACCTTGTATGCCAAATCAACTACTTCGTAGGATACACTATCTAATCTACTCAAACTACAGATCTTGTGGGAAATGACACGAATACTAAACTTTAATTCCATGTTAGTGACACCACTTATCTTCATTCCCCTTCCATCCCACTTAGCTAGGGTTTTCTTCTCTAGTTCAACCCAACCTAGGGTTTTAGTTGTTTTAGCTTTTGCCAACATTGGAAGACCAATTTTTGTGGAACATCTTCTTAGTTATTAGAATTAATTTCCCCAACGATAGCTAACCATTATGCACATGACTAAGGATAAATCTTATCCATTTCACTTGGAAATCTCATGGAATGTGAGGAATGTGAATTAAACCTTTTGCCTCAAGATTTTGATGCTCAGGTTTCAACACACCATCAACACATAAGTAATTCAAACATTCATCCATATCTAGTGTACTAATATCTTGAATTGTGAATTTGAAATACAAACATATATCATTAACTAACAATATCTTGGGAGGGATTTGAGACTATGCTCCACTCGGATCTAGGGTTTTCACAACTGTAGAAGTCAATTTGAAATCTAGTGCCTTCCATTCCACACCACAAACCAACATGTCCAAACCTCTTTTTTCTTTTTTGTTGGTGGATGCCATCTTTGCTTGGTGGGGTTTGAGAGAATTCAAAAACTTTTGGTAACAATTTGCTCAAATTGCTTGATTTCTTGGAAGATCATTCTGTGCAAATAGCTCTTGAAAATTCATGGTGAGAAATGACTTCAATTTCATCCTTTTTATCAAATTTCACCATAAATTCCTAGTATGAATGTTCACTCAAGTGACAGACTATCATCCACTTCACTTGCATTGAATACTCAGTAAAGTCTTTCATGATTGAATAACCACAAAAAGCTTAGTTACTCCCAACCTTGCTCGGTAGAGTCTATAACCCGACCTCACTCGATAAGAATAGAAACTCTGTAGTGACTATCATTTCTTACTCGATGATCCCTTTGCATCCAAAATGCTAATATGGATCTTTCATCCTATCAACTATAGTTGATATTAGATGTCCTCTTTAGTATCCTAGTTCTAGCTCTTCTTTGAGAAATCAAGTGGAAAGGGTGGAGTCACCCAATTCTTGAGTGACTTGATCATCATTTCTTGAACTTGCATTCTTCATAGACTTTGGAACCTATTGTTATCTCATATGGTTTCTGATGTTATAAGCTTTTGTCTTCTTTTCATCTTCAATTCTTCTAGTACTCATACAGTTCTTGACAAGATAACCAAGTTCTAAATAAATGAAACATCTTTTGGTAGTATCTCTTTTCCTCAATTGATGTTTTTCACAATTCATTCCAATTTGTCCAAATTATTCATAGTAATGACATCTGCACCAAGCATTGTAGTCCCAACCAAATATAGCTTTTACAATTTGTTTTTCTAGATTCAATATCTTAGTTTTGCATTCTGATGACTTGTGCCCATGCTTCTTACATTTGTGACATTTGCCTTAAATTTTGATTTTTCTTTGCATTCATTTTCTCTATGACCATGGTGATTAAAATTGTAGCATTTTTCATTGAATTTTCTTTCCCATTACTCCAACATTTGTTTGATGTATGACCTATCTTACCACAATGATTGCAAGTAAGTTTATTCTTTTGAGCTGCTTGCTTGGATGATTCATCTTCTTCTATATATCCAATTCCTGCTTTTCCTTTTTGTCTGTAATTACTTTGCTCATTCAACTATTTCATATCTACTTGGGATTTCATCATCCTTTCATTGGTTTTCCTTTCATTGTTTAGATCATTCTATAATCTTTCATTCTCTGTTCTTAGATTCATGATTTCTTCATTTGCATTAGTGAGTTGATCAATGAAGTGTGCTTGTTGAAGGAATAGGTGTTGAATTCCAATGTTCTTTCCTTATATCTCTTCTCTTATCTTGTTTTTCTCTTCCATGACTTCACACAATCTTACTAACTGAATTTCTTTCTCTCTTCTTAGTTTTCTTACTTCTTCTTGAAGAGTACTATTCTTTTTCAATATTTCTTTGATTGCTTCATCAGCTTCATTTGAATTGCTTGAATGGATGTCTGTAATACTTTCTTCAATGTTGAGTGGATCATTCATTTTTATTACAAGATCTTTTCTTCTTTTTAGGGATTGAGAGAGTTTCTCTTTTTCTTTCTTGAGTTGTCCAATAGCCAATTCCAAATCTAGCTTCTCATTGTCAATAGCCTTCTCAAGCCTGAATACCTCCATTGCCTTTGATCTTTGCTCAAGCTGTTAAAATTTTCTCTAAGAACCACAATGCTCTTATACCAATTGTTGGAAATATTATGATAGGCTAAGTTACTAAGAGGGGAGGGGTGAATCATTAACTTATAAAACTTTATCCTTACTTAACAATTAATCCTTCATGTATATTCTGATCTAATTGCATGCATGAGAAATTGAAAATATTAAAGCATACATAAAACTTTACTAAGAGGGGAGGGGTGAATCAGTAACTTATAAAACTTTATCCTTAATTATCAATTAATCCTTCATGTATATTCTAATCTAATTGCATGCATGAGAAATTGAAAACACTAAAGCATACATAAAACTTTTGACACACAATTTTGGTGACCTAGAAACCTTCCAAATAGAAAGTAAAACTGGGGTAGGGATGATACTCACAAGCTTTAGTATTGTAGTATAAAGTTGGCATGTTAAGGCTTACAATGATCACTTTTGATGATCTACCTTGTTAGGAGCAATAAGGACTGCTAGGTCCACCTTGCAAAAGGATTTACAAACATACAATGAAGTATGCACTCGGTAAAGAGATTTACATAAGACTGTTAGGTCTACCTTGTTAAAGGATTTGACTGATACACCTGTTAGGATGAAGCATTAGCTAATCTATGATCTGCAACTTGGTTTGATGAATGAGATTCCTCTAAGTGTATAAATCACCTTGTTGTGATAGATAAATCTTTGTTGCTCCTTATATTGTCATAGCCTTTGTAATTTTCTCTTCTACTCTTTTCTGATGATTACATTACTTCTCTTTGATTATTTGGATGTGATACAATACATTACATATATACCAATCCAATTACACAATTACAAAGTTAGCCATAATAAAAGTTTACACGAATATTACAAAGTCAGCTAAAGTGTAGAAACTTAGGTTCTGAAGATTGACTCAGTGAGGTTTTGAGACTCATCATCCACTATCAATACTCGACATCATCATGCACTTGGTAGATGTAGAAGCTTGATCCTTACTTATCACTTCCAAGTAGTCTTGAACTCGGTCTACACTGGTGACTTGGTAAATACTATGAAACTTGACATATAAATTGAATCACTTGACTCACACTACATAGCTTGGTCAATCCTATCACTATGAGCTCAATATAGACTGAGTCACTTGGTTAACACGAGGTAGCTTGGTTAACACTAGACTCGTATCACATCAATTGTGAACTCGGTAAGCACTGCACAACTTGGTTTACATTGTTGATCATCACCATAGTAGTAACTACTTAGTGTAAATTGAAATCTGTCCAAAGGACTTGATAGAAACTATAGAACTCAGTATCAACTGAAATGCTTGGTTAACACTAATAACTATACAATATGCTCGGTATGAACTTACAATCTAAATAAGTGTATGTTAGTAATAAAGAACATGACTGGAATTTCAACAATGGCACCACAAGGATTTAAGGTAAAAGATAAGGGGAACTTAGATTGCAAATTAAAGAAAAGTTTATATGGCTTGAAGAAAGCACCTTGGTGATGATATCTTAAATTTAATAGTTTTATGCATGAGCATGGTTACACTCGGTGTTATTCTAACCATTGTGTTTATTTTAAGAGCTTAGATGATGATAGCTACATTATTTTATGTTTATATGTTGATGATATGCTTGTAGCTTGGTCTAACATAGATCACATCACATTCATTTTCTATGAAGGATTTGGGGGTAGCAAAACAAATCATTGGTATGAAGATTTACAGAGATAGGAGAAATAGAAAATTGACTTTATCTCAATATGATTATATTGCAAAGGTGTTGTAACATTTCTCTATGGAGAATGTTATAAAGTTGTCAGCACACCTTTATGTGGTCATTTAAAATTGTCTAAGGAGATGTGTCCCAAGACACAAGAAGAGGAGGGGAAATGTCCAAGGTACCCTATGCTTCATCTATAGGAAGTTTGATGTATGCCATGGTATGTACTAGACCATATGTTGCACATGTAGTGGGAGTTGTTAGCAAGTATATGAGTCATCTTTGAATTGAGTATTGGAATGCAATCAAATGGATTCTCAAATATTTGACAAGGACATCTAGTAAGTGTTTACATTTTGGGGACTCTACTAATGATTTAAAGGGCTACGTTGATTCAAATTTGGTAAGGGATATCGATATGAGGCAGAGTACTACAAGTTATGTATTTACTTTTTGTGGTGCAAAAGTGAGATGGGTTTCTCGATTAGAAAAGGTGAATATTTTATCCACTATAGAGGTAGAGTATGTCTATGCTATAGAGGCAGCCAAGGAGATGATATGGCTTCATTTCTTCATTGAAAAATTAGGACATCCACAGAGGGATAATTATTTGTTCATAGATAGCCAGTGTCATTCATCTTACAAAGAATTATGCTCTATATTCAAAGACAAAACACATACAATTGTGGTACCATTTCATTCGGTTAGTTTTGGATGATGGATAGTTAAAGCTAAAGAAGATACACAGATATGATAATCCAACAGATATGTTTGCCAAGAAAGTAACAAGGGAGAAGTTGAACTCTCTTCATCTTTGGTTGGTCTTCTAAACTAAATAGAATAAAAGAATAATAGAGTCTAGGGTGGTTTTATATTCCAATGGGAGCTACATGTCTAGTTGCGCTATGATTAGTGTCCAAGTGGGAGGTTATTGTTGTGGATCCTGATCAGTCTCCAAGTGGGAGATTGTTGTGATGTGGAGCCTAATCAAACTCAAAGGTTTATTTGGCACAATTTCCCCCTAGATTATTTCTATGGGGGTTTGGGGGCAACATCCCCAAGATGAGATTAAGGGGTAGTGCCCCAGATGTGCTCCTTGTCATCGTATAGGGTGGGGTCGAGAGGCAATGATCTTGTGGGATTTTTGGGGGGCATCACCCTTGAAGCCAAAAATGACTCTACTATTGTAGAAGGCATCGACTATTATTTTTCTATTGGAAAATTTATTCTATCCCTAATTTTGTAAGCAACAAGAGCTTGTATAAAATGGCTTAGGGTTAGGGATTTCATAATGTATGATGATATTGTAGCTTCTTACAATGGTATTGAGTTGTAAAAGATTTTAAATTGTAATCATTGGATAATAGTAATATTGGTCTTATTTTTGGTGGACTTAGCCTAGGGATTGGGTGAATCACTTTAAATTCGTGTCTTGTGTTCTCTTCTATGGGATTTATTATTTTATGATATTGGATATATTAGTATGTAATTGTTATTTCTGTCTATGGTTAATCCTAATAGTCTTCAATGATTTAATCTAGTGTATGGTTTCTTTTTAGATATTTAGCTAAGACATGTTCATATATTCATTCTCCATGTGGTAATTCACTTGGTCTAGTTTTGTCATCTACTCCAAGTATTTCTCGATGTAACTTGGCTTCCTTTGTCTAGTGTTTGGTCACCTCTCTTTGTGACTTGGCTCTTATAGCTTGATGCTTAGTAGTGCCAATCTACTAATGCTTGATAGTCTCCTTCTTAGGTTCAGGTAAGTTAATTGGTTCACCTTCATAGATGTAGATAAAATTTCTATAATCTTCAAGTTTCTTCTTGCATTCTTCTTCATTCTTTTCTACAAATTCATCAACTCTAACATTTTCACTTTCCACAATTTTGGTAGTGTTAGAATTCAAACACGTATATGTCTTTCATTTATTAGAGTATCCTAAGAATATACCTTCATCACTCTTTGCATCAATTTTTCCTTTCCTTGCATCTTTCAATATGTAACACTTCCTTCCAAAAACTTTTAAACATTTAAAATTAGGTGCATAGCCATACCATAGTTCAAAAGGGGTTTTATTTTTACCTTTTTTGACTTCAACTCTGTTTAGTGTATAAAAAATATTACTAATAGCTTCTCTCCAATATTGGTGTGAAACATTCTTTTCCATATTTAGTGTTCTTGTACAGTCCATTATTGATCTATTTCTTCTTTCAACTATCCCATTTTGTAGTGGAGTCCTTGGTGTTGACATTTTTTCTTTTGATTCCTTTGTCAATGCGTAATGTATTGAACTCTTCATATACAAATTCACTTCCTGTATATAATCTCAAGCATTTCAAAATTTTACCTAATTCCTTTTCAAATCTAACCAAATACCATGTAAACATTTGAAAATTGTCAAATTTTTCTTTTAGAAACATCATAGTCATCATTCTAGATAAATCATCAACAAAAAGAATAAATTACTTGTCACCATAATAACTTTTCACTCCAATAAGACCACATAAATCAATATGAACTTTATTAGAAGAATAGGTTCTTCTCTTGAAACTATACTTTATTATTTTTCCCAGACATTGTTTGCACATCACTTTATCAATTTTTCTCAATCTTGGTAATCCTCTTACTTTTTCTATCTTACTAATGCTTGCCAAATTATAAAAGTTTACATGACATAGCCTGAATTGTTCAACTATGCTACACTCAACAAATTATATCTCAAACCATCAACCCAATATGAATTATCACATCTAATCTTGTCATTCAATATAATTGATCATTTACCCTTCACATAACATGGTGTATCATTTCCAAACTTAACACAACTAACATTATAGTGTTCTATTTTTTCAAACTTACTTGTATCACCAGTCATATGATTTGAGAAACTACTATAAATTACCTATTTATCATTCTTACTCATATGTGAGATTAAATCAGTTTTCTCAAAATTTTCATCTTTATCAAATTCATCTTTCATTACAACATATACAACTTCTTCATCATGTTCATCAAAATCACTATCATACCCATCTTCTTCAACAATGTAACAAGATTTCTTACCTTTTTCTTTGTAATATTTGTTGCCTTGGTTTTCTCTATTATCTCTCCTTCCTTGATATTTTGTTGTCTTTCCTTTTCTCCTCATCTCTATTAGGACATCTTGCATCAATATGACCAACTTTTTTATATGTAAAATAGATTATAGGAAGTTTACCTTTTTATTTGCCTTTTCCTCTTAGTAGCCTTCTTGCCAATAATGCTTCTAGAACATCAAGGTCATCATTTGACTCACTGTTACTATCCATGGGCTTACTTTTTGAACTTTTCTTTCTTTTGGATCCATCAAGGGTTAGTTGAGACTTGAAAGCATATTCAACACTAGAAGGTGTATTGCGGTGAGTCTACCAATTAGACTATCCAAGGCCAGATCATTACCAAGTGTACATCTCAGTTCTTGTATTACAGATACTCTAATTGCATAGATAGGAAGTAAATTGCTCAATACCTTGCTAATCACAATTCTATGATATATGTCTACGCCAACATCTCTATTACACTCACCATTTCTTTGATTTGGCCATAATACTAAGCAACAATCTCTCCTTTTTTCATTCTCATGTCATTAAACTTGTCTCTCAAACTTTCTTCTTTAGCCCTTAACACATTTTTGTCTCCTCCATGAATTTCTACCAACTCATCCCACATTTTCTTTGTAGTGTTACAATCCTTTACATCATCAAAATCAACATAACTCTGGGAAGATGCTAGATCTATCATCAATTGATTGTGCTCCTTCTTCTCTTTGATTTTCTCAATTGTCATGGGTCTAGGCACTTCAATGTATTCATTGTCCAAGTAGTATAGTGCATAATCTCCAACTCCAGATAGATGCAATCTCATCAAGTATTTTTATTATGGGAAGTTATCTTTGTTCAACTCAGGTACCTCTCTCTTGTACATCTTTATCTTTAGCTTAAGTCCTTTCAAACTTTCCTTACAAGCACCAATGGTTTGATACTAATTGTTAGAATGATAGAATAACTGAGAGGGGGGTGAATCGGTTATCCTCAAGTCTAGATGTACCAATTCAACTTTTAATAGCTTCAAACATCTTAAACAATCTCATGAATTCACTCGGCTAAAATAACAACTCATTAGTAAACCAACTTATTCATCTCATCACTAACTCTATGTTTAGTAAATGTTGAATAATAGAAATATATAATATTAAATACAATGCATCGTGAAAACAACATTCACACAAGTATAACACCAGGATTTAACATGGAAACCCAATTTGGGAAAAGCACCAAGTAGCATGCTACCACTTTTCACTCTTCTAAAATGAGCTTTGTTAAATGCCAACTCTGTTAAAGGTTACACACTATTAGTCGTGACCATGTTAAAGGATTTAATCACCCTATTAAAAGTGGCCTTTTTAGAGGTCTTTAGGTCATTCCATTAGAATTTCACCTTTATTAAATGATTTATAATATGACTATTAGGTCAACCTTGATTAAGGGATTTTATTGTCACAATGGTTAAAAAGTAACAACTAGGTTTGATCTGATAAAATAAAACTCACTTTTCAAATTCAAATCTCCATTCATCTCATTCCTAGTTCATTGACTGGATTTCATCATATTCTTCATCTTTGATCTTCTTGCAACCCTTCAATAAATCACTCTTCAAAAACTTCTTACTTTTCTTTTGTTGTTCTTCTCTTCATAGATTCTTCACAAATTTTTCAATCAACAACAACCATAAAACATTTTTTCTACCTCTTTAAATAGGTAGCTTTGATCTTTTGTTGCTTAAACATTACCATAGATCTTAGGGTTTGATCAGATTCATTGAATCTGTCCATCATTTAGTCCTTCTTATTTCTTGAAACTTCTCAATTCTTTAGATTAAATCCTTGCCTTAGATCACTTTAAAAACTTAATTCATGCATTAAATATGCTAGCTCATCAATCCTTATCATTTATGCATTTTGACCAATTAATAAATTCAACTATATCAGCCTTAAATCTAGATTCCTTCATAAACTAATAAAATGATGATAAATGCTCATCACTGTGTTCTTAATCTTGGGCATCACTATGTAGCTCAATCTCTACTATTCTGTCTCACTCATCTTACTCTTTCTTTCTTGGACTATTCTATGTTTGGTTTCTTCTTTAGTATTCTCTTTATTTTTGTCAACCATTACTATCACTCAACTAATTTTTTTTCACTCAGCTATGTCTTAAGTTCCTTAATCTTCTACTTCAACTTCTTCAATGACCTTGTAAATTGTCACTAGGTCAAGCTAAATGTTTTACTCTCCTTCTTGTCTTTCATCAACCATCTCCTCTAGACTTCAAATCAACTTTCTTCTTTGCTTAATTCAATGATCAAAAAACACATTATCTTTTCAAATACTAACTAGTAAGGTGTGACAACAATGATAACATAAAAATTATTCCAATTTCCAACAAAACTCACCTTTCCTTGCCAAGATGTCTTAAATTTTCAAGGTATTAACCAACATTTTATCAAATCTAGATGGACGTTGCAATTGAAGTGCAAAGTTCACTTTTGGGATCAAATTTTTGATAAAGATAACCATATTTTCATTTTCAAGTACTTTCCTTAGACATCATGCAAATATCTCCCTCCATCTCTAAAGGTAAGTGATGAAGGATTCCTCATTTTATTGTTTTCTATTACAAAGGCACAATATTGTTATAGAAATGTTTCATATTGTAAAAGTATATCTAGATGAAATTTTTTATTAGGTAATCAAAGGATTTTATTCCTATAGGCACCTTGGAGAACCATTCCATGGATTTCCTTCCCAAACTCTTAGGAAATAGCCTCATAAAATATATATGTTCATGCATGAACTCCATGCTAAGAGTACACAATTTCCTTATCTAGTTAGAAAATCATGTCAACATATATTTTGGATTGTACTTTGTTATAGGATTATATATACCCCATTAGAAAATAACTCTTAGTATTATGAGTTGTATGACTTGCTACCCATAATTGTACTTAGTTTTTCTCTACTCATATAGGGTGTTGTGTCTTGTAAACCTATATTTTTTTGTATTTAAGTCATCGCATAATTATAACTAGTTCTTTTATCATAAAGGAACCCTCAAGAAATCATATTTGATCCTAAAGCTCATATCTAGTTATATCTCTTGGCTCATATAGGAAAGATTGTATAGGGGATATAAGACATTTTTGTGCACTTTCTCTCAATCTTTATTAGTAATTGGGATATCTTTGTCAAGAAATATGTTCATTTTAGATATTCCTTTCTAAGTAAAATATTAAGAAAGTCCAAGTTTTTTGTTGTATCACAAAAACAAGAGTATACTCCACTATCACCTAATAATCGGCTACAAAGTGAATCTTATTAAGATGCCTAAAAAGAATAAACATTACTTATTTGTATGTCTAAGGAAACCTTTAAGGATTAGTAGTTTGAATTTTAAGTCTTCTTCAAGAATGTCTAGTAGACCATGGTTAGGATATTTAAAGACATCAAAATAGAGAATCCAACATCAAAGGTTAGGGTAGAATCAAATTGAAAGTTTGAAATCAAACCAAAATGTTCTTTATTCATAGAGTCTTATGATTATCAGATGCATGTTAAATAAATTTTCCAATATATGAGCTAAGGCTACCCCTATATGATTACTAATCCTAAAAACAATCAATAAACTACCTCAATATGATAAATACTAGATACAACTAATGATAAAGGTTTATAATATCTTATAAACTAAATACAATCTTCAACACTACTAGTTACAATCTTTGATCACCCTTGTACAATGTATTGATCAAGGTGGACTTGAAAGTATGGATAAATTTTAGAAAATGATAAAAATTTAGGGCTTGAGCCCCACAATAGGTATTACAAACGTGTGTGAATATTTTCCTTTTATCCTAAAATCACAAACACTTTAATGTATCATTATATCATTAGTTATTGAAATAAAATCAATCAAAAAACATATAAAACCAATTGAAATTGACATGTTTCTTTCTATTTATAAATAATATGATCTAACTTGGGTTTGGTCTTAGATTATTAACCTAGATCAATGACAATTCAGTTCTAAAATGGAAGATATAATCTATTACAATGCAAATATGCAAGATAAACATGGTCATAGTTATGAATTGAAATGTAATTATGTAAGATTAAAACTAGAAATCTATGATTTTAGCTCCTACATGATCTATTATGGTAGAAATTAAAGTTAAGATGCACAAATTAACTTAATAATGCTTTCAAAATGATGAATTAAGTTGTAGATACAATTTGACATTATTTAATAAAGAGGAATACATTGATGCCCAAATCAACAGATTGGAATTTTGACGAGATTACCTACTTAATTACTGAATTTCTAACTGACTTAGCCAACTAATGGGAGTGATTGACTATGATCCTTCTCCCCTACACTTAAGGTTCTATATAACCTAGGTGGGTGGGCCTATAAAGTAAGTTGATTTCCAAGTTCAAGGCTTTTTATAATGGATGATGATTATGTAAATATCTTTTACTTAGTTCTTTCAAGATGGAAAATTATTTTCTTGAATTGTAAACTAGATTTTGTATATGTCTATGAACTAAAATTATTTATTACTTTTGTTGGAAATTGCAATAGGAAAGGTAAACTTTTGAGAGGAGGGTGAATAAATATTTTTAACTTGGACCCATAAAACTTTCACCACACATCCATCTCATGCAATCAATGAGTAAACTAAAATAACATGTAAAGAATATACATCTAAATCATATGAAAATGTAAGAATTCACACACATAACACTAGATATGATTACCTAGAAACCCTCCAAGTGAGAAAGTAAAACTGGGGTGGGGATGACATCCACAAATCTTCACTACTACAGTAATAAAGTGTATCCAATGAAGGTTACAATTTTTTGACCATGAAACATGATCTACCCTATGAAAGGTCTACCCTATTAAAGGCTTACAAATACTATTAGGTCTCACCTTGTTAGAGGATTTCAACACCTTGTTAGAAGTGTGCCTTGTTAGAGGACTTCAACTTACAACTAAATAAGCACCCGTTTCATACGACCTGTTAAGACTACTCTATTAAGAGATTTGATTGAAATCATCTATTAAGATGTCTCAGCATAGATCCTGTGGTTGGCACTTGATTACCTGATAACAAATCACCTCTATACAATGTTTCTTGATCCTTCTTCATCAGATGTATCAATGTTGTATCCTTTTCTCTATTCTTTGTTCTGCTCTAACTAATTCTACAATTCACTCTCTCTTCATAACTTCTAAGTTACCTTGAATGCTCTGTCTGTGCATGCAAACTATCCTTTTCATTCCTTCAATTCCTTATGCACTCATATATAGTTTAGGGTTTTTTTCCTCCTTAAGAAGACTTTGGTGGCTTAGGGTTAGGTATGAATCTACGCTTGAGATTCATCCATTTTGCTGCTTAATCCTTCCCTTTTTTTCATTGGATGAATGTAATTACATAGGGAATCCAATTAGAGATTCATCCTTATCTCCAAAATATTGAAATAAAATCTTAATTCAACTCAAAAATGATTTACATAGTTGTTTGTGCCATTACAAAGAAAAATGTCAAAACCGTGTCACTTGGCATCTAAAGTCTCTGACGCTTGGCATGCACTGATCTTTATGCTGTGACTCAACACTTGCATTTCTTGACATCCACTATTTACTTGGCTCCTGAATCACTCAGCATGGTCTATCTGCTTGGCATTTGAGTGACTCGGCACATGAGTGACTCAGCACTCATTGTAACTGAGCAACATGGTCTCATATTTGCATGTTTTGCTTAGCATGTATTACTAGTTTAGCATGAACTAAGTAAATGGCTTAAGTGTGTTGACACTCGCTTGTCAAAACCAATCTGAGATCAAAAATCTCCCCCTTTGACATGAGTGTCAAAAACACTTGAATATACATTATCATCCTTGATTTCTTGAGCATAACATATCCATGACTCATCTTATATACAAAATTTCAAAATTTCAAAATTTTGCAATAACTTAGATACCTCAAAATATGATAACTCCCCCAAGTTGATATATCTATTTTGTATCCAAAATTATGTGCTCCTTCTAAGTAAATGTGTCTCTACTGATACACTTTGACTTCAATGTGTTGTGTTACCAATACTCTTTCATTTGATATGCTCTCCCTTATCTGATATCTACCCCATTTATACATATCTCCCCAAAAATATTTCTCCCTACTGTTATGCTCCCCCTTTCTTATTATTCCTTTTTGCTTATACTCCCCTTGTCTTGTTCTCCCCCTTTTTGACACTTATGTCAAATGGGCTATATACTAATTACATATGTTTGTCCAAAAAATATATATGGACATCCAGTATGATCTTGAGGGTTGCATCCTAGTTATCACATGCAACATCCAATGACTTAATTTGGATTGCAAGCTTGGCAAAAAAGTGGACTAGGCCATCTAAAGTAGAAAGATTGGGGTCTTTCTTTGGTAGAGTTTCAACATAGCCTAGCTCCTTGTGCAATATTTCCATGTGTGGGGTGAGGGTTTCTTGAATGCTTGTTAGTTTAGCTCTTATGTTAGCCTCATCTACTGTCAATATAGCTAATTGACTCTATGTTTGAAGCAATCTCCTAAAATGCTTCTCACTTTGAGTTGGATTTGTTGATAATCTTGCACCTGATGCAGATATTTGGCTTTCCAGACTTAGAATGTGACTCTTGGTCTCTTGAGTGAAGAGCGTTGGATTGCATAATTTTGTGTACAATGAGAATATGTTCTCAAGTACCTTCTCTACATCCTCAACCTTAGTTGCCAATGTAACTTGTTGTAGTGCTATCTCACTAGATATTTTCTCATTCACTTTATTTTGGAACTTCTTTTCTGACCATTCTAAAAGTTTGGCATTTGTATCAAGGTCTTCATTATTGACCTTTTCCACTATATATGTCAATTTTTCCATTAGTAGCTTGGTCCCTTTAGAATTTGGCAGACTAAATGCATCTAGAAAGATTTCCTTGATGTCTTGTAGTGCCTACTTCTGCCTATATTCTCTCCTAAGCATTTCTTGATGCTTTTTCCTTTCTAAGGCCTGTTGTAGTATGCCTATTTATTCTAGTGTCATAGTATCATAATCATATCTTGGTATAATAATTTCTTTGTCAAGGCTTATATCTCCATAATCAATTACCTTTTCAACCTTTGATGAACTTGGGATTGGCACTAATATTTGCAATGGAATAGCTTATGTGCTTGGCTTCTTACAAGTTTGTGTTGAAGAAGTGCCAGATGTTGGTAAAGCTACTGGTGCTTGAATGGCCACTTGTTCCTTCACCTTATGTGTTAACTCACTCTCTACAAGCTTTTCCTAATCTACCACTATGACTTGACTAGCACCTTGTTCTTGTGTTGTAGATGCAAATAAGTATATCTGGCCTATTTCTTTCTATCTTGTAGTGATGTCTTGTTCTTCTACTTTCTTCTCAACAGTATCAACTTTCACATTGTATCAACCTTGGTAGTTGTAACTTCAGGCATTTGAACCAAAGGTTGTACATTAGTAACTAAAGGGATGATTGAAGGTGGTTCTTGTGGATTCACCTTTTCCCTTGTAACATCAGTTACTACCTTTTGTAGTCCATCTACACTAACCAAAACTGGATTACCACAAAATTTGGCCTACAATGTAGATTGATCTAATATTTTCTTCAAGTCTTTTGTATTAAGAGGATTGATGTTATGAGCTGATAGATTAGAAACATCCTTGGCAATTATAGTTTTAGTAGTCTTAGTTATGTCATGGGGAGGACTGACACTTAGAAATTGTGTGTCATGCACACTCTATTCTACTTGTTGCTTAGGCTCAATTGTTGTCTTGTCATCTTCTTTCATCTTTGTCTCTCCTCCAACTATGTTATCTTTGTCATCATCTTTAACCTCTTAAGGTTCAACTTCTCCTTTCTTAATTATGGTTCATCCATAAATGAGTTTCCATATATGAGTTGATTTCTTTACAACATCTTCAATATTGTTTTGTAGAATGCTAAAGGCTCTGTATTTAGGTGTGAACCTAACTTCATATTTCTTTATAGCCTTAGAAATTTGTGCCTTTGTTAATTTAGGTATCACTTGGGCTAGTGTTGTCTTCTTGTTTTTTCTTTCCACATTTAGATAGTGAAGCTGCTTTTGCTCAACTATGTCATATAGACTTTTAGGTATTGAGTTGGAAAATTATAGGGGTGTTGTCTTGAATTTTTCCATCATGGCATATAAGGCTTCTTCAACTTGACTTTTCTCTTCTTTACCCAATTTTTCAAAATCAACATAACTAAATCCTAATAAATCTGCATTGTTTTTAACATTTTCACATATATTTTCAAGATCTAAGAGAGGATTGTAACTCACCACCTTGAATTGGTTGTTGTCATCTAACTTAGTTTTCTCTTCATTGGTATCTAGTTGTGCCACATATTACCTTCTTTATCTTTTCTACTCCTGACCTCTTTGCTCTATTTACTTTGCCTTTCCCTTATCCTTCTATGTTGTAGCACATGTGCTAGCTCTAGTTGTAGGTGCAGTGGGCTTTGGCTGACTTGGTTTGACAAGTTTTTTTGTCCTTTCCATAGGTTATGCCTTAGCCTTCCTTTTCTTTTGCTCTGTAGGAGTAGGGCCTCCCTCAACTTCTTCTCCCTTGGCACCTTTAGTCTCCTCCTCTTCTTTATCTTCTCTCATTCCTTGTGTCAATGCTAGAGGTTCTTGTGCTTGATTTTGTTCTTCCTCTTCATCCTCTTCTTCTTCTTCCTCTTCCTCCTTGGCACCTTCTCCAAGTTTTGCTTTTAACTTCTTTACTAGCTTGTCCTTCTTCTTAATAACTAATGTAGTTTTTAGTTACATAGTAATCTTGGACTTTAACATCTCATAGTTTCCAAAAAAATTTGTAGTCTTATCTACTTCTTCTGCTAGTAGAATTGTTATAGCTGTCGAGGCTTCATCTACATTTACCTCATACCATAAGGGTCTCACCCATCTTACCCTTGCTGTGGTAGCTTGCACAAATGTATAGTCAACATCCAAAAGAAAAAACACATCATTATAATGTTTTTCAACGAAAAACATTAGTATCCTTAGTCTCTACTTCATTGACTTTTTGAAATCTTCAAAGTAAGTAGTCATTAAGGATTCAAAATTTTCTCCTAGCTGCTCAATATATTCACCAATTTGTACTGCAGCTGATCTGTTGGTCTTCCATCAAATAGTACTAAATGAGGGGAACATGTTTTGTACATAAAAGAATATACAAATCAATATTGAACCAAATTTTCATTGTGCACTTTTTGTTTTCCTGATTGCTCCAAGGTTCTCCATCAGTTGTTGTAATTGTAGTTCTGCTAGATCATATGTATGATCTTTCTTGACAATCTTATATCCAACATCCATAGCTATATGGGGTACACTATTCAATCTAATGGATTGATAGAACTTGTGTGAAATTACCCTTACAACAAAGTTAATAAGAGGATCAGTGATTGTATCTATAGGCATACCTCTTTTATTCCAAACAGCTCCAGCATTCTTTTCAATCACTTCCTTGGAATCACTTCTTAGTGTCTTAGGCCGATCTAGAGTTGGGTAGCCAATAACCCTATGAATTATTCTCTTTTTTATTTTGATAGCTTCACTCTCTAGCCATAAGGAACCATCATGAATTTGGCTTAGCACTATTTGTATCCACTCTGTCTTAAATACATTTGGGAAACTAGGGCTTGTGTTAAACTCTTTCTCAACAATCTTGAATTCTTCTTTCAAAACACCATTTTCACATAGTTTTTTATATGCCTCCCTAATATCCATGTCACCAATGCTTCCTATCTTGAAATTATAACATTTTCTCACATCTTGAACCGTTATTACATTTGGCGGGATCATAAACAATGCATCAGAAGGGTTTTTTTAATATGTGATGTCAGGAATGGCTTTAAACGTGAGTTGCTTAACTTCATTACTCACTAATTGAACATTTAAAATTTATTTCCCTTAAAAAAATTTTGAACTTGATTCCATTGTGTGAAACTAGGGTTTATGAAAATTAAAACTATGGAGCTCGGCTCTTAATAAATACCTTTGGAGATCATTGCTAAAATCTTTCACAAATGTTTTGAATAGATTTCCAAATTTCCTTTTGCTCTGCTCACTCTTTCTCAATTTTAAAATGATGAAGAATGAGCTAAAATCATTCAAATACCCTTTAAAACCCTTGCAATAAATGCTAAGTACTTACACAACAGTAAGCTTGGCATCAACCAATTTTAGGCTCACTCAGCATTCATTGACATTACCACCACTTGGTAACCACTATGAGTTCGGCATCAACTAGCTAGACTTGCTAGGTCAACATCTTCTAGAATTCTACTCGGCACACATAGGAAACTTTTCATGCTTGACAACAACACAAAAATCTTAAAGATTTATCTTTGAATTCCTAACAATATCTTGCATCTTTATTCATGCTCATGTATCTTTTTCAGTTTCATCTCCTTTCTAGAATTGGTGTATGATATAGCCTTTAAATATTAGTCCCACATACCTCTTGATTGTTTAGTTTGATGAGGTGTGATCACCTGACCCATTGGTTGAAGTGATCCCTTCTCCATTTGATGTGTTGCACTCATCCTTTCTCTTCCATGTATTGCTCATCTCATCTCTAATATGTTCAACATCTGCCTTGCCTTTGCCTTTATCAAATTCACAACTTGGTGCCTTTGACCTAGTTGGCTAATATTTACTAATGTGACCAGTCTTCAAACAGTTGAAACATGTAGTTTGACTTAATCACCTTTTGTAATTGCCTCTGAAGTGTGTCCTAATACAATTTTTAGGAATATGTCCATATTCTTGATAATAATGATAGCTATATCTTCTATTATAATCCCAATTAGAAGAGTTGCCATTGTTCCTTACCTTTTTTTGCTTGTTTGATGACCACATGGGTTTAGATCTACATTCAAAAGCTTTATGTCCATACTTCTGACAGTTGTAGTAATATCCTCCAAATCTTTGTGTATGCATGGTTCTGATTCTATATTCATGTGCCTAATAACTTTGTTTGTTGCACTTATGAAAATGAATCATATTCTTAGGCTTGACATTTTGATTTGTAGTCTTGCTTCTACACACATTAGCAGTATGTCCTTTCTTACCATAATTATGACAAGTAGGTTTGGAGTTCTTAACTTTGGTGTTCCTTTCTTCTACACTTTTGGATGATTCTCCTTCTTTAGTGCTTGTATATCCTAGTCTAGATGTATCATTCTTGGATTTAGGAGATCTCAATAATTGCTCAAAGTATTTGATGGCTTCATTTGGTTTGTTGAAATGTTTAGAAAATTCCTTTTCTCTCTTCAGGTCACTCTACAATTGTTCATTTTGCAACTTCAATATAGTTATCTCAATGTCTTTGACATTTAACTCATAGTTGGCATTCATCATTTCACTTAGAGCATCCAATTGCATGTTGGAAATCTTGGTTAGCTCTGATGACTTCTCTTCAAGTTTTTTGCTTAGAATTCTTTTGTCTTCTTCAATCATGGCTTTGTCTTCCATATCTTTCTTCTTTTGTTCAGTTACCTCACATAGTAGTATAGCTTGGATTCTTGCTTTAATTTGAGATTTCTGATTTCCTCAGCTTGGACTCTATTCTTTTCCATTAGATTTACAATTGTTGCATCAAATTTATTAGATTTTCCATCTACAAATAGCTTGGTAGTGTCGATCTCTCTGTATTGTGTGTCATTCTCTGCAAAAGCAATTTATTTTCTTCTCTTCATAGATTTCTTTATTTCCTCTCTTGCTTCATTCAGTTGATGTAGTATGATATATATTTTAATCTCCTAGTTCTCAATGGTCTTTCCCAACTTGTAGACTTTCATTTCAAGATCTTTCCTCAAAGATGCAAAGCTTCTCTTTTAGAGAACAAGGCTCTGATACTAATTGTTGGAAATTACAATAGGAAAGGTAAACTTCTAAGGGGGGTGAATCAATAGTTTAAACTTGGACCCATTAAAATTTCACCACACATCCATCTCATGCATTCAATGGGTAAACTAAAATAACACATAAAGCATATACATCTAAATCATATGAACATGTTAGCATTCATACACATACCACCAAATATGATTACCCAGGAACCCTCCAAGTGAGAAGGTAAAACTAGGGTGGGGATGACGCCCACAAATCTTCACTACTACAGTAATAAAGTGTATCCAATGAAGGTTACAATGTTTTGACCATGAAACATGATCTACCTTGTGAAAGGCCTGCCTTGTTAAAGGCTTACAAAGACTATTAGGTCTCACCTTGTTAGAGGATTTCAACATCTTGTTAGAAGTGTGTCTTGTTAGAGGACTTCAACTTACAACTAAGTAAGCACTTTGTTAAAGGATTTCATATAGCTTGTTAAGACTACTTAGTTAAGAGGTTTGACTGAAATCAGTCTCAACATAGATCCTGCAGTTGCCATTTGATTGCCTAATAACAGATCACCTCTATACAATGTTTCTTAATCCTTCTTGATTAGATGTATCAGTGGTGTATCCTTTTCTCTATCCTTTGTTCTACTCTAACTAATTCTATAATTCACTCTCTCTTCATAACTTCTAAGTCACCTTGAATGCTTTGTCGACAATTCCTTATGCACTCATAGATAGTTTAGGGTTTTTTTCAGTTAGGTATGAATCTACAGCTAAGATTCATTCATTTTGTTGCTTAATCCTTCCCTTTTTTTGATTGGCTGCGTGTAATTGCATTGGGAATCTAATTAGAGATTTGTCCTTATCCCCAAAATATTAAAATACAATCTTAAGTTTGCTCAAAAATGGTTTACATAGTTGTTTGTGCCATTACAAAAAAATATGTCAAAACTGTGTCACTCAGCATCTAAAGCCTTTGACACTCGCCATGCACTGATCTTTATACTGTGACTCAATGCTTGCATTGCTCAACATCCACTGTTTACTCAGCCTCTGAATCACTCGGTATGGTCTATCTGCTTGGCACTTGAGTGACTCAGCACATATGTGATTGGAAACTCATTATAACTCAGCATGGTCTAATATTTACATGTTGTGCTCGACATGTATTACTAGTTTGGCATGAACTAGGTAAATGGCTTAAGTGTGTTGACACTCACTTGTCAAAACCAATCTGATATCAACAAATTTTTTCTATGATTTTTTCATTAAATAGATATAAAAATAAGCTAATATCCTTATCAAAATATTTAACAAGAGTTCTTTAAACTTGAAAAAAATTATTCATCAATAGATAAATACCTTATATATATCAAAAGTTACAAATATATGAGAGAGATACTATGTATAAACTTGTGAAATAGTATTACACCATCAACCAAATAGTTTCTAAATACTTTGAGTGTTTGAATATTTAAAAAGTAATCTTAGTGATTTTAACTTTGTTCAAAAGGCCAATAAGACAAACCAAAATATGGCAACAACTCTTTTAGTCTGATACTTAAATTGTAAGTTGCCCAGATAAACTCCACATAAGATTATACATTCAAAATTTATTTCAAAAGAGAAAATATAATAAAAAAATTATCCCCTCATAGATTTGATTGCACACTTATGAATATAAATGTAACATGCTAAAATTTCATAGTAAATAATCAACTGGAAATATCTCAAAATACCATCATTTCAATGTAACATGAAAGACAGTTATAATTTCTTATGCAATTATCTATTTTCCTTTTATTGACATAACAAGTAAATGATTAACTAATCTATTTGCTTTAGTCAAACCTCCAAAGAATAAGGGCAAAGTGATCAAGACTACACCAAAGAAAGTAGCTACTCCTATGATCATTTCCAAGAAGCCTAGAGGAAATTGAAGCTTTAGGAGGGTGATGATGAAGAGGAAGAAGAAAATACACCTATCATCCAACTAAAGAAGCCCCCACTATCCTTTGAGCAATAGTTAAAGAGATTGAAGGAGGGAAGTGGCATGGCTAGATTCAAATATATCAGATATGAATCCAGGAGAAAGGAGGAACACTAGTAGATTGAGGATTTTCTAGTTGAGAAGATGGAAAGATGGAAATATGATCCCAATGAGTTGAAAATCCAAGCTCTGCAAACCTTAAGGAAGTAACTCAAAGATGGAAAAATATTGTAAAACAATTTTGTAAAATAGAGGGAGACATCAAAGAATAGACATTGAAAAGTGTTATATCACACTTTACTAAAGAATAAATCAAGGAGGCCATGACCAAGCATGAAAACAAGTAAACTCCTAGATTTAAATTTTTTTCAAATTTTGTCAAATAAAATAGAAGAGGTTGTTTTGTCCACAAAAAAGTTGTGGAAAACTATTTTTGAGGAAGAGAATAAGGTAGATAAAGATGCAACACCAAATGTACAAACAATTGCGGTAATATCTTCTCTACCCACTTTTCTGAGCCAAGCCATTCTTCCATCAAGTGCAAAGAAGGTGGGGATTAAATAGGAGGAAGAAATTTCTTCATCCACCTAAGTAGTAACTGAAAAATAAACTCTGACTACCTCTAGGCTAAGTATAACCAAGTAGAAATCAAACAAGGATGAGGACACAATTGACAAAGGAAACAAAGAAGAAAGCAAGAGTTAACCAAATGGTGCAAAGAAGAAGGATGAAGGAAAAGGAAAATAAATTATACCTTCTTTGAGTGCCGAGGAAAAATAAAAGGAAAGATTACAAAAGAGATTAACCTTAATAAAGAGATTGTGATTCCAAATTGGGATCAACTAATCTCTTTTTTTAACAAATGGAGATCTTGAGTGAGCTATGGAGGAAAAGGGCTCAGTAGAGGAAACTCAAGGCAGAAAGGGACAAAGGAAAGGTTCTTGAAGACATCAAAGACATATTTTTGGATGTGATTCAAATTGAGGTAAATGATAAAGCCTCTATCATTGAGAAATTGATTGACATTTTACATAAATTCAATAAAGATTTAAATGGTTAGGAAAAACTTGTGCAAAGGACAGAAAGAAAATTTGAGAATAAAGTTTTGGAAAATGTAACCAAGAAGATTGTCATTGATCAAGTGGAATTGTCCATGCTTATTGCTACATTAGAAAGAGTTCTAAATAACATTGTATCTTTATTTGCAAAATTATGTGATACTTCAAATTTCACCAAGGAAATCAAGTTCAAATTGGCCAAGATTGATGAGGACTTGAAGAATAGTGCTAACCAGTTGGCACTTGACCCAAGTAATAGCTCCAATAAATTTGTGAACATCATATTTTTGATAGATTTATAGGCTAAACTACTAAGGGATAACACCAGGATTAGGGAAACATTCACAAATATTCAAAGTATATTGCTTCCCCACATGGATGTAATGTTGGATACAATTGTCCAATTGTGTGTTGTCTTTGATGTTACACAAATGTCATATCAGTTATCAGACAAAGTCTACTAAGCTCAGTTGGTCACCAAGGCAAAAGATAGAACCTACCAAGCGTTCTTAGACTTTACCTTGTGTAGAGAGTTGTTACTAAGCTTTCATGGTTAACAAAGGAAATTCAGTGTCTACCAAGCTTACTCGGTCATCAAAGGAAAATATGGTAGAAATCAGTGTCTACCGAGCTCTCACGATCAGCAAAGGAAGTTCAGTTCTTATCAAGTTCACTTGGCAGCCAAAGGATTTCATAGAATTTGCAGTGTTAACTGAGTTGAGATGGTTAACTTAGGAAACTATTTATAGAGCAGTGCTTATCGAGTTTGGTCAACCAATAAAGGAATTAATTGTTTTGGGAAATAAAGTTTATTTGTTTAATGTAATATTTGTAGCCGACTGATGTATGGTTTATTGGTAAATGTAACTTGTGAATGAGCCGACTTGATAATCTGAATGGTATATATAAGAGGTCAAGTTGTGAATTCTATGTGTGTGTGATGAATTTGATGTGATGTGAATATGAAGGAGGATTGATTATTGGGAGAGAAATTTTTTGAAGAATGATCAGAGATCATTGAGGAGCAACAAAACTATATTTGATCAAGGTGGATCTAATGGTGTAGAATAAAGATCTGTAATCAGCAAATTCGGTTGCATCTTATTCAAAGTTGGCTCCTAATAGGGCTCACTTTAGAAGAGTGAAAATTGGTAGCTAGTTTCTTGGTGGTTTTTCCCATATTGGGTTTCCATGTTAAATTTGGTGTCTCTTGTGTTCATGTTATTTGTTTTTATGTGCATGTTAATAATTGTGAATGCTTAAAGATCAGTAACAAGTTAATCTATTGAGTTACAACATTTTTGTGAATTTTTACCGAGTGACAGTAGTAAGTAGTTATTTAAAGACATCTAAGAGATTAGGATTTATTTTTGTGGTAACTAATTCACCCCCCATGCCCCACCCCCCCAACCCCACCCCCCCCCTCCCCTCTCAGTTACTCCATCTATAATTCCAACAATTGGTATTAGAGCTTCAGGTGCTTGTAGGAAAAGATTTCAAGGATCTAAGCCAAAGATCAGGATGTCTTACAAGAGAGAAATTTCAAGACTTAACAAGGATAACTTCTCAGCATGGTAGGGATTGATGAGACTTCATCTAGCTTCTATTGGTGACACAGGGCTGAAGTATCTTGATGAAAATATGCAGAACCTGTTGGCACATTATCTATCAATGATATTACTGAAAAGAAGACTCACAACAATATGATGATAGATATTGCATCTGCCCTAAGTTATGAAGAATTTGATGATATCAGGGATTGTAAAACTGCTTTTGAAATGTGGAATAAGCTAAAGGAAATCTATGGAGGAGATGATAATATGAGAAGAGCCAAAGCAGAAAGTTTAAGAGGACAATTTGATCAAATGAGGATGAGAGAAGATGAAAACATTAAAAAATATGTTGAAAGAGTTAAAGCAAGTGTTAGTGCAATCAAAGCATCTAGAGGAGATATCAAGGAGGAAATAGTTATAAGTAAAGTTCTTAGAAGATTACTTCCCATTTATGCAATCAGAGTTTCTGCAATTCAAGAAAGAAGATGTGAAGCAAATCATAAGATAAATTTAGAGGCCATAGTAGGAAGATTGGCTACATTCAAGCTAGATAACTATGATAATTATGTTCCAATTGCTTTGAACATGGAATCAACATTTGAAGCCAAGCTTTCACTCAAGGAGAAAGGAAAGAAGATAAAGGATTCTCAATCAGACAATGATGAAGAATCAGAACAAAGTTCAGATAGTGATCTTGAGGTGGTTGAAGCTCTGCTGGTAGGGAAATATTTAAGAGGCAAAGGGAAATTCAAAGGTAAGGTTCCTTTAATCTATTTTTCTTGTGAAGAAATTGGACATATCATTGCTAGGTGTCCAAATAAGTAGAACAAGGATGAGAAGAAAGGTCACAAATGCAATGGTAAGAAAGACTTCAAATCATTCAAGGACAAAGGTAAGAAAACATGTTTCATGGCTAAAGATTCTAATGATTCTGATGATGAAGAAGAAGATGAAATTGTTTACATTTTTGTAAATGATGAGTCTGATAATGATGAGGAAATGACACTTATTTCTCATGTGAGCAAAAATGATACATGGATTATAGATAGTGGTTGTTCTCATCACATGACTAGTGATAAAATTAAGTTTGAACATTTTGAAGACTGTGATGGTGGCAGTGTGAGATTTGGTAATAATGAACCTTGTTGCATAAAAGGAAAAGGAAGAATCTCACTAACCAAAGAACTTGTATGTGATAATGTATATTGGGTAGAAGGACTAAAACACAATCTCTTGAGTGTGGCATAGCTACTCAATAATGGATTCAAACTAGAATTCATGCATGTAAAAGCAAGATTGCTGGATGGAAAAGGAAAGTTGATTGGATTAGGTATTCAAACAAAAGGTAACTTTTTTTATCTTGAACTTAGTGAATGTTCATGCTTCATTGCTCAAGTTGAAGAAATTTGGTTATGGCATAGGAGGTTTTGTCATGTGAACTTTGATAACTTGGTGAAAATAAGTAAATTTAGGAAAGTAAGAGGCATTCCTAGCATAAAGAAACCTGAGGTTGGTTTATGCAAGAAGTGTCAAATTGGCAAGATGGGAAAGACTATCTTTAAAAGTAAAAACTATCAGTTTGACAAAGTTTTAGAAATTGTGCATACTGATTTGTGTGGGCCTATTGGAATTGAAAGCTATACTAGTGAAAAGTTCTTCATTCTTTTTGTTGATTATTACTCAAGAATGATAACTATCATCTATCTAAGAGTGAAATCAGAAGCTTTTGAGAAGTCCAAATGGTATTTGGCCAAAGTAGAGAAGGAAACAAGCAAAAGACTAAAATGTTTCAAGTCATATAGAGGTGGTAAATTCATTTCACATGATTTCAATAACTTTTGCATTGAAATGGGAATCAAAAGGTAGGTTTTACCACCGGGAACTCTTGAACAAAATGGAATAGTTGAAAGAAGGAATAGATCTATCATGGACTATGCAAAAACCTTAATGATTGAAAAGAGCATTTCTATCAAATACTAGAAGGAAGCTATTAGCACTGCAATTCATACTTTGAACTGAGTACAGCTAAAGAAGGACTCATTCAAAACTGCCTATGAGTTATGGTATGGCTACAAACCCAATGTAAGTTACCTAAAATTATTTGGAAGTAAATGTTGTATTTTGAAAGAGTCTAGAAAATGTAAATTTGATGTGAAAGGTGATGAAGGAATATTTTTGGGATATTCTTGCAAGAGTAAAGCATATAGATGTTTGAATTTGTCTACTCACAAAGTCATAGAAAGTGCACATGTGAAAGTTGATGAGTTTGCAAAAAGAACTAAAGAAGAAAGAAAAAGGGAACTAAAAGACTACAGGAGATTTGTTTTCATTGAACTTGATACAATGCCAGATACACCTGTCAATCAAAAATCTTCTACTCCAGAGTCTTCGGTAACTAAGTTGCAAGAAGTTCAAACCGAGCTAATACCTACCAAGCTGCAAGGACCCGAGTTGCAAACAGGAGCTACCGAATCAACAGCTACCAAGCCCAAGCAACTAGAACCAAAAATTGAAACACAAGAAGATAACAATGCAAGTCATTCAAAAGGCAAGGACCGTATGCTAGCCAAGTATGTCAAGAGACATCATGCACCAGATCAAATAATTGGAGATAAATTTGAAGGAACTATGACAAGAAGTAAGTTAAAAGGTACTTGTCTACTTGCTGATTTTGAACCTAAAAGTGTCAAAGATGCACTAGAAAATAAAAGTTGGATTGAAGCTATGAATGAAGAGATAGAGTAGATAGAGAAAAACAAAACATGGACTCTTGTATCTAGGCCAAAAGACAAAAATGTGATTGGAACTAAGTGGGTATTCAGAAACAAATTAAATGAAGATGGTAAGGCGTCAAGAAACAAAGCTAGACTAGTATGCAAAGGATACTCTCAAGAAGGTGTAGACTATGGAGAGACTTTTGCTCTTGTTGTAAGATTGGAAGGTGTCAAGACCTTAATTGCATATGCTACATATAAAGGATTCAAAGTTTATCAAATGGATGTCAAGTCAGCATTTCTCAATGGTATATTGGATGAAGAGGTTTACATTGAACAACCGGAAGGTTTTGTTGATCTAGACAAGAAGGACGTGGTCTGCAAATTACATAAAGCATTGTATGGTCTGAAGCAAGCCCCTAGAGCATGGTATGAAAGACTACATAGCTATCTTATTCAGATTGGTTTTCAAAGAACTAATGATAATAGTAGCTTGTACATCAAGGAAGGACCAAATAATAAGATTGATTTAGTAGAAATTTTGTAGATAATACTTTGTTCACAGGAAATGATGATCTTTGCAAAGAATTTTTAGAACAAATGAATAAGGAATTTGAAATGTCAATGTTTGGTGAGATCAATTTCTTTGTTGGTCTTCAAATTTAGTAGAATAAGAATGGCATCTACATCACTCAATCTAAATACATCAAGGAGATACTAAAAATTTTTGGTATGGAAGACTGCAAACCAGTTGGGACTCCCATGTGTACTAGATGGAAACTTACCAAGGATGATCAATCAAAGGAAGTGGATCAGACATTGTATAGATCTATGATTGGAAAGTTGTAGTATATAGTGCATACAAGACTAGACGTTGCCTTTGCAACAGGTATTGTAGCAAGATTCTCAGCAAAACCAAGAGAAAATCACATGATGGAAATCAAAAGGATCATCATGAGATATCTAAAAGGAACTAAAGATTATGGATTATGGTATAAACTTGGAGGAAATCTGGATTTAAAAGTGTTTACTGATGTAGATTGGGCAGGGAACATTGATGATAGAAAGAGTACAAGTGGAGGAGCTTTATTTGTTGGAAAAAGGTTGGTTTCTTGGACAAGTAAAAAGCAAAATTGTACATCCCAGTCCACAACAGAGGAAGAATATGTTGCAGTAGCAGTAAACTATTCAAACATTGTTTGGTTCAAATAGTTATTGGAAGGTATGAAGGAAGAAATCAAAGAACTTGTTATATTTTGTGACAATACAAGTGCAAGATAAAGAGATCAGATTGGAATATGTCCATACAAAGGAACAAATTGCTGACATATTCACAAAACCTTTACCTAAGGATGCATTCTTGTATCTAAGAGGTAAGTTAGGGGTCATTCCCCTATCAAAATCTCACTAAAATATAGTTTTAGTGATGCATCAACATGAACATAATTGAAGATCTATCAGTTGATGCAGCAAAGTAATCAAGACATTGCATATGAATCAGTACTTAAGGTATAGTGAAATTCATTTTGAGTTGTGTTGTCTTTGGCATGTGTTGTAAAAGAGGGAGAGTTTACTGTCATATCTTTCTAAAATTTGCAAGAAAAAGATAATTTATGCAAGAGGGAGAGATTACCATGAAAGAGGGAGATTATTGTATTTAAGGAGTTTTGTGAAATGAAATGTAAGAAGGTAAAGCATTTGGTTAGTGAAGACTTATTCTCAAATTTCATTCTGCTATGACATGTTGTGTTGCCATCAATGCTAAAGAGAGAGATTATTGGATACAATTGTCCAATTGTGTGTTGTCTTTGATGTTACACAAATGCCATATCAGTTATCAGATAGAGTTTACCGAGCTCAGTTGGTCAACAAGGCAAAAGACAAAGTCTACCAAGCATTCTCAAACTTTACCTTGTGTAGATAGTTGTTACAGAGCTTTCATGGTTAGCAAAGGAAATTTAGTGCCTATTGAGCTTACTCAGTTATCAAAGGAAAATATGGTAGAAATTAGTGTCTACCAAGCTCTCGCAATTAGTGAAGGAAGTTCAGTTCTTACCGAGTTCACTCGGCAGCCAAAGGATTTCATAGAATTTGTAGTGCTAACCAAGTTGAGATGGTTAACTCAGGAAATTATATTTAGAGGAGTGTTTACCGAGCTAGGTTGGCCAATGAAGGATTTCATTGTTTTGGGAAACAAAGTTTATTTGTTTAATGTAATATTTGTAGCCGACTGATGTATGGTTTATTGGTAAATGTAACTTGTGAATGAGCCAACTTGATAATTTGAATGGTATATATAAGAGGTCAAGTTGTGAATTCTAAGTGTGTGTGATAAATTTGATGTGATGCGAATATGAAGGAGGATTGATTATTGGGGGAGCAATTTTTTGAAGAATGATCAGAGATCATTGAGGAGCAGCAAAGCTATATTTGATCAAGGTGGATCTAATGGTACAAAATAGAGATCTGTAATCAGCAAATTTAGTTGCATCTTATTTAGGGTTGGCTCCTAACAAGGCTCACTTCAGAAGAGTGAAAATTGGTAGCTAGTTACTTGGTGGTTTTTCCCATATTGGGTTTCCATGTTGAATCTAGTGTCTCTTGTGTTCATGTTATTTGCTTTTATGTGTATGTTAATAATTGTGAATGCTTAAAGATCAGTAACAAGTTAATCTACCGAGTTACAGCATTTTTGTGAATGTTTACCAAGTGATAGTAATAACTAGTTATTTAAAGACATCTAAGAGATCAGGATTTTTTTTTTGTGGTAACTAATTCACCCCACCCTCTCAGTTACTCCATCTATAATTCTGACATGTAATGTAGAAACATCTTGCACATGCAAAGACAATGGTACATGATACAAGTTTCTTAGTTGTAGATCTCATGATGGAGTTATCAATTGAACTTTAGATTGAATTGCACATTTTGAAGGTATTGAAAGAAAATTGGGATAACACTATGTCCCTAATTTTGAAAGTGCATCATGATTTCCTCAATCATTTTTGTATAATCTTGTAAAGACATGTTTATGGCATTTGTAACAAAAATAAGGGGGAAATGTAGAGGAAAATGTATAGGAGGAAACATCTATGTATATTTAAAGGAATGTGTACAAGGTAAACATATATGCATATGTATATATAAATCAGATATATAGTTCAACAAAAAGATTTTGAAAAACCAAAATTCATTTAGTTGTAACCAAGCCATAGATTTTTAGTTCAAATTGAGTTGCAAACCCAAACATGTGGAAAGGGGGGGTTTGACTAAAAAATTTCATTAAGAGTTTTTTGGATTAATGACAGAATTGCACATGATAATTTTTTTTATCACTAATGCCAAAGGAGGAGATTGTTGACCCTATGGAAAGACATATTTTCAATTACTGACAAAACACTTAAGTCATTCATGAAGATTGGTTAATACTACAATTGAGCTTTCCTCCAATCAACATGCTTCAGTGTAGCTCGAGTAGATTGAAAGTATCTTGTGTTAACTGAGCACTATCATATGGGACAGGCATCACAGTGTAAAGTAAGTCAGCAATGTGAATTGAGCTATTAGTATTTGTTGAATTCTTAGTGTGAACTGAGCATCCAGTTTAAGTAAGGCATGAAAGTGTCACCTGAGTGCATGGTATCACCCGAGCATTTAGTGTTACCCAAGTACATAGTATCACCTAAGCATCCAATATTACTTGAGTTCACTGAATTTTTTGAGCATCAACATAATACGTAAGTGCACAATGTGACCCAAGCATTAACATTCAACCGACCTGAAGATGTAATTTGATTATTGTAAAGGCACCTCTTGTTCTGAAGCCAAATTAGAATAAAAATATTGTTTTATAGATATATAATAAAGGTGAATTATTTTGTCTAAAATAGAGAATAATAATATGAGAGAGAGATCAAATAAATCGAGCAAGTGAATATGGAATTGATGTAGGAGCATCCTAGGCTTTCTTGTAATCTTGTATGTTCAAGCCAAGTGCCAGTGGTTTCCAACTTTTGGTTGCTACCGAGTTGTTTAGTGGATGTCAAGTTACTATAACTCTAGTGGATGTTGAGTTACTATAGCTCTAGTGCATGTTGAGTTACTATAGCTCCTAGTGGATGCTGAGTGAACCTGTTGATGTTGAGTATTCCTATATGTGTTGAGTGCCAGTATTGGTCTTGGTTTTGTTCATGTTGAGTTGTCCATGAGCCAACTTTTGGCATTTAATTTATGTATGGGTATTTAATTTAGTGTTGTAGCTGACTTTTGGCTTGACCTATATTTAATTTAAGGGACTTAATTAAATTTGTAATAAGTTGGGCTGACTTGTGGCTTAGTTAGGCATAATTAAGGGGTCTTGTAGAGTCTTTGAGTAAGGATCTATTATCATCCAGCTTGGAGAAGGGGATGAAGAGTGGATGTGAATTTTGAAGAGCTAGGGTTGTAACTAAGGAACTAGAGGATTGCTTGGTGGACTTGAGGGTACAAGTGTGAATTCTTCTTGGTGTTCTTATCCAGTTGTGTAGCTGGACTAGCTGGGATGGGGTTTGTATATTGTTGTTTGTATTTGGACCTAACCTAAAAGGCCTTATAGTTAGGCATATTGCATGTAATCAATTATATCTATGAATAAAGAGTTATGATTTGGTATTAGATCTTGTCTTATTGTTGTGTTATTGTTTATATTCTATTGTGTGGTTATTTGTTGGGGGTTGGGACATCTCCTTTGGGGATTCTCTTTCCTTTCACTATGTCAAGTGGTATTAGAGCGAAGGTTTTCCTAAATGTGTGGATAGATCACTGATGTTGAGGCAATTTACACTAGGATTTGCAGAGAAGGTTGATCTTGTGGTTGATTGATCTTTTAGATTTGTGGATCTATTGCTTTGGGTTTACAAAAATCTTGAAAGATCCCTCTGAGAAGATTGGACCCTAGGGTAATTAATGATCTTAGTGATGTTGTGGAAGAAAGAATCTCAGAGAAGGTTAAAGAAAATTTTAGATCTTAGACGGAGGAGGTTAAAACTAGTTTTAGATCTCAGATAACATTGATGAAAGTGACATGATTGTTGAAATTATAAGTTCTTTAAGTGGTGTACCTAGGCATGTGGGTACTAAAGGTAGTTATAAGGAAGTTGTTGAAGAATTTGAAGTTGTTGGATCTAGTGGTGAGGGTAGAACTAATCATGTGGAGAGACCTATTGGAACTAGGGCTGGTTAGTTTTTGAGACCTGTATCTCAGTTGAAGTTGAAGCATAAGATGGAGGTTTCTAATTTCTCGAGTATTTTAACTCTTGAAGACCTGATTGATTAGATTGGTGAGTTGGAAGACTCTTTGAGCTTGAGGATATTGAGGATCCACTCAGAGTGAGGTTGGCACAAACTAAGTTGAAAGAACATGCTGCTCTTTGGTGGAAAGAATTGTAAAGAGACATAGAAGAAGAAGGTGAAATGAAGATCACTAGATGGAGGTTGATGGTGACTAAGTCAAAGGCTAAGTTCATTCATGTTGATTATGAACTGGGGTTGTTTAAGATATTAAAAAATGTAAAACATAAAGATATGTTTGTGAAAGACTATATTAGGGAGTTCTACAAGTTGACTATTCAGTTTGGTCATAAAGAACTATCATAGGAAAAGCTAGCTTGGTACATTAATGGTTTGAGGTTCAATATTTAGGATGAGGTTGGTATGCTACATATTTCTTTAGTTGAGGATGCTTATCAGTATGCTCTAAAGGCAGAGGATAAGTTGAAGAGGAAAAGTCAAGAATATGCTAGAGGGAAGGAGAAGCAAGATAGCTTGGCACAAGCTAAACTGAGTTTTGAAGGTGAAACTAAACCTGCTGATCAAAAAAGGAGAATAGGTGGAGGTAGATTCAGAGGTAATTATTTCAAATGTGGTAAAGAAGGGCATAGATATTTTGAATTCCAATTGGTAGGACAACTTCTATTGTGAATGAGGTTGTAGTTCAAGACAATCAACCTGAGCAAGGAGAAATTTTTTTGGTTTGATGAATACTAGTTTGTGAGAAAACATTGGATTCTTCTCAAAGGACTAGTTTGTTCAGGACTTGTTGTAAGTCTGGTGGTAAAGTCTGAAAGGTGATTATGGATGGTGGTAGTACTGATAACCTTGTTGCTAGGGAGATGGTTCAAAAACTTGGTTTGAAGAGAGTGAGACATTCTTATCCTTATAAGATTGGTCGGTTGCAAGGTGAACATGCTTTGGAAGTGAGGGAGCAGTGCCTTGTTGATTTCCAGATTGGGTAGTATAAGGATCAAGTGTCGTGTGATATTGTGGATATGAATAGTTTTCATGTGTTGCTTGGTAGACCTTAGCAATATGATTGTAGGGTTGTGCATGATTGTGTCAGGAATGTGTTTACTATCAGAAGTTTTCCCTGATTCCTTTGTAGAATGAAGAGCTCGGTAGGAGGAACCTGAGTATTGGCATACAAGTTGAGTTGGAAAATTTTGAGAGCGTTGGAGATCAGTGTGGAAGGAAAACCTGTAGCACACCTAAGGTGGATGTGAAGAAGTAGAAGAAGCACAAGGGAAAGGGTGTACAAGTCAAAGATTTGGAGGATATGTATGTGAAGAACCAATTTGGGATTTATGCGTTGAATCCTAGAAGATGTTCTTCTAGTACTAGAACATCTTTTTGAACCTGGGGTGTTAGATGCGAGAGCATCCTAGGCTTTTTTTTAATCCTATATGTTAGAGTCGAGTGCAAGTGGTTTCCAAATTTTGGTTGTCATTGAGTTTTTTAGTGGATGCCAAGTTACTATAGCTCTAGTGGATGTTGAGTTATTGTAGCTCTGGTGGATGTCAAGTTACTATAGCTCCTAGTGGATGCTAAGTTATTGTAGCTCCTAGTGGATGTTGAGTGAACCCGTTGGTGTCGATTATTTCTATTGGTGCTAAGTGTTCATGTATGTGTCAAGTGCCAATATTGGTCTTGGTTCTATTCATGTCGAGTTGTCTGTGAGATGACTTTTGGCATTTAATTTATGTATGGGTATTTAATTTAGTGTTGTAGTCAACTTGTGGCTTGACCTATATTTAATGTAAGAGATTTAATTTAGTTCATAATGAGCTAGGTTGACTTGTGGCTTAGTTGGGTATAAGTGAGGGGTCTTATAGAGTCTTTAAGTAAAGAGTTGTTATCATCTAACTTAGAGAAGGGGTTGAAGTGTGGATGCAATTTTTGAAGAGCTAGGATTGCGATTTAGGAACCAGATAATTACTTGGTAGACTTGAGGGTACAAGTGTGGATTCTTCTTGGTGTTCTTATCTAGTTGTGTATCTGGACTAGCTAGGATTGGGTTTGTAAGTGGATCTTGTTATATATTGTAGAACTAATTTTGTAATTGTTGTTTGTATTTGGCCCTAACTTGGAAGGCCTTATAATTGGGCATATTGCATGCAATTAGTTATATCTATGAATTAAGAGTTTTGATTTCGTATCAAATCTTGTCATATTGTTTATATTCCACTGTGTGGTTATTTTTTGGGGGTTAGGACATCTCCTTTGGAGATTCTCCTACCTTGCACTGTGATAGGAATATAGGAAGAAGATAGAGAAAATTGATTAACATGCTACCAAGCAATATAAAGGAAAAAATATAGATACATCTATCACAGTTAGGTGATTACAATCTTCAAAGGATCTATATCAACAAATCAAGTTGCAAACAAGGATCATCCTACTCATTGCATCGTAACAGTTGCATCAAGTAAATCTGCTAACAAGGTGGACCAAACAAGCCTTTATAAGATCTCTTAACATAGTACATCCTTCATTGTATTATTAAATCCTTTCACAAGGTGGACCTAGCAATCCTTCATACTCCTAATAGAGTAGATCACTAGAAGTGATCAATTGTAAGCCTTAATAGGCCAACTTTATTACAGCAGTAGCGAAGCATTGTGGGTGTCATCCCCACCCCACTTTTACCTTCTCCTTGGAGGGTTTATGGGTTACCAACTATTGTGTCAAAGTTTTATGGTGTTGGTTTCTTTATTGTGTTATATTTCATGCAAAATAGTAGATTAGACAATCTAATAAAGTAAAGCAGAAATATTCTAAATGAAAATTTTTAAGTGGTTCCTAATTCACACCCACGCCTCTCAATCACATGTATGGCATTAAATTTCCAAAAATAACAAGTAAATGATTAACTAATCTAAATTCTTTAG
The DNA here is from genome assembly GCA_028749045.1 of Cupressus sempervirens. Lineage (NCBI taxonomy): Eukaryota > Viridiplantae > Streptophyta > Pinopsida > Cupressales > Cupressaceae > Cupressus > Cupressus sempervirens. The sequence goes on from CM053788.1 coordinate 477,284,149, forward strand.
CCTATTCACATAGAAATAACTATCTCATCTAACTATAATTCTTAACAAGAATTTGTAAGATACTAAAATGAAATAAAGTGCCTGATTTATAAATGATTGCAAGAGATGTTATCCTTGAGTTGTATAAGCCATAGCTATTAGAGGAGAGGAGAAGAATTTCCATTGGGATTAATCTCCTAGCCATAGACCCTTAAGTATCCCCACACAATATCTACCAAAAAAGGCCCTCCCTACCCTAGGAATTAGGCTTGGGGCACCACTATCCAACCACTAAGAATCCTAGTGTTAGAGTGTCGACTACTTAGTTGACAAGGCCATGGACATCTTCCATCAACCTATCTTCTAACTGGCACTCTAACCTCTAGTAATCATAACATCAAGCATGGCACTAACCTACCTTGGCCGAAGATTTGTGAGGGCAATGTATAGTCCATCACCCACTGCTCGACTTGACAACAAGACTACATTAAGGACTATCATGAGATGACATGGTTTCTTTTAATAATTTACTTTCTTGTTTGAGTTACAGATGTTTCCTTATTTTATTGTGCAACAATATCCTTTGTTCACACCCTTCATCTTGACCATATTGTCCTTCCTATATGATTCATCAAGTGGATTAATGAGTAATGGTAATCCCAACCAATAATCTTCATAACTAGCTTTGGCTTATTAAAGATAAATATGAATCCATAACTTATTATTCATGGACAACTCTTCTATCATTATGGTGTGGACATTTAAAAAGGAAATTAGGTAATGTTTAAGCATTCATATAACATCTAGTATATCTACCATCCTAGCCTCGGTAGCATAATGATAGTTCCCTTTAATCAATTTAGTAATAAGTCCAAGCCTAAGGTAAATACCTAATGTAAACAATATAAGTCCAATAAGAAAAGAGGGTAAGTGGCCAAGTTCATCAAAAGAAGGTAAACACCCAATAAAATGAAAAAGGAGCAATCTAATACCAGAAAAGAAAGGGTTGATGAAGTCGAGTTCACCAAAATGTTCAATGGGCACCAAGCCATTTAAATATGTATGTGAGCAAAAGAGAGAAATTTTCAAATATGATTCCACTTCTAATCCTAATAAGATTAGCTAGGACCCAAAGGAAGAAGGTTTTTAATACTAAATCTAAATTACAAAGGAGAATACAATACAAGGAAATATACCCTTTGGCCCTTGATAAGATAATGTTAATGTAATTGAACTAATTGCTTAAATCATGTAAATCTAAATGTTATGTTAACATAATCATCCCAATTAAGACATAAATCTAGGGTAAAGATATGAAAGCAAATAAAATATAAAAGACTCTCCTTCAAATACATAGAGGAAGATGTATTTTAGCTCCAAAACTCATAGATCTGAATTGTTTCTAAACTTTTAATCATGGATCTTGGAATAAAATGATGAAAGGAAAAAAACCTAAAAATCTCCCCAAAAATAGAGACTGAAGGACTAGGTTGACTTGGGAAGATGTCCTACAACTAGGTTGACATAGTCTGGTGACTTGAAACTAACTTCTCCATAAAGCTCCCAAAAAGTAGGTTCCAAATTAACATAAAAAAGAAGGGTTTTGGGGGTTTTGTTGGGGGATGACTTTCCTTGGTCAATCCCTAAGTTAAGGAAATAACCATAAATGATAAATGTAAATGTAAAGGAGATAAGATAAATTTAGATATTCACCTCACTTGTAAAGTCCCTTGTTAATAAATATTTGTCATGATTTATGTTGTAGATCTTGAATTTGGTATGAAGAATGTAGGATATCTCCATAATTGCAATGGATCTACCATAATCACAATATAGAGCCATGGATGTAAATGTGAATCTATGAAGAAGATAATGAATGCCTCAATGTATATCTCATCCCTTGATGGCCAACAACATGCTAGATCTTGAAGAGAAAATGCTAACAAAATATCCTTGAATGCTTGAAGAAAACTTTCTTGCTTGAATGCTTTGGCGCCTTGCCTTGAGTGCTTGATGATATGTACATTCTTGATGTGAAAATGAATCCCCCAAGAATAATTTTATACTAATTTCTTGGTGGGAAAAGAGTTCAAAGTTGACTTAAGATTGATAGTTAAATGAAGAGTTAACTGCAAGCTAATTGTTAAGCAGAGAGTTAACTTTAGGCTGATAGGGGAGATAAATCAATTAATTTCCAAACTTGAGGACTTTTGAACCCTAAATTTTGCAACCACCAAGGACGAGGTTCACTTGGGTGGACCTAGTCCAGATTGACCTAGGCTAGGTCCACCTAGTCCTAATGAATAGGTTAGAAAGGCCAAAGAAAACTCTAGAAGGTGGTGCAGTTGAAATTGGAAGATGACTAACTGATTAGGAGATATGGTCAAAAGGGTGTCAAAATGAAACCTAGAATACCATGTGAGAGAGCAAGAGATGAAAAAGAAGAGTGAAATGGAAGAGGAGAAGAGAAAAAGTGACATTTTGCACAGGTCCATCCATGGTCCGAGACAAGAATTATAGAAAAGGGTGATAAAAGGTCTTAAAATGCAAGTGCATCCATTTTAAGATGGTACATTTATCCCCCACTTTAGTGAGAGTATGAGTTGCATCAAAATCACAATAAAGTAGATCAAAAGAAAAAAGATGATCTTATTACAACAAAGGAGACAAAGTAATCATCAATATAAGAACAATGCATAGATTTGAAGATAACCCAAAAATCATACCAAGCCAGAAAGGCTAAAGTACTCTAAGCCATACTTAGAATACATATTTTCCCCCAAGGAACTTAAATCTTCATCATATCCAAAATCACAATAAGAGAAATAATACTAAATATAAAGAAAGAGAGAGAAGAGGGTGTGATCAACTTTCCCAATAAGTTTTTTGTTCCTTATTGTGAATCACACAAAAGAGGATTGATTGAATAGTCTAGCAAGTTTGTGTCCCCGATAGTCAATCCCATGAAACAAAATAAAAGGAGGTAGGATCAAATGGTCTAACAGGTTTGTGATTCTGATAGTCAATCCTACAAAGGAAAGAAAAGGGGAGAATTGAATGGTATAGTGTTTGTGTTCTCAATAGTCAACCACACAAATTTTCTTTACACTCTTATGATATAGTACTCCTATATCATGAGAATGGTTTTTGTACATGTGCTATGATAGGTAAAATGGTCTAGGAAGTGGGTATGGCATGCTAGTCAACCAATCCAAGACATTTATAAAAGGAGAGAGTAGATGGCCCTATCAAGTTGTGTGTCATGCTAGTGTACCCTATATGATGTGCTTGAAAATAAAAAACATATGAAAAGGATAAGGAGACCATGTACGCACCCCCTCCTTAAGATGGAAAAATAATTTCTTATTTAAGTATCTTAAGGAATTGATGAAGGAGGATAAAACAATTTCAGCATCAAGATAGTATCCACGAGAAACACCCAGTCCAAACCAAAGAGGTCACAACTCCTATGAGGTCATGGAAGGGTACAATGCAGAGACACCATGCAATAAGTGAAAAAGGAAATCCTTTAAAAAGAGGGTACATTATTATGAGACTCCAAGGTAAGTGTTCTATCTACCATGAAGATCCAATTTCAAATGATGTAAGATTGAATGCCACATGATAAACAAATAACACTCAACAAAAGGAAATAGTGAATCGGTGAGAAAGTGAAAAAGAGGGAAATGATTTCCTTGCCCCCCAAGTATAAGAACAAGAGAAGAGAAATAAAACCTCTTATTCTACTCAGAAAGAAAGCCATGTATTACAATGAGCCCCCAAAAAGAAAGCCAACAACGTTACATGGCATGGAGAGACATGATAAGCACTTAAATGTTACTCAAAGAAATCAGAAGTAAAAGAGAGCTCATTATAAGTAGATATGTGAATAACCTAATAATTAATGAGTTATTGAATCTTATAATGTAAAGCATGACAATCATCAATTGAGTGATTGTGATAAAGGTGATACATGCAAATCAAAAGATTCATGAGTTTTTTACTATGTTTAGGCCTAGTAATCACCTTAGCAAAAAAAAATTAGGTAAGATAAGTTCTTGATTAGTAGGAGAAGATATGTGATGAGAGCCTGCAGGAAAAGAGTCAGATTCAATACTTTTTTGCACACATCTTAAATTATGATCAACACTGGTGTAAGAAGAGTTTGTATGCCCCTTGTTGCCTAAGGGCATATAATTGATGTCACTGGGTTCAATAGGTTCATCATGAGTGGAAGTAGAAACAAAGTTGGTGAAGAGAGGAGTTGCATGATTACTTATAAATGGAAGGTCCTTAACACTATATTCTCCAATAAGAATTGGTGTAAAATCTAAGGATCCCAAATTGTCACCTAGAATGGTACTTGTAGAAGGAGGATAATCATTAGATTCTTGTTTGTGTTGTTCCTCAACATTTAGACAACTATTTGGCTTAGTATCCACATGAAGAGTGCACATGACATTATTATAGATAAACTTGACTTATTGATTAAGAGTTAAAGGAACAACATCCATAGCATATAACAAAGGTCTACCCAAAAGAAGATTGTAAGTGAGAGGTCTAGGAATAACATGGATATGAGTACTCAAGACAACTAGACCTACTTTTATAGGTACAATGATTGTGCATAAATTTTGCTTAGAAATATTATCAAATCCATGAATAGAATTACTATCAAGTATGATATGTGAAAGATTGATGCTAATTTCTTTGAGCATATCCGTGGTACAAATATTAATCCCACATTTGTTATCAAGTAGAGTTTGACAAATAAGGTTACCATTGACTAGGATAGCTACCATAAGAATGTCATAGAAATATTGAATCTCTCTAGGAGATAAGTCATCATGAGTAAACACAATTTGAGGTGGTATAGATGTAGTATTCATGCATTTTAAAATTTAATAGATGTTATCTTGATTAGGAGATGGAGTTGGAAGAGTGGATAAAGCTTGTTTTAAGGCTTCATGATATGTAGAAGATGTTTGAAGAAGTTCCCAAAAAGAGATCTTGACAGGGGTATTGTGTAACTGCAATACCAAATCATAATCCAACCCAAGATTTTGAGAAATACAAGGTAGAGGGGGAAGAATGGATTTAGAAGGTGGAAGTGATGTAGGTTGAGGATTATTTCTTGTATGATAGTTGTGAGACACCATATGATAATCCTAAGAATCGCTATGTTCCACATTAAGAGTTATGGAAGGAAAACCCTTAAGGGTGATGAGAGGTTTATTTGATGAAGGGTAACCATTGAGAGTGAGAATAGGTTCAGCAAAATTAACATGATTAAGACCTTTCTTCTTCATAGACACGTCGCTAGAAGAGAGAACATTAAGGAGATTTTTAGTATCACTTTGTCCTAAAGAATCTTTAGAATAGGGATTGTAGACATATGTTAATTATTCATCTCTACTAGGATCATCGAATGAAGGCAAGGTCACATTGATGAAAGTATTTATAATGTCCTCCTCTTATGCTAAAATATCCCTAAGAGAAAGGTATTGCAGGAAGGTAGAAAATCATCCTTACCAAAAGTGTCCTCATAGATAAGGTTTATATTAGGAGAAATGTTAACATAAATCTCTAACTTTCCCTCACAAATAGAGAGATCATTAAGAGAGAAGTAAAAATCATAATCTTTCTCTAATAGTTCCTTATAAGCTTATGTAAGAGAGGAAAAGGAAACATCACATACCCTAGATTGATTCCTTTTATGGGAAATATGTCTTAAAGGAGGATGTTGTTTTATGGAAAAGGGGGTAGCGTAATGGTTGAAAAATACTCAACAACTTTTGCAACATGAGTTAAATGTATGCAAGGTAGATCTAACCATGCAATGCAAAAGAAGATTAAAAGAAGAGATAAAGCAATCTAACTTAATAAGATAGCCAAATATAATTCCAAAAATGCAAAAGGTATCGGGTTCACCTAAAAGAAGGTAAATACCTAATATAAACAATATAAGTCCAATAAGAAAAGAGGGTAAGTGGTAAGGTTCATCAAAAGAAGGTAAACACCCAATAAAATGAAAAAGGAGTGATCTAACACCACAAAAGAAAGAGTTGATGAGGTCAAGTTCACCAAAATGTTCAATGGGCACTGAGCCATTCAAATATGTATGTGAGGGAAAGAGGAGAATTTTCAAATATTATTCCACTTCTAATCCAAATTAGATTAGCTAGGACCGAAAGGAAGAAGGTTGCTAATACTAAATCCAAATTATAAAGGAGAATACAATACAAGGAAATACACTCTTTGGCCCTTGATAGGATAATTTGAATGTGGAATTGAACTGATTGCTTAAATAATGTAAATATAAATGCTATGTGAAAACAATTATCCCAATTAAGACATAAATCTAAGGTAAACATATGAAAGGAAATAAAATATAAAAGACTCACCTTGAAATGCATAGAGGAAGATGTATTTTAGCTCCAGAACTCACAGATTTAAATTATTTCTGAACTTATAATCGAGGATCTTGAAATAAAATGATGAAAGGAATAACACCCAAAAATCTCTTTGAAAACAGAGACTAAAGGACTAGGTCAACTTGGGAAGATGTCCTATAACTAGGTTGATGTAGTTTGGCAACCTGAAACTAAGTTCTCTAGAAAGCTCTCAAAATGTTAGTTCTAGACCTTGACACCTTTCACTAATATTCTGCAAATTAACACAAAAAATAAGGGCTTTGGGAGTTTTGTTGGGGGAAAGGTTGCCTTGGTCAAGCCCTAAGTTAAGGAATTAACCATAAATAATAAATGTAAATGTAAAGGAAATAAGATAAATGTAGAGATGCACCTTGCTTGTAAAGACACTTGTCAATAAGGATTTGTTGTCATTTATGTTGTAGATCTTGAATTTGGTACGAAGGATGTAGGATATCTCGAAAATTGCAATGGATCTACCATAACCATATTATGGAGATATGGATGTAAATGTGCATCAATGAAGAAGATAATGAATGCCTCAATGTAGATCTCATCCCTTGATGGCCAAAAACATGCTAGATCTTGAAGAGGAAATGCTAACAAAATAGCCTTGAATGCTTGGATGCCTTGCCTTGAGTGCTTAATGATCTATGAATTTTTGATATGAAAATGAAGCCCCCAAGCCTCTTTTTATATTCATTTCCTAGTGGGAAAATAGTTAAAGGCTGACTTAAGACTGACTATTAAATGAAAAGTTAATTGTAGATTGACTATTAAGCGAATAGTTAACTTCGGGCCAACAGAAGACAAAAATTAATTAATTGGAAAACTCGAGGACTTTTGAGCCCCAAACTCCACAACCACAGGGGATTAGGTCAACCTAGTCTAGGTCGACATAGTTCGGGTCAACATAGTCTAGGTCAACCTAGTCTAGGTCGACATAGTCTAGGTCAACCTAGTCCAAGTCATCCTAGATCTAGTGGACAAGTCAAAAAGGTCATAGAAAACTCCAAGAGGTGATGCAGTTGAAACTAGAAAATGATTGACTGATTAGGAGATATGGTCAAAAGGGTATCAAAATGACACCTAGAAGACCATGTGGGAGATTGAGAGACAATTAAGAAGAGCAAAATAGAAGAAAAGAAGAGTAAAAGAGACATTGAGCATAGGTCCATCCATGGTCTGAGAGAGGAATTATGGAAAAGGGTGTTGGAAGGTCTTAAAATGCAAGGGTTTCAATTTTAAGACAGTACATTAGCTTGTTAATACACATTTTTTCAGAAGTTTTCTCTTTACAAATCCAAATCTCCAAGGTATAGAATTCTTATCACAGGAAGCATATTGCAAAATGCTTCTATATAATTTTGCACATGTACTAGTTTATATTTCAATAATATGTTCAATAAATTATACATATTGTAGTTCAACACAATCATGTCATTCATCATTTCATTTACAATCAAATACAATAACATAGGAAAATCTTTAAATGCTTCAGTCATGCATTACAATCTATTTACAAAATATATTGATTCATGTGTAGAGGTAAACATGGTTAATGGTTAGATTTGCATAGTATGAGCAACTCTAACTAACTCAAAGAATGCCTTCTCCAAGAGACTTCAAAATGTAATGATGATTATGTAAAGATGTAAGAAATTCTAAATGTAAACGTCTGTAAAGGTGTATCAATTACAAAGAAAGTATCGAGAGAAGAGCATAGATTGGAAATGAGGTAATAATAGTGTCTCAATTTTCTAGAGAAGAAAATATATATACAATTAAGAACCATAACATAAAACGTAGCTTTCTGAGCTTAGTTACGAGCAAGACACAAGGGTGGCAGGAGTAACAAGATTCTTTGGCCATTGACTCATGTAATAATATTAATATTGATAATATGGCCATCCAAAAATAAATAATAAAAAGGTCAATGAGAGAAATAGAGAATGGTGGTTGTTCAAAGAGAAAATTAGACTATTGCCAAGAATTATTAATTCATGTGTAACACTTAGTACACTAGTGTCATCTGCCACCTATATATACTTGTATACATATGTGTGTGTGTGTGTATACATGTAGATGTATATATATGTATATATCTATGTAGATATGTATGTATATGTATGTATATATATATGTGTGTGTGTGTGTGTGTGTGTGTGTGTGTGTGTGTGTGTGTGTGTGTGTGTGTGTGTTTATGTGTATATATGTGTATATATGTATATGTATACACTAGTACAAAAACAACAATATATTACTAAATAAACTACTAAAAGTTGTAGATATGTGACTAATTTTGATCACGTGACCAATGGTAGTTTATTGCCAGACATTTATCTCCCAACCAAATTTATGACTAAACTATTTTAATCATTGATTTAGTCATTCATTGTTGTTAGATGGTAGTTTATTTGGTAGTTTATTTGGTAATTTTGGTAGTATATCCAGTAGTTTATTTGGTAGTTTATTTGATAGTTTATTTAGCAGTTTATTTAGTATTATATTTGGAATTATATTTGGTAGTTTATGTGGTAATTTTGGTAGTATATCTAGTAGTTGATTTCGTAGTTTATTTAGCAGTTTATTTGGTATTATATTTGGTAGTATATTTGATAGTATATTTGGTAGTTTATTTTGTAGCATATTTAGTATTTTATTTGGTAGTTTATTTAATCATTAATTTAATCATATTAGGGTATAGTGGAATCGAACCACCATCCTCCTACTTGTAAAGCTAGTGCTCTTCCATTGAGCTAGTACCCTTTAGTGATGTTATTAAATGCATAATATAAAGATCAAGAGAATTTTTTCATTATCAAATTCTTTACATGTGACTTGTTCCCCTTATTATAATTAAGTTGTGGAACAAAAAAATAAAAACCTTAATAGTAGTAGTTAAGTGTAAAAAACCAACCAATTCATTTCATCACCAACAACAACACTGCCCAGATTGTGAAATAATTTATTTAGTAAATTATTAAGTGTTTATGTAGACGATCTTCATGGAATCACCTTCTTTCTTAAATACTAGTCACCCATTTGTTAGCCAAGCCTTTTTTCGTGATTTAATCATTCATTGGAGAACAAAAAACTATGAATATAAGAAGTGTAAGAAATAAGAAAAACATTATTGCAATATCACTTCAGGAAATATAACACATATGTAGCTTTAAAAGCATCCTATAACACTACTTAAATAAGTGACATAACTTTAAAACCATCAAATTTTCAAAATTTGTAAAAGCTATATTCTCTAAAAGCATTTTCTTTATAAGTCATAAATAGGGAATAACATCTATTTATACTTCAAAAGCTCAATTGGATCAATTTGTTTCCGAGCTGGACCAAGTTCTATGCCTCAAACTCTACTAACAAAATTGAGTGAGCACAATGTTTCACTTATATAATTTTCATTAGGACTGATTTGTACAAACATGAGAGTTTTTGAGTCTCCTCCTACAAATATAATTAATCATATATTGTCACAAGTTGTTTCAATTAGCTTAGGATAGAGTAGCAACTGAAAAAAGAAAAAGAAATCCAAACATTTTGAAAGGAAAGGTTCAAATCTAATGAATCTTGTAGCAGATGTGTTAACTTAGCATTTTTGTATCCAAACAACAGATCTTAGAAGTTGAGAAATTTGTGATCTTTCAATGTATAAAATATAAAACATAAAGAGAGAGAAAGAGATTCTACTATCAAACAAACCTTAATGGAATGTGACTATTCTTGGTTGCTCGAGAAGATATTGCATTCCCAAGTGTAGAGAGTGATTTGCTAATGTTTTGTGCCTCTTTAAGGTGCTCTCCTTGAACATCAATTTTAGTGACTCGCTCACTACCTACAAGATCCATGAGCCAAAGCTTGCTTTTGGTGCACTCTCCATTAATCAAAATTTCACCTCTAACCATCACACAAAGTATACTGCAAAATAACAATACACAAGGAATTATTGAAAATCAAACATATGATCCAAATCCAATGTACAGAACAAAACATAAAAATTTCAAATGATTTTCTGTAAGATATTGGAGCAGGATTAAAAAATTTGGAGCAATTATGTGCCAAAGCATCAAAAGCCTGATTTGAATGAATGAGACTAAAGCATGAGATACAGATTAAAGCATTACAAATTTAAAGAAATTATCTTTAGGCGTATCACATACTAGTGTGAATGACTACTGTGTTCATTAGCATTAGTTGAGCCAACAACTTGAGCACTACTTCTAGTTTGCAACACCTCCTAGACCTCACTCATGCTATGCACCTAAGCTTCAACAAGCCCTAGAACATGATGAACCCCTTCAGCTACCTATTTTACCTCCAACCTATTAATAACACATGCAACAATTTCAAATAATTTGGCTTTTTATCAATATTTGAGAGCTATATAATGACAAGATAAATCATGAAGTATTAAATTTGTTTAGGATTTACTTCTTTATGGTTTGTCCTAGTTGAGGAGGAGCTGTAAGAAAATCTTGTATTTGCTCATTGTAAACTTCTAGAATACTAACAAAGATATCATAATTCACTTGCCCTTTTCTTTCATGAGCTACTCTGAAGATCTCCTCCAAATACCTCAATTTTCTTGTATTCCTTCCATTGTAATTGTCTTCCCAATTCTATTTTGTCAATATGAAAAGATGCAAACATTGTACCCATCCAAAACTGAAATAGCAATAGGTGCAGTGTCGGCAAAAAATCCTCTTCTAGAATAACAATAGTTACAAACGACTTGTTCCTAAAAATTCTATACTTCTCTGCTTGACATGACAATAAAAATGAGTTTCAACTGAAATATTTACAAATCTTATAGCATATGTAAATACAATTTACCTTGATTGTCCTGTTGGGTAAAAACTAAATCAAATCTAAAGACTTTTTTGGGAGCTCCATTTGCCTATATGTTGATCTCACAGTCTTTGGCAACATCAAACTCTGCTACAGAAATAACTCCTTGCATGATCTTTTCAACACTCAATAGGTGGCACCTACAAAAGACTCTAATGTTTCCTATAGAAAAACAAAAGTAACTATGACTTCAACATGTATCCCAATGACCTAATTCTAATGTTTCCTGTAGAAAAAAAAAAGTAACTATGACTTCAACATTTACTCCAATGACCTAATTGTTTCAATGCAGATAATAAGAAACATGAAATTATTTACATGCCTTTGAGCTCCAACAATTTGTTATAGAGTTTCTTTCATTCCTTACATTCTTCTACAAACTCTTCTTTTAGTTCAATGAACTGTACTTTTAGTTCTTCGTGCTGATCAACTACTAAATAAAAAATTGTAAAAATAGCAGCTCCTTGAAGGTTTGCAATAAAAAGTTAAAAATAGTTCAAACATTTTAGATATTACATAGAGCTTGCACAATAGAAGTCATTCCACTCATACCAGCAAATGACGAGACATGAGAATTGGCCTCCTCTAATACTTTAACATAGTCACTCTTCAACATCTACTATCCCCAGAAACAATTCAAAAGCATGCTCAGATTACACAGTTGATGCATAGAGAAAAACAACTTTCTGATAATACAAAATATTATTCTTAGTTCCTACCTCCACCTTGATGAAACACATTTTTTCTAATAATATATTTATATACAGGTGTACCAAACCACTGTGAAAGTAAAATTTCATTAAGACACTTTTGTTCAAAGAATTGCATATAGAATTTGATTAAATGAAACAATACCAATGAATATTCTTATGCATGCACCCTATATTGGACATGTCATGTATTTGGCACAAAGGAACCATTGCCAGAAGCTTCTCTCCCCCACTCTATTCTAGATAGAATTATAGAATACACTAGAATAAGATTTTGGCTTTCAAAATTATCGGGTGCATAGCAAGAGGTAACAATTTGGTATTAGTAAGGAGGAAATTGTGGAAGTTGTCATCTCCCATTTCGTGGCAAAGTTTATAATAAGAAAATTATGATTAGCTTAGCTCCCAAGGTCATTTGAAACCTCACTACTATACATAGATAAAATTAGTCATCAACATGTGTTGTTTCTTGTGCTCTTGATGACTACAGTGAATTTGTGACTACACAATGGAAAAACACCCATGCTAACCATGACACCAAAATCACTACATCTTTATATTGCATTTTAACATTTATTGAAGAGGATTGAGGTGCCTTCAACAGCTTGTCACTCAATAGGTGGATTTTAGAGACCCACATTTTCTTGTCACTCTTATGCTTGTCCTGCAGATCCCTTAGCTCATTCACTTGATCCTCCACAACATAAGTTGTAAAAAATAAGACAAATTATTGCAAAATCAATATCAAAGCACAAATTGGATAAAGAATTGCTAAAGTTAGAAATGTAAGATCAATTTCCTTTATGTCTCTTTGTTTTAATACTTTTTTATTTTCTTGTATCATTTTGGGAAACAATTGAAGGAACACATAACATACTGACATTTTCAAGTGTGTATATTATATTTTTCTGTGTAGTTAGTTATTAGGGTGAAATTTCTTTCATTTTTCAAAGTTTAATAGTTAAATGTGAGGTCAAATTTGGGTGCAAGGTATATAAATTTAAATTGATACGGTATTGTTGAGTTTTGATTTTTTTTAAAGTAAGATATCCTATCATCATCTATCCACTATCTAAGTGTGAGCTAGTTTAATACATCACAAGCATCTCATTGTGAAGGTTTCGATCATTTATCCCAACATTAGTATTCTATATATTTTAAGAATTGTTGCAATTTTTTTTTAAAAAATTCATGTCTAGAAAAACAATTGATTGAATGAAACAAACCCCACTACTTGATCAACTGCAATGGTAAGGTTGCTAACACAGTTCAAATTATTCTCCTTTATCAAAACCTCTTCTATTGTAGTTAGAGAAGCAACCCTCTCAGTGAAGAGGAAATGAATAATAATGAACTCTTCAATATATTTCTATTTTGATTTCTTATCTCTCCTTGCATGCAAATTTTCTTGACCTGATAACGTATAGTCTCATATTTTCACATCTACCTACATTATGCTAATACAAAGTATAGAGAAGTCAATTTTGGTGGAAGTCTTTCTATTTTCTCTACTTTTTGTGTTTTCTTATATAATTTCATGATGACAACTAAAAGAACATATAACATATTAAAAATTGGAAGTATGAAGATTATGTATCTAAGTAATATAAGTGGTTATCAAGGTGAAATTTCTTTGTTAAATATTAGGTTAAATTTGGATAAATGGTATATAAATTCAAAATGATAAGTTGGGTTGAATACTGTCACCAGCCGATGTTTAAATCCCATTAGGGGATGTTAGGCTCTAAGGTCAATTCTTTAATCATGATAACTAGATCCACCTGGATAACTAACACTGGAGTATGGAGAACCGACACTGCTTCACCCTATAATCAACAGTTCAATGTCTTATTGTTTAGATGGTTATAAATATAAAATATGTTTAAGAGTTAAACCACATTATAATATTTTTACAACCGCGTTCTTTGCATCAGTTATCAAATAATAAAGCATAGGGACATTTCAGTGGAGCGTTGATAGGGAAACTTACCCGTGATGGCCATGGTCAGCACTAAAAACTACCAGAACGAATTTTGACATGAAACTTCATCAAACCATAGGATCCATGGTGGGAAAATTTAGGCAATGCCAATAAACATACAAAAATGAAAAGGCAAAAAAGAAATACCTTGAGGTCGATGTTTTGAGAGAGACATGAGCACAAATGAATGTCGATTATGGTCACACGATTTTAGGGTTAAATAAATGAGCCAAAAGAGTTATATAAACTAACCTTTTTTAACCTTTGTTATATGTTCAATTTAATTAAGCGCTTGTTCATCTTTATTAAGTATTTTAGTTTGCATTAGATATAAATGAAACTCGTAGTTATGATCTTATAATCACTCAAGAAAAATTGTATGCAAAATTGGGGTTTAGGTTTTGTTATTTTTCCTATTTTTAAATAGGAAGTACTTAATTAAATGATATTATATAAAATATTTTTATTAAAATTTATTTTTAATGTAAAAATAATAAGACAATTTGGGTTATGAGTCAAGTTAATACGATCGAGTGGGGATCAACATGCTTTTTAAAGGGTTTATAGTAGTCATGTGACATTTTTTGAGTCCTTTAGGGTCACACATTAGTTATATAGGACTTTAAATTTATATTACTCCAATTTGAATTTGACTTTAGTTTACCTCCTTCTTATATATGTTTCCCTTAAATTTTAACCAAAAGTAGATTTTTTTATAGATTTGAAGAGAGAGAGAATGGTATTCTTTTAGTTTAAGTTCAATTGAGGATCAATTCTCCTTGTGGTTTGGGTCTTTCATTTTCAGTTTATAAGAAATAAGAATAGAACAATATTAGTCGGTTATTTAAGCACATTCAATTATCTGATCAATTGTTTAATTATTCTTTTATTCAATGACCAAATTAGTCATATATTTAGTTATTTATACTTCTAAATTGATAACAAATAGTATAATTTGATCATTTTTAGTCACATGACTAAAAGTTTTAGTCATGTAGTCATTTATTTACCAAAATTCTACTAGTGATATATAGATATATGTGTGTGTGTATATGTATATGTATATGTATATGTATATATATATATATACATATACATATATATATATATATATGTATATATATGTGTATATATATATGTATATATGTATATATATGTATATGTATATGTATATGTATATATATATATATATGTATATGTATATATATATATATATATATATATATGTATATGTATATATATATATATATATATATATGTATATGTATATATATATATATATATATATATATGTATATGTATATATATATATATATATATATATATATATTGTTGGAATTATGATATATTTGTCATTAGTGCAAACACTTATTCAATTCTGAATGCTTATCTAGCTCATCACTTAGTCTACAGTGTATATCGAGCATTCAGTGGTTACCTTATAAGTTCAGTAGGTAAACAGTTCTCACCGAGCACTCCAGAGGATACCGAGTGAATGAGAAGTTCAGCAATGTTTACCGAGTGAAAAAGGTAAACAAAGGACTCAATGTTTACTGAGTGAAAAAGGTAAATGAAGGACTTAGTGTTTACCGAGTCAAAAAGGTAAACGAAGGACTTAGTGTTTATCGAGTGAAAAAGGTAAATGAAGGACTCAATGTTTACTGAGTAAAGCAAGGTAGATGAAGAAGCTAGTTTCTACTGAGTGACACTATATCTACCAAGTCACGAATGGTTACCGAGGTCCAAGAAATGATGTGTAGCTAGTATGAACCGAGCCTCTACTCCTACCAAGTGCATGCTGATGCCGAGTAATGTAGTGGATGTCGAGTATCAAAAGGTCACTGAGTCAGTTCAGTGAATCTGAGTTATTTACTATTGGGCCGACTCAGTAATGGTTTGTTCACTTATGTTTTGGCCGACCTTGCAATTGTAAATATTGGAATGGTATATATGTAATGTATGATATCATTTGTAGTATGAGGTGTAGGAAAATATGAAGAGAGTGATGTTTGCATGTGAAGAAGGTATTGCTATATTTTGAGAAAAAGTGAATCAGCAACAGAGTAAAAAGGAATATAGCAAGGTCAACATAGGAGCAAAAAAGTTATATCTATCACATTAGGTGATCAATGCAAAAAGGATCTTATCAGCAAATAGTTGTAAGAAGATCCACTGCTTCATCCTAATAGGTGAATCAGTTTATAAATCCTTTAATAGGGTAGACTTAACAGTCTTTTTGTAAATCTCCTAACAGAGTGCATACTTCACTGTATGTTTGTAAATCCTCTAACAAGGTGGATCTAGTAGTCCTACTTGCTCCTAATAGGGAAGATCACTAGAAGTGATCATTGTAAGCCTTAACAGGCCAACTTTATGCTGCAGTATTGAAGTTTTGTGGGCATTATCCCCACCCCAGTTTTACTTTCTATTTGGAAGGTTTCTAGGTCACCAAATCTCTATGTACATGTGCAATGAATGTTTGATCTTTCATTTATGTAGTAGATTAGATGAATGAATGATGAATGGTTAAAATACTAAATTGTTTAAAAGTTTTATAAGTTACTGATTCACCCCTCCCCTCTCAGTAACCTATCTTATCTTGAATATTTCCAACAATTGGTATCAAAGCTTTGTGGTTCTCAGGATAAAGTTTAACAGCTTGAGCAAAGATCAAGGACAATAAAGATATTCAGACTTAACAAATCTATTGAAAATGAAAAGCTAGATTTGGAAATGGCCATGGCTCAACTCAAAGAAGCAAAGGAGCATCTTTCTCAATCTCTAAAAAGAAGGAAGAAACTTGCAAGACAAATGAATGATCATCAGTATGTTGAAGAAAAGATTGAAGACCTTTTACCATCAAGCAGTTCAAATGAAGCTAATGAAGCAATCAAGGAACTCCTAGCAAAGAATGGTTCTCTGTAGGAAGAAGTAAGAAAGCTTAAAAGAGAACAATAAATCCAATTAATCAGACTATGTGAAGTTTTGGAACAGAGAAACAAGGCAAATAAAGACTTAGAGGCAAGAAATAAGCAATCCCTCCAGCATGAAGATCTTGTAGGTCAACTATCTAATGCAAATGAAGAAATTATGAATTTAAGATCTGAGAATGAAAGTTTGAGAAATGATTTAATCATTGAAAGACAAATCAATGCAAGCTTACAAAGTGATCTGAGATCTGAAAGACAAATCAATGAAAGTTTGGAAAATGACCTAAATGTTGAAAAGTAAGTCAATGAAAGGATGATGATATCTCAAGCAGACATGAATCAATTGAATCAACAAAATTAGCAGAATCTTCATAAACAAAAACGTAAAGTTGGTCTTGGATATAAGGAAGAAGGTGAAACCTCCAAACAAGGTGCACAAAGGAATCAAAGACCCACTTGCAATCACTATGGCAAGATAGGTCATACATCAAACAAATGTTGGAGTAATGGAAAGGCAAAATTCAATGCTAAATGCTTCGACTGCAATCAGCATGGTCAAAAAGCTAATGAATGCAAAGAAAAACCAAAATTTGAAGGAAAATGTCACACATGCAAGAAACAAGGTCACAAGGCATCTGAATGCAAATCAAAAACATTCAATCCAGTAGAACAAATTATCAAAGCAATATTTGGTTGGGACTAAAATACTTGGTGCAGGTGTCACTATTGTGGAGAATATGGACACATTGGGATAAACTGTGCAAGACATCACCTAAGAAAGAAGGATACAACCATAAGATGTTACACATGTACTGAACTTGGTCATACAACCAAGAATTGCATGAATATTGGAAGAATTGAAGATGAAAAGAAAGCTAAAGCTGATAACATTTGGAAGCAGATGAGACAATAGTGGATTCCTAAATCTACCGAGCAAGACAGTTCAAATGATGGTCATGTCACTCAAGAAATGGGTGACTTCACCATTTCCAATTAGATTTAAAAGAATCAAGAACTGCATCTTCTAGCCATATCTTAAGCAGTTCTAGAGTCAAAGAGTGCAAATGATAAAATGAGTATTTCAGATACAAGGATCAAAGAAAAGTTATCATTCATCGTGTTGCATCTACCGAGAAAGGTTGGCTAAAGACCTTACCGAGCTAGGTTGGGAGTATCAAAGATTTTGTTCAACCACCAAGTTGCAAGAGGTTACTGAGTAAATCAATGACAGACTGGCAAGCACTATGTCATCTCAGCTACCTTTGTACCAAGCATTAATGACAATATTTCCATCAAAAGGGCAAAATTCAATTTCATTTTTCACCAAGACTTAAGAATACTCATAGCTAAAAGATTTCTAGTTGCACGTTAGTGATTCCAAGCGATTTGAAGCGAATTTCCTGCGAAGAATTTGTTTGAAGAATTTATCATCCACCGAGCAGCAATGGCATCTGCAAGCACCAACAGAAGCAAGGCAAAAAGGGGTTCTGAAATGCTCATGAAAGGAGTGGAATGGAAAGCCCCAAAATTCAAACTAGTGCCTGCAATTGCTGAATCACTTGACCCACATGGAGCTCAATCGCAAATTCCACCTAAGGTACTTCTTATTAATGATATTTGTGCTCATTTCAAATGCACTATTCAAGAAATTGGTACATTAGATATGGACAATGCCCTAGGAAAATTATGTGTTGATGGAGCCCTAAAACCTAAGCATAAACACTTAGAAGAAAAAGGCTTAACCCACATTCCGCACCTACCAAGGAATTTCCAAGTTAAATGGGTGAGATATGTTTTGAGCCGTGTACACAATGGTTAGTTGTGGTTGGAGCAACCCGTATTGATAACCAAGAAGATGGTTCATAAGATCACGGGTTTGCCTATGCTCAGCAAAACCAAAACCACTAAAACCCTAGGTCGGGATGAGCTGCAGAAGAAAACCCTAGCAGAATGGAACGAAAGAGGACTGAAGCTTAACAATATATCTGACATGGAATTCAGGTTTGGCATTCATGTAATTGCATATAAACTATATAGTTCCAGCAGATTGAATAGTGTACCATGTGAGGCTGTGGATTTAGCATTTAAGATAGTAAATAAAAATCTAGAATATGACTTGGCAGACTTACTGTTGAAATAGTTAAACAAGAATATGAAAAGTATTAGGACTTCAAAGAATAACCCTTGTAAATTTGGCTCATTGTTAATTTGCTTGTTCTTTTATGTGCAAAAATTATTTCCATCAAAAGGAACAATAGTATGGAGAAAAGACATTCCAATTCTATATCAGATTAAATGAGTTTATAGCAGAAATGGGTGAAAATTTTGACAAAGTCATGGATAACTATTTTGGAGACTTCAAGGAAAGGATGAATAACAGGTTCAGAATTCCTCCTAAGCTTGTTGAGGATTATAAAGATGATATATATTTCATGGTTGACTGTGATAAAGTGTACATATAGGCAGTCATACCTCAAGTGGCATGGGTAAAACCATTGCCTTATAAATTAAATATTGATGAAGCAAGAGACATCATTGAGGCACTGGTGAATGAACCAGCTATTCCTAACATCCCTGCCTTTGGAACTTATGATGAAGCAAAGGCCAGAATTGATCTTGAAATCAAGCTACCATAGGCCATAAGCAAAGGCAACAAAAAGATAGCTAAATTGAAAATTGCAACCAGTCCTCTCATGCTAACAGAAGGAAAAGGTGAGGACGAAGAAGATGATGAAGAAGGAGGAGAAGAAGAAAAAGAAGAACAAGAATATGAAGAAGAACCTCCAAAGGAGAAAGGTAAGGCAATCATTATCAAACCTAAAAAGA
This sequence comes from Cupressus sempervirens, assembly GCA_028749045.1. NCBI lineage: Eukaryota > Viridiplantae > Streptophyta > Pinopsida > Cupressales > Cupressaceae > Cupressus > Cupressus sempervirens. Next base: position 477,303,869 of record CM053788.1, read on the forward strand.
AGCCTACTGTAGTATTCACCAAAAGAACTCGAAAAGGCAAACAGGAACCTATACTGGTCAGGCCTCCACCCACATTTGAGGAAAGGCTCAAACAATTGGAAGAAGGAGCAGGCATCACAAATTTCAAGGCATTAAAATCTAAAACAAGAACAGATGTTGAGAGAATGTAGATTGAGGAACTGGTACTCTCCAAGATGGGTAAATGGAAATACTCCTCGAACTAGCTTGCCTCTCAAATCTCCAAAGAACTGCTAGAGAGATTGCAATCGAGATGGGAGTCAATCACCCAAATGGTAAAAGAAATCTATGAGCAATCTCTGAAAAATCTTAGACCAAGTCTCACTGGAGTAGAAATAAAGACTAAAATGAAAAATCATGAAGGTAAAATGATGATTAGATTTCACACCTGTTTGATTTTAATCAAAAACATTGAGCATGTTGTAAATGATGCAACAAACATGTGGAAAAAATCTATCATCTGCATAAGCCCAGTAAAGACCCAATAGAAATCAAGGATGATGATAACAGTGACAGTGATGATATTAATGGCACTCCATCCATCACAGTCTCACCAGGAGAGCTAAATGCACTAATGGAAGAAGACAAGGAGGAAGAAGGAATGGAGGAAGAAGCTAAAGAGGAAGATAAGGAGGAAGATGATCCAGTAAAAATTGCAGCAGCATTTATTGCATCCCTTCCTCATTCTCCACCTAAAACTATCACATCATCAAGGTTGGAGTCAGCTTCAACAGGTTTGATAGCATCTACATCAGATTTATCATCTACACCTGCCACATCATAGCTCCAGGTATCATCGTTGGAAGTGTCTACCACTTCATCTACAGAGCTGTAGCCCTCTTCTTCAGCTACCAAGCCCGCCTCCTCAGCTCCATCATCATCATCAGTCAATATAACAGTAAGTTCCATAATTTTGTCAGTTCCATCTTGTTCTACAATTTTGTCAGTATTATCTGCATCTACTTCAAATCCAATTAGTTCAGATACTGCTATACCGAGTGTATCATCATTTTTGGGAAGTATTCCAATTTTTGATCCGGTAAATACTTCTATTAGCATTCAATCCTCAAGTCCTATCCCAGTTTTTACTGCTAGTCCTTCCATCTCTTCTATTGTGTCCATTCCTAAAATCAAACCAATCATCACAGAATTCAAACAAAAGCATCCATTAAGACTTCTGATCACTGGAAAGGAAATTCTAGAAGATATTGACTTAGACAGAGAGGTAGTGATTCCAAAGATTGACTATGAAAATGCTACCATTGAAGAGATGAGGTTTGCTAGTCAACTAATAGAGATGAAAGCTACGCAGAAGCAGTTAAGGTCTGAAAGGGATAAGGAATACAAAATAATTGAGAACGCCAAGAATATAATTACAGATGCTATAGGTGTTGAAGTAGATTCTACTCAACACATTTTGATTTAGTTAGAAGAGGCTGTAAATAAATTCAATGAGGACACCTCTGGTCAAGAAAAATTGATTGAAAAGGCTAAAAGGAAATTTGATAATAAGGTGCTTGAGCACATTGCTCAGTACATTGCAATAAAATAGGCAGAATTGTCCACAATTTTGGCCAATCTTGAAAATTCCTTTAATAATGTAACTTCACTTTTTGCCAAACTTTGTGATGTTACCAAGTACACCAAGGAGATCAAAGAAAAATTGAATAAAATTGATGAGGATATGAAGGTTAGTGCCCAAATGCTACAACTTGACCCCAATTCAAGTTCATCCCATCATTTTAGAATTGGATTTTTGTCAGAAAAGTAGGCAGAATTGTTGAGAGAGGAAGCAAGGATCAGGTCTACCTTGATTAACATTTAGAATATGATCCTTCCTATCATGGACACAATGTAGAAACACATTGTCTACTCCAAAACATTGATCCATGACAACAATTTTTCAGTTGCAAATCATGTGATTGAACTTTTGGCTGAAGTTCAAATAGCACTCTCCACCTGCACAATTTTGCAAGAAAATTGGGATAAGACTTTGGCTCTTATTCTCAAGGTACACTCTAAGATTATCTCTCATTTTGGTGTCTCTGTGTAAATACATATTGTGTAATTTGGCATTATTGTCAAAAAGGGGGAGATATATGTAAATAAGGAAGCCATGTGTAAAGATAGAGATATTTGTAAAATACTCTGTGCATATTGTATGGGGGAGATTTATGTAAATCAGTGCGTCAAATTTTGCACATAAGTTTTGGCTCATAAGTGTTTTTGTCACTAATGCCAAAGGGGGAGATTTTTGGAATTATGATATATTTGTCATTAGTGCAAACACTTATTCAATTCTGAATGCTTATCTAGCTCATCACTTAGTCTACAGTGTATACCGAGCATTTAGTGGTTACCTTATAAGTTTAGTAGGTAAATAGTTCTCACCGAGCATTCCAGAGGATACTGAGTGAATGAGAGGTTCAACAGTGTTTACCGAGTGAAAAAGGTAAACAAAGGACTCAGTGTTTACCGAGTGAAAAAGGTAAACAAAGGACTTAGTGTTTACCTAGTGAAAAAGGTAAACGAAGGACTCAGTGTTTACCGAGTGAAAAAGGTAAATGAAGGACTCAGTGTTTACCGAGTAAAGCAAGGTAAACGAAGAAGTTAGTTTCTATCGAGTGACACTATATCCACCAAGTCACCAATGGTTACTAAGTTCCAAGCAATGATGTGTGGCTAGTATGAACTAAGCCTCTACTCCTACCGAGTGCATGATGATGTCGAGTAATGTAGTGGATGTCGAGTATCAGAAGGTCACCGAGTCAGTTTAGTGAACCCGAGTTATTTACTATTGGGTTGACTTAGTAATGGTTTATTCACTTGTGTTTTGGCCGACCTTGCAATTGTAAATATTGGAATGGTATATATGTAATGTATGATATCATTTGTAGTATGAGGTGTAGGAAAATATGAAGAGAGTGATGTTCGCATGTGAAGAAGATATTGCTATATTTTGAGAAAAAGTGAATCAGCAACAGAGTAAAAAGTAATACAGCAAGGTCAACATAGGAGCAGAAAAGTTATATCTATCACATCAGGTGATCAATGCAAAAAGGATCTTATCAGCAAACAATTGTAAGCAGATCCATTGCTTCATCCCAATAGGTGAATCAATTTATAAATCCTTTAACAGGGTAGACTTAATAGTCTTTTTGTAAATCTCCTAATAGAGTGCATACTTCACTGTATGTTTGTAAATCCTCTAACAAGGTGGATCTAGCAATCCTACTTGCTCCTAACAGGGCAGATCACCAGAAGTGATCATTTTAAGCCTTAACAGGCCAACTTTATGCTACAGTATTAAAGTTTTGTGGGCATCATCCCCACTCCAGTTTTACTTTCTATTTGGAAGGTTTCTGGGTCACCAAATCTCTGTGTACATGTGCAATGAATGTTTGATCTTTCATTTATGTAGTAGATTAGATGAATGAATGATGAATGGTTAAAATGCTGAATTGTTTAAAAGTTTTATAAGTTACTGATTCACCCCTCCCCTCTCAGTAACCTATCTTATCCTGAATATTTCAAACTATATGTATGTATGTATGTATGTATGTATGTATATATGTATATATGTATATATCTATATATGTATATGTATATACACACACACACATATATATATATACATGTATATGGACATATATATATACATATACATCTATACACACACACACACACACACATATGCATTTATATATACATGTATGTATGTATGCATGAATTAGACGTATGTATGTTTCCATGTTATATATGACATATATTTTGAATACACTATTAATATACCATGTATACATGTCTGTGTGTGTGTGTGTGTGTGTGTGTGTGTGTGTGTGTGTGTGTGTGTGTGTGTGTGTGTGTGTGTGTGTGTGTGTGTTGTGTGTGTGCAAGTATAGGTAAATGATGTGACACTAATGTACTATGGCATGGCAACATCATGTGAAGTTCTGAGATCATCACATAACAAAGGTATTTCATTTTAATTGAATACTTAGTGTTTTCTTATTAGTACACAATTATTTACTAAGTAATTCATGGTTGTCCTTAACATACTCTAGTTTTTCTAGTCATTTTATCCCTTAGCCTTGGTGGTTAGGTTTCATACATGTAAACTCCTAGATGAAGTGGTGTCCTTGGTCCAACTCCTTTCTTGGAAATGTTTACCCCCTTTGACATGCTCCTACAAAAAGAAAATCCTCCACAATAATATCATATTCTTCAAAATATTCAAAATTATTTTAACAAGCTTTTAATTATAAATCATAATGGCTAACTACCATTTTACTTCTCGTGAAAGAATAACCAACTTCCCAATGTTTCAAAATAGCAATATAACATCTTAAATGATAACTAACATGTCATTTTAACATCAAATCCTAATTATTAACCATCTTACTATTTCACATGATCATAACCGATTTTAACTATCAACTGACTTCGATACGACAAGTTTAAAATTTAAGCAAAAATTGGGATGTAACAATAAAGAAACAAGTGATTTATATTGATAGAAAGATGATCTCGTCCACTAGTTAGTAAATATAAAAATAAGTTTTTAATGTAGCACATTTGGGAATATCATTTTAAAAAGGACTATATGAATTCTGATTATGTACAATTGTATATCTCTTTAGACAAAATGATCCTCTACTTATAGACAAGGATATAGTTACAGAACAAAAAACACACCCTTTTAGAACACAATTGTTCCCAACTAATAAATATTATCCTAATTACATGAACAATAATTTAGAACACATCATTATAAAAATAAAGATATATTAGAATAAATCTACAAGAAAGATGCCACATCTTTGGACATACTCTAAATAGCTCCTTGATTCATAAGTATTTGCATCATACATGTATCCTTGATGATGATCTCCAGTCTGAAAAGGAGCTCCATGTGTATTGTGGCACCTTAAAGTTCCTGCCCATTGGTATTTGTAACATGTAAGGCCTCGTGAGGATCCCTTGGCACTCATTCATCTACTGGCTTTTCTCCTTCAATCCTCCTTTATTATTACTTAGGATCAAGATACCTTTTTCCTTTATGGTTACTATAACACCTTGCCAAGGGATCCAAAAGAACTAACCTAAAGTTTCACTAAGTTTGCCAAACATTTTTTTTAAAGCCAAGGATCTAGGATAAAGAGACTCCAAGTAACATGCTCATCAATCTAGAAGAGATTGAAAATATTCAACTATTCTCTGTTGAAGTCTTGGATTATGAAAAGACTAACCACATAGAGGATAAATTGGAGACCCCGTAGCAACAGTTAGAAAAAACTATGAAGAAAACCAGAATCTCAGAGAGCAAGGCAATAAATTTGTTCACCAAATTTTGGCAAGTGCCTCCCACTTGGAAAGTATCTCTAGACTACAACCTTGATGAGTATAGAGCAAAGGAAAATGAACTGAGTAAGATAAAAGAAACCTTAATTCAAGATTTTTAGGATTTTTTGAATAAGGATTTGGGAAGGGATGAAGATCAAGAAAGGCTAATATTAAATGAGTCTAAGAAAGAAAACTTGGATCTTTTATTTGATGAACTGATCCAAGTATTTGATTATAAGAATTTAGATAAGAGCAGTAGATTAGAAAAAGAGGATCTTATGCAGCAAGTATTAAAGTTAGGTGGAAACAACTACACTTATGAAGACCTAAAAAGAGATCTGCTATCATTTGAGAATGGTGAAAAAAATAGGATAATCCCTTTGAGAACAGAATATAAAGTAACCACATCATTGGATTATAGCTCTAATGAGGTTATTTATTTCAAGAATTCTCTGGAAGATGATAGTCTTTCAAAGGATCAGTCAGTTACGGTAGCAAAATTTTTGCAAGAACTAGTTAATGAAGATAAAGATGAAATAGAAGGCAAACAATCTAAAACTACTTTAAACACACTTGAAAACATAGATCAGCTGGGAATTCTGAGGAACCAAAAGGGATAGACTCACCAAATTATGGTAAAGTTAAAGGTAAAAGAGGAAGGAAATCTCTTAAGGAACTTAGAGAAGCTGATGGGTAGGCAAAGGAATAGCAAAAGATCAATCATCTACTCAATGTAGGGAAGCAAAAGATCCTTCCCAAGGTAGCATGAAGATCACAATGTGGAATGCTAGGGGCCTAAATGCCCCTAGCAAAAAATGTTTATTAAAACAGAACCTAAAATAATTTGAATCCAAAATTATCATATTACAAGAAACAAAATTGAACAAAGAAGAAGGATTTAACCTAGAAAAGAAATTGGGTAGCTAGAACAGTTACCTACATGAATATAGAGGAGCCTCAGGAAGTCTAGGTATGATCAAGAACCCTAGGAAAGTTACTTTGAATATTTTAGACTCAAACAATTCATGGTTGAGCAGCAAAGTCAATAGTATCAAAACTAACTTACGATTTATCTTAGTAAACATATATGGTCCAACCTCTAACATTGACAAAAAATGTCTATGGGATGACATAAGTATATTCATTAATAACCATAGCAATGAACTCATTCTTCTTGGAGGTGATTTTAATAATATTTTAAATATAGATGAGAAATTTGGAGGCATCCTGTAAACCTCTCAAGCAACTAAGGTTTTTAAGATTTGGGCAGACCTTAACAATTTGATAGATATTCCATTCAACAATGGGAAGTATATGTTGAATAATAAAAGAAATTTTTTTTACATATATAGCTGAGAAATTGGATAGGTTTTTTCTCAAAAGAGAATTAAGTGAACTAAACTCCAAGATTCAAGCCTCAATTCCTCCAATAGCAGGATTTGATCACTATCCTATTCGTATTGAATTCTCTAAACCCAATAAACTGGTTAGAAATCCTTTTAAGTGTGAAAAAATGTGGTTTTTAGACAACAACTTTATGGAACTTATAAAAGAATGGTGGATGCAAGGAAATTTTAAAGGTTCTAAAATGTACATTTTTGTCTCAAAAATGAAAATGATTAAGAAGAGATACTTAAGTGGAATAATGAACACTTCAATAATATATTTTAAAATAAACTAGAAATACAAGAAAGATTAAAGGAATTAAACATAGGAGTAATTAAAAGGGATGAATAATGACAGCTACAATCTAGAAAAAGATTTACTTGCCAAGTAGCAATCCATCCTAGCCAAAGAAGAAGTTTTTTGGAGACAAAAGTCAAGAAAAATGGTTGGATGAAGGAGACTGAAACACAATTTTTTTTCATAATAGTACCTTGGAGAACAGAGCCAAAAGCAAAATAAAAAAAATCAAAGACCCTCTAGGCACCATCATAGATAGTTCTAATAAAATAGCTGAGATCTTTTTTAGTCACTTTCATAACATTTTAAATAACTACGATTTCTCGAATATGGTAGCACAAACAAAAATACTTGAAGCCATTCCTAGAGTGGTCTCCTCTGAAGACAATAAAATATTAAATAGCCCTATTTCCCTAGAAGAAGTTAGACATACAGTTTTTGACATGAACCCGAATAAATCCCTTGGTCTAGATGGATTCCAAGCTTTCTTCTATCAAAAATGCTAGGACATTATTGGTTTTGACATGTGGAAAGCCATCGAAGCATCAAGGAATGGTGGATCTATTTTATCCAAAATTAATAACACCTTTCTCACTTTGATACCCAAAAAAGAGGATCCTGAAACTCTAGGAGATTTCAAACCTATAGCACTTTTTAATACCATTTATAAAGTATTGTATAAAATTCTAGCAAATTGTCTTAAACCAATTCTTCCCAATATAATATCAGAAGAACAAACCAGCTTTGTTCTAGGCAAATCAATCATAGATGGCTTACTCATAATTCAAGAAATGCTTCATTCAACTAACAAAAAAAAATTGGCAAGTATGTTCATGAAATTGGACATCCAAAAAGCTTATGACATGGTTGATTAGATTTTTATGTAAAGTTTTAGAAGCCTTTGGATTTCTCTCCAATGGATTAATTTTGTCTACCAATGTATTTCTACAACTAAGATCTTAGTTCTTATCAATAGAACCCCCAAAGGTTTCTTTGATACCTCAAGAGGTATCAGACAAGGAGACCCACTTTCTCCATTCCTATATATTATTATGGTAGAAGATTTTTGAAGGGCATTAACCAAAGCTCATATAGAAGGGAAAATAAATGGTATCAGAGTTGCTGGAAATGTTCCTAACATTACACATCAATAGCATGCAGATGATACCATCCTACCAAGTGAAAGTTTAACAAACAAGGCCCTAAATATCAAATCTATCATCCGATAGTATGTGGAAGCCTCTGGTCAAAAAGTGAATGCTACAAAATCAGAAATCTTTTTCATCAACACCAAGCCTAAAAAGGAAATAGAGATCTGTAACATCATGGGCTAAAAAAAAGGTACATTTCCATGAAAATACTTAGGAACTGAACTAGAAAAAGGTAGTAAATCTAACAAGGCATGGCACAATATTTCTAATAAATTGGATACTCGAATAGGAGGTTGGAAAGATAAATAGCTTAGGAAAATGGGTAAAGTCACCAAAATTAGAGCAGTTCTATCTGCTCTCCCTACTTATCCACTTTCTTGTCTTCCTTTAGTTAAACATAATAAAAGCAATTCGAGGCCAAATTTATAAATTTTCTTTGGAACAACTTGGTTGATTCTAATAAATTGGCTCTCATTAAGTGGGACAACATGTGTAAACCAAAGGATTTAGAAGGATTAGGCATAAAAGACTTAAGCTGGCAGAATGAAGCACTTGGGGCTAAACTTGGTTGGCCTCTGTTTGTAGAAAGAGATCAAAAATGGGCCAAAATTTTGTATAATAAATAACTTAATCTAGCATACCCATATTCTATTTTTAGGATGAAGTCCCTACTTAAAGGATTTGAGAGTTGGAACTTTATAGTTAAAAGTAGAGCACTCATTAGTAAATATCTCACTTGGGATGTTGGTAAGGGGAATGAGGCTCTATTTTGGGAAGATTCTTGGGATGGGCACCCCCTAGTAGACAGTATGGGGATCCCAGAAAGTCTCAAAAAGAAATTACTAATACCTTGGGGGTGCAAGGTCAGTGATTATAAAACTAAAACTTGTACTAATGAAATTACAAGATGAGTATGGAAATCAATGGAAAATTTGAATATAGATATAGCTGCAAAAAAGGTATTTTAAAATCTAATTTAGAATAGGAAAATCAAGCATTTAGATAGAAATGATAAACTCATATGGGCTACATCAAAAGATGGGAGATATAGTATCAAAAATGGATATAGAGCTATCACTCATTCCCATGAGTAGGGAGAGGTAGACATTCCTCTTTGTTGGGATGTGTCCCGCTTACCTAAGGCAAGTTTCTTTTTATGGATAGCATTTCAGAATAGGATCCCTACAGCCAATAGATTAAGAAAGATAGGTGTTGAAGGCCCTTCAAGATGCATGCTTTGTAGGCAAGAGTGTGAAGATACCAATCACATCCTTTATAAATGCTCATATACACAAATTTGTTGGGAATTGCTCAGACATATGTTAGGTTGGACAGCTCCCGTGCTAATATCCCTTATTGAATTCCTTAAGGGGTGGCCAATAGGAAGTTGTAAAGGTGTATACGATAAAATTTGGAACATCAGTCCATCTGTCCTTATGTGGGAAATATGGAAAGAAAGGAATAGAAGAATTTTTTGAAATCAAGATATGCCACCAGATATAATCATTTAAAAAATTGAAGCATGCATAGTTGAGACCTTAAATTCTCATCTTAGAAAATCCCAGACAGAGGAGGGATCATTTTCGAGCTAGGATAGGTTAATGAAGAAGAAATGGAAAAACCTAATCAACCCCCTGCTCACATATAATAAGAAAAATAAATTAGCAAGGGAAAATTGCAGATGGACCCCCCCACCATCAGGGTGGACCAAGTTAAATTTTGAAGGTGCCTCAAGAGGTAATCCCAATATTTTTGGTATTAAGTGTATCATTAATAATGCATCAGGTAAATGGATAGCTAGAAGAGTTAAATCCATAGACCCTACAACTAATAACCTTGTTGAACTAGAAGCCTTGCAAAAAGGACTCCAAATATGTCTAGATTTTGGTGTATCAAAGATTATTATTGAAGGTGATTCTTAGATCATCCTTAACACCATTAGGAAACACTCTACACCAAACTAGGTCCTAAATTCAAAACGGGTGAAGTCCTTAGCATCCTAGATTGTTTCACAGACACTCAAATACTACATATTTATTGGAAAGGTAACAAGAAGGTAGATCAACTAGCTAATAAGGTGTTGATAGCGAAGATTTTTTAATTATCAATAATTTATTTTTTATTAGGTACTTAGGGTATACAAGTACAGTCCTCATACTTAATCTAAAACAATCCAATCAATAACCAAATACAGTCCCAAAAAAATTGGAAAAGTCTTCTTAAATTGCCTAGTAAGAACAATTTTGGGTATTAGGACTCGAATCTATGGCATCTCTTATTCTAGTTTTATTCCCTAGTCTAGACTAACAATTTTTCTATATGCATAAATATGTTATTTTAGTCTACTTATTAATTATTGGGGGAGATAGAGTATTAGCAGCTAGGCTCTCAAAACAAATAATTCAAAAACATGATTTAATACTCAAATTTAGTAGGATTCCCTTATTGTTTTCTTTCTTATTACTTTCTCTTAAATGATAGGCCTCGTGTATTCTCTTTATCTCTTAGACAGATACTAGGCAAGTTTTTAGTATGACCAATCATTTCTTGGTAGTGTCATTTTGCCATCACTTTATAGCTCACCCTCCTTCCTCTCTGGTTTCCCCATCATAAGATGACACTAGGCTTCATTTAGCTGCATCCTAAGCTAGCATCATCAACAATTGACATCGTTGTCTCTAGGTTTCTCTAGATCCTTCGTCGATAATAATTTTCCCATATATACCTAGTTTCATCGCTATCAGTTTGAGCAAGTTTAAACTCCAAGATGGATTCAAACATCAGCCTTTTTCATGCCACAGAGGTGTAGACTATGGCATTCTGGGGAAATGTGAAACTTGAAAGAAAGAGTCATGTGTTGAAACCAGTAGATGATATGAGTAGGATTACGGTGAGTCAGGCCATTGGAGAAGGCACCTTGGCAGACCAACAATGACATTATACAGAGATTTATAGGTTGTTTGGCCAAAGCTAAGGTGGAGCAATGGGCTATGATTAGGCTTTACTACAACATCTTTGACCTAGTTTGGCATGTGGGTCTAGAAGAAGCCATTAAAAGCATTGATGAGAAGCTCAGGATTCCTCTTCCTAAAATGTATATGGCATACCCACCTGGTAGTTTTGAATTGGTTGTTGTGATTCACCCCCTTTCCTTGGTTATTTGTGAGATTGTGGCTTTTTTCAAGGAATGGTTGAAAATGGAGGCCAACATCCAATTCCTCCTCTAATGAAGAGGGGTCGTTGAAGACAAAAGTAAGGATTGGCTTAAAAACTATCTAAGCATTCTTAAGTCATATGTCCATTTGGGTGTGGAGCTAGACAATCTTGAGGCATTGAATTTTTGCACCCCTAACATGGAGAAATCCAGCAGGGAGAAGAATGCATTTGAATTCCTACCAAATTTCTAGCTAGAGAAGCCCAATGACATTGTAGAGATTATGATGGTATACTAGAAGTAGGCATCCGCTCTAGAGGTCTTTCTCTCGCTATGTTGTTGGTTTGCTTCCGAATAAGCTCCCTAGATGGTTGGTTAGGGGAATCCCCTAATTTTGTTCCCCCTCCCTTATTTTTGGATTCTCGTGTTGGTTTTTCCCTTATGGCCATGTTCCCTCCTTTTATCTTTGTAGGCCTTTTTTTGTCTTTCAGGTCATATAGGTCATATGTAAATATTAAATATGTTTTAGTCATTTATCTCAGTCTAGGATCACATGTAGTCAATCCTAATTTTGACTTCTGTAATTTCTAAAGTTTATGAAAGGATAGTAGATACAAGAATATATTATATCCTCGTCCCCCATCTAGAAGGTGGTCTATAAACATGGTTGTTTATTAATCTCCCAAGTTGTCAAATATGTAAATCTTACCTTCTTAATATATATGAATGTTATATCTTCATTTATTTGCTTTGATTATTTCATGCTCTTTATCTTTTTTGAGCATTGATGCTTGTTAGGACTAAAATAATATTCTTATTGCCATTTCAAGTCATGCTTAGTTTCTTTCTTTTTTAGCAGAAACAGGGGAAGTGGTTTCTACTTTTTTTAAATATATTAATAACTGGAAATGAAAGCAAATTGAGTAGATGCGAAGTACCTAACTCACTCTAGTTAAGTCTAATTGAACTTTGCACATGGCATCTTTCAAAGGAATCTCTAATAAGAACTAAATTAGATTAAGATATTTAAAGAAGATATTATATTAAAAAGTTACGTCAAACATCTAATTTTGTATTAAATTACTAAATGAAAAAATTTAAGTTAATCTTAGATAAAGTAGGACTCTGAGGTATACTCTTAACTAAGCTTTCAATAGTGTTCCAAGGGCAAGATCAAGTATATACTATTAGTTATTAATTGAGTAGAATAAAGAGATATCATCCTAAAATCAGACCTATCTTTAGATTTGACTAAGTAGAGAAATTCATGAATACCAGGCTTGGAACCGATTGATCTTTTATTTAAGGGATTTTTACTAACTTCGCTAATGCTCTTTTTTAAGTGATAATATTGATCAGCAGGTTGAAGGTATCAATACTTTATGTAGTCTAAATAAGAAGCACATTTGAAGCACACAAAGACTTGGCTAAATTTGTCATGCAATCCTTAGACAAGATCTAGCAAAGATCGATATAGGGATCACTAGATATTCCAAAAGTGAAAAAGGGACTATATTCTTCATTCTGTATGTAATAAACCTTGAATATTGACAACTGGGGTATGCCCCTTTTAATAATATAATAAATAGGACTTCGGTCTCAGGCAAGACTAGAGGTTTTCTTCTCCGTTCTTCCCTACCAGTGCCCATTTGAACAGAGATACTTTATTTTGTTATTTATTATAATAAATACTTTATTTTGTTATTTATTATAATAAATACTTTATTTTGTTATTTATTATCAATTTATTATAATCAAGGCTTCGATCATTAACCGATCAAAAAAAAAAGTTATAAAACAATAGAAGTAATAACATACATTCATACATGAGCAACACATAAACAAATTACATTCCTTAAGAGTCCCATGATGTTGAATCACATTTAAGTTTAATTAATACTAAAGACATTATATATAACAAATCCATATTAAAGATTAACTACAAGTTCAAATCCATTTAAATAGTATACAATTGTCCCAAATGCCACTTGGCAATAATCGAAATGCACAATCATCCACTATACTAGTCACAGGGTAAGAAAGGCTGAAAGAATATACATCATAAAATATATTACATAATCTCTTTAAGATCCATGAAATAAAATACATTTAATAGGTATAACCATCCATCAAAGTACACAAAGATAGAATGAAAGAAAGTACAGAACGAGGAACTCCAGCTACGACATAGAATTGTCGTATCTCAATGGTAAAAGTAAAAAGCACTACCACCCAACCTTGTAAAACCCAAAAAGGTCCACTCCCACTGCATTGAGGAGATAGTCTCAAGTCCCAAATAGGATATCAAACTCTAAAGTTAAAAGTAATATCTAGGTCAAGTGAAAACCTGAAAGCAGTCTAACTCAGGGTACCAAGACACAAGTAACATCTAAACCCAGAGGCAACAATGACTTGTAGGATACCTACTATGTAAGTGGGCAAGTGTCATCGCACGAATCAACTCTAAGGTTACCCTGGCAGCTTCAGTGGACTCTGGCCCCCTAGTGACCCTATGTGGCATTAGTATCCTTTCGTACTAACAAGGCATACTAACGAAGCAAGGTCGCAACCAAGCATCCTCTCTACTCCCATCCTAGTCTATACTAGCACTTGAGGCATGGGTGAGGAAAAAAGAAATGACTCTTCTTAATCCATTTTACTCTCATTTAATGTAATGTTATCACTTATTTAAACAACCTACAATGGGTTACCCAGGCAGCCTCTTTGGGCTCCAGCCTCCATTATAAGCCACTTTCCGACATTACATATAGATAACCCACCCTAATCTTAGTAAAGCAAAAAGATCTCAAAAGACCACATACCATACACTAGTTCTTAAACAAGCAACTGACAAGTACTGAAATCATTGGTCAAAGTACAAACATTACTAATACAATCATTCTAACAGGACTGATACAAGAAAATATACATAAACCAAATCATGTCATCATATATGATCATCAAAACAATAGCTCCTAGTCTCTGGTAGATGTCCTAAACTGGTCAACACTCTAAGTTAACCCCAAACCTAAAACATAAGAAAACATACAATCAACAATGTAGTTTCATAGTTTTATTTGATTTTGAAAACACACAGTTTGAGTTTATAGTAAGGTTCAAGTTTTCGTTTCAATGTAATTTTTTGAACTGATAAGGTTTATGAATTTCTCCTTACAACTTAACCCATTTCCCATTTTTAAAAAAATCGCACAGTTACCATTAACTTACGAAAATACAAAGGATTACATATAAATACCATAAAATGATTTAAGAATAATTATTTATTAAATTATTAAAACAATAATGATTGATTATTCAATAAAAATGATTACAATTTTATTAATAATAAAAATCATTAAATAATAACAATAAATATATTTAAACCTTATTAAATAATATTCATCACTAATTAAAATTTAATTAAACTTTATTTAATTAATAATTATAAAAAAAAATATTAATTAATTATTAATTAATAAAAAAACTATTGATAAAGAATAATAAATAATTAAATTTTATAAAATAAAATTAAAAATTAAAAACTAACCTAGCATTTAAGGCTCGCTAGCCTGCCCTATGGGCAGCTGCCACAGTAGACTCTATTGTGATCTCATACACAGGGGTAGGGAGAAAGGGTGGGTGGGGCGTTGGTGTATATATATATATATATATATATATATATATATATATATATATATATATATATATATATATATATATATATATATATTTTTTTTTTTTTTTTTTTTTTTGTTTGTTTTTATATAAACAAAACAAATGTACCCCTCCCCTAATAAAAATTGATATTATTATTATTATTTTATAAAATATTTCGAATTTAATCTGATAAGAAAAATCCAATAAACCAATCAATTTTTGCATTCTATAATTCAATTTCTATTCAAAACTCTTTCTGATTAAAATACCCAACTATTTAAAATTCATAGAACGAGGGTTTTAAAACTCAATTTCTTGAATACAGATAAATTTGATACATATAATAATAAAATTTACAACAAAAGATTCATCTTAAATAAAACTCTGAAAAGATATTTATCAGACACGAAGAAGACAAGAATTTGAAGAACATAAATCATTGTGCGAATAAACCACAAGATTCTACTTGAATCTGATGCTAATATGCAAATGCACGAAGCACACAAGAAATCCTCTTTCTTTTGAAACCCTTCTTCCCGAAAATTGCTCCATCAAAACTTGGTCATTGAAAAATGAACTCCCCCTCTCTAATAAAGAGCTCTCCCCTAAATTGGGCGCTCTGATTATGCAATCACGAGAGGGAACTCATTGATCAATATCTTTTAATATTTTATTACTTTTTAAAATATTCATGCACACTTTTTGAAATATAAAATATCTTTATTAAATTAATTTCTCTTTCTCTCTTTAATTAATTTTCAAAGCGTTTTTGATAAAAATATTTATTAACTTAAGTAATAATAATATTTAGCATTTATTTAAAAATGATCTCCTAAATATATTATTATTAAATTAAATTAATATTATTACGCCCCAAAATTAGAACTATAACTTTATCTTTAAATTTAATTCTTTTACTTAATTAATTTCTTAATTAATTAAATATGATTAAATATTGAATTATCTTAATAATTTTCCATTAAATCAAATCATTAAATATCTTTTTAATTTGATTTAATTAACAGAAAAACACCATAAACCCACAAGACTAAAAATGAAAACCCATAATAAAATACAAACAACTAGATCAAACTCAAGGGTTATAATCATGAATTTATGTCACATGACAAATTCAAAAGGGTAAACATCTCAGATACTTGTCCTAATTTCTAGGACAATTAACTTAAAGTCGGGATTTGAACTCAGGAATTTATTTCCCCTCTCTTACCACTAAGATATTGTGATAGGGTATGCTCATACTGGAAATTCAGGGAAGTCAATACCTAGTACCTGCAATCTGCATAAAATCCATGCATGTACATACACATATATTCTAAATTAAACAAGCAATGGTGGGAAGTGGTGCATTGTGTAGATCCTAACTAGTAGGTGACTACGACTCCCTTCCTCAACCACATCAGAAATGTCAAACATAAAGAAAACATACACGTACACCATACACATGCAAGTATGGGGTAAGTATCCATAGAAACACATATAAATCATTTATCTAACTAACGTCATTAAATAACTAAAAGTTGCTACATGAACATATATATCATCATCAAATGATCATGAGATAACTAAAATAACAAAGTAACTCAATATATATATCAACTGACTATGAAACAATATCCAACAATCTAGAAAACAATGCCACTGGTCATCAAGCATAGTCATAAAGCTAGCCTAAAATAAATTGACAGTAATAACTGAAAAGTAAACTGGGGTTAGGTACTACATCCACCCCCCAGACTTAGGCTTACTCTTGAAAGCCCATAAACAAGTAGGGGTATAAATCATGTAAACTAGATCCATCCTCCCATGTAACTAATGACTCGTTAGAGGGTCCCATTAGACCTTTACTTGCTCTATTCTCAGGGTCAAATCCCGCTGCTGCAAAATTTGAATCAACTCCAAAGCTAGTTGCTCGTTCTCTACCAGTAATGCATTCCAATCAAGAACATGTATCACGTTAGGAATATATTGTCTAAGTACAGAAACATGGAAAACATCATGAACATGAGCTAAGCTAGGTGACAATGCAAAATGGTAGGCAATTGGACCTATCCCCTCAAGAATCTCAAACAGTCCCACAAAGCAAGGTATTAGCTTTGAACCCTTTCCATAATAGGTCAGACTCTTCCATGGACACATTCTCAAGAAAAATTTCTCACCCACTACAAACTTCTTATTTGTCGAATGAGCATCGGCATACTTCTTCTATCTATCACGTGATGTAGACATGTGCTCACAGATGTGTGCTACTTGTTACTCCATATCTTGAAGCATCTCAAGACCCAACAGGATGTGATCCTCAAGATTAACTCAAAGGTGTATGAAAAAGATGACCATATAAAGCTTGATATGGTGTCATCTCAATAGAACTCTAATACCCAGTATTATAAGAAAACTCCACTAGGTAAAGATAGTCCTCCCATAGAGTTTATCTATCCATCACATACATCCTCAACATATCCTCCAGAACCTGATTCATTGTCTCAATCTAACCATCTGTCTCTGGGTGATAAGTCGAGTTGAATTTCATCTGCACTCCAAGATCATGTTGCAAGGATATCCAAAATGTGGATGTGAATATAGGATCCATACTCGAAATGTTCTTTCAAGGAATACCATGCAATCTCACGATATCACGTACGAAGACATTAGCTACTAAAGCTACTATGTAGGATGACCTCATCAGTGAAAAGTGTGCCTAGTCAATCGATCAATGGTGACCATGATAGCATCATCATGATGAGCAGTTAAAGGTAATCCTACAATGAAATCCATAGAGATGATATCCCACTTCCATGAAGGAACAAGACAAGGTTGTAAAAGCCCTATTGGGTGTTAGTGTCATGCTTTGACTCTTTGACACTCAAGACACCTAGCTACAAAATCAATGATATCACACTTCATCCCTATCCAATAGTATAGATGTCACAAATCTGCATGCATCTTCTTGACACCTGGATGTGCCAAGTAAGGTGCATGATAAGCTTCTGATAGCATCACTTTATGAAGCTCAGCTAGTAGTGGTACATAGATCTTCCCTAAATAGTGCAAAAGGCCATCTGACTCCAAAATATAACCTAAACACCTACCCTCCAATGGTCTCCCTAAATATATCTCCATGCTCACCTCCTGATACCAAGTATCTGTAGGAAGTGCCTAAAGTATATGGCTCCTCAAATCCACACTAAGAGTCAAAGATAGTGTCACATGTCTCCTATGACTTAAAACATCAGCTACCACATTCTCCTTTCCCTAAATATACTTCACCTTGAAGTCATACTCACAAAGGAACTCCATCCAACGCCTTTGCCTAGCATTTAGATTAGGCTACATTGAAAATGTATTGTAGACTACGATGATCACTATGAAGTTCAAATCAATGTCCCAGCAAGAAGTGTCTCCATCTCACTAGGGCATGAACTATCGTAGCTAACTCAAGATCATGCGTAGGGTAATTCAACTCGTGATCCTTGAGTTTGTATGATTCATAAGTAGTCACCTATCCATCCTACATTAATACTACTCTAATCCCCTCTAGGGAAGCATCTATACACACCATGAAGTCACCTGTTGGATCAGGTGTTGGTGCACTAGTCAAAAGCTCCTTGAGCTTCTAAAATGATTCCTCGCATTTCTCTATACATATAAACTTCTTTCCTTTCCATGATAGGATGTGCTACTCTGAAATTTTTTTGGACAAACCTACGATAATAACTAGCTAGATCCATGAAGCTACAAATTTTTGACATGGTAGTGGGTGCAGACCAATCTACCATTGCTTGAATCTTCATAGGGTCTATAGATATACCATCACATGATATGATATGTCCTAAATACTATATCTCTAATTGAAATAAATCACACTTCGCCAAGTTGGCATAAAGTTGATTATCTCTCAAGCACTACAAAACCAATTGCAGATGTTCCTCATGCTCCTTCTAGGATCTAGAATATATCAAAATATCATCTAGGAACACAAGAAAAAATCGATCAAGATAGAAATAGAACACTCCATTCATTAGACACATGAAAATGATGGAACATTCATCAACCCAGATGGGACTACTGTGAACTTGTAGTGCCCATAGCAAGTTCAGAAGGTGATCTTGAAAATGTTAGCATCCTGAATGTGAAGATGATGGTATCCTAACTTTAGATCAATCTTGGAGAACACTGTGGCTCCCTTGATCTGATCAAATAAATCATCAATCCTTGGTAAAGGACACATGTTCTTTATCGTCACTTTGTTCAACTGTCTATAGTCAATACACAAGCGCAATGAACCATCCTTCTTCTTCACAAAGAGCACTGGTGCTCCCCATGGAGATACAATTGGTCAAATACTACCCTTGGCTAGAAGTTCCTCAAGTTGTAGGCACAACTCACTCAATTCTTGAGTGGTCATCCAATAAGGGGCTCTAGAAATAAGCTCCACTCCTAGAATAAGATCAATGTTGAAATCAATATCCCTCTTCAGAGGTATACCCAGAATCTCGCTAGGAAAGACATCCACATATTCCTATAGAATGGGATGGTCTAAAGTCTTCCCTATAGAGTCTTCTTCTTCTAGTTTTTTCACCGTAATGGTAAACACCTGACATCCCTTATGAAAGCTTTGCTTTAATTGCATAGAGAATATCATCCATAGAGATATAGGTCTCTAGATACCCATAATCTCTAAGTCCTTCCCCTAATCATCTTTACACAAAATGGTCTTCTTTTTGCAATCAATACTAGTCGTATGAGAGCCAAGCCAATCCATACCTAAAACCACATCATAAGAGCCAAGAGGAATGAACCGAAGGTCTACTGACATAACAAACGCTCCTAGGTTTCATTCACACTATTGTTCTAAGGAATCTATAGAAACCCTAGCTCCAGAAGCTAGTTCCACTTGCCAACCTAGATCTTGCTTTACTGCCTCTAGCTTACATTTAGCAACTATGGATGGTAAAATAAAAGAGTTCCTAGCACTTAAATTGAACAAGATAGAGAGAGGTGTATCTTTGATAGCTCTCATAGTCTCAACCACAATTCCCTGATGATCTGCCTAATGGTGGTAAACCGCTGCAAATACTCTGTGAGCTTTACCTACATCTCCAACTGTAGGCTCAGATGTTGCTGGCCTAGAACCTAAATAGTGAGATGTACACTATGAGCAGTTGGCTACAATGTGTCCAAATTATCCATAATAATAACATCTTGTGCCTCTGCCAGATCCCCTCCCTATTGCAGGTGTAGTCGACTACTAGTGGCTACCCCTACTAGAAAAATATTGGTTATTCTACGCAGGCTGAGTGTTTTGGTTTCACTTGTTGCGCTAAGAGTTATGGTAGTTCCTCGCATTGGAACCACCAACACCACTCTGTGTCAGGGGTATGATCCTTTTTGTAGCTACTATTGTTGAGGTTGTTGTTGGTTTTGATTTCCCTTAAGATAAGGGGGTTTCCTATTCCCACCTAATTTGTGGTTACCCTTGGATCCTAATACTGTAGGTTCTCCCACAAAGCCACCATGTCCTAGATTAACACTCTGCTCTACAAGTATGGCTTGATGTACTACATTTTTGAGGGTTTTAGGTTCAAATACCTTAGCACCCCCAACTAGACAATTGTTCAAACCTTTGAAAAAATGTTGTGCCAACTATATTGGGTTATCACTAATTCTTGCATAGGGCATGAGCTCATAGAATTTATGCTCATACTCTACTACAGTCATAGTGAATTGTGTCAAGTTGTGGAATTCATCTGTTCTCTATTGATTCTATTACTCTAGTAGAAATCGCTCACAAAAGTTCTCCAAAAATAACTCCCATGTGACAACATTCATGTTTATACCCAACTTATTCTCTTCAATAGTCCACCATGTGGCTCCAAAGAGTTCCAAGTTGGTGATAAAAAACCTTGCTTTGATGTTAGAGTCAAAGTCCTCTATAGCAAAAACCCTATCTAGAGCAATAAGCCACTGCTCGTCCACATAACCTGAACCCAACCCATTAAAGGGTTTGACCTTGGACCTCTAAAGGTCCTTCATCTGAGTAGCTACAAGTGACCTTTATAACGCCCCACTAGGGAACCCCAAAAGGAGTTAACCTAAGTTTTACTAAGTTTGACAAAAAAAATTTTAAAGAAAACATACACGTACACCATACACATGCAAGTATGGGGTAAGTATCCATAAAAATGCATATAAATCATTCATCTAACTAACATCATTAAATAATTGAAAGTCAATATATGAACATATATATCATCATCAAACAATCATGAGATAATTAAAATAACTAAGTAACTCTATATATATATATATATATATACTAAATATGAAATAATATCCAACAATCTGGAAAACAATGTCACTAATCATCAAGCATAATCATAAAGCTAGCCTAAAAGAGTTTGGCAAAAATAACTAGAAAGTAAACTAGGGGTAGGCACTACGGTTACTAATTCATCAATTTTTGAATTCAAATCCTTCGATAATTTCTCTTTCTTGTCAATGAATTTCTAAATGGTCCCATTCTCTTAAGTGTTATCATTTTTTAAACTCTTGTCACATATCAGCATGTCTAATTTTTTATAGTCTTGTTACTTGAATCAAATTCTTAATATTTTTCCCATAAGCCTTTGAGAATCTATCAAAGAAACTAGACATATCCTCAAACATTTTGTTTAACATGTGAGAATTAGTATCAACCCTAACACTCTGATCACTTCATCAAATTCTAGTTTTCCTTATGAAATTCATTATATTTTACTTTCCACTATTCGTCATCACTTGAGGGTAAAGTTGGGATGGATTTTCCAATTCTCCTAAAAATCTCTTCATAAAGAGACTCGTACTACTCCTCTTTCATTAGCCTTGATAGTTGACTCTTGTTTTAAATAGAAAAGTTGACCCCCATGTCTACTAAAATCATTTGATCAATCTACCCTACTTTTAGCTTCATCTCATGTCTAAATTCCTTGTCAACATTTATAATCTTGGACTTCTATGTGGGTGGATATAACACCTAGAGTAACAAGGATTTCTCACTTAGATCACATCTTGAACTAATGAAAACATCATGAGCTCCTTCAAAGTTTAAATTAAACTCTTTATTTTCTAATCATAAGAAACTATCAAAAATAAGTGGGGCATTCAAATCCCAATTAGGGAAAAGTATCACACCAACTTATATCAATGACTATTTTCCTCTTTGAGGAGTCATATTCTTCACTTTTGCATTGATGTCCTCCTTCATTTATTTTAATAGATCTACTTCATCATTAGGGGTAATATTTGGAATACTTTCCCTTGATTTCTTACATTTGTAACTAAATTGAAAGGAATTAAATTCTTTTGACTTTACAAATATTTCATCTTCCACAAAAGCATTATATTGAATCAACTTGTCCTCATGAATATTTAGTCTAGTAATAATTTTCTCATTAATGTCAAATTCATCTTGAAATTCCATAAAATTCAAACATCTTGCTCATTGGGATCATCATCCTCTATTTCTTCCAAACTCATGTCTCATAACTACTTTCTTTTTTATTCAAATTTTCATTATATTGATCAATGACCTCTTGAGCCTATTCTTCTTCCAGGTTTATGAATATATCTTCAGTTTCTATAGGGCATTGAATATAATCTCTCAAACTCTAATTTTTATTACAAGAATGAATATATTATTCAAGGTCATAATGTTTTCTTGCCACATTCTTAGACAAATTGTACTCCTACAATTTATTGTTTATCATTCCATATGCTTTGGTTGACACAACAATGAAGTCACAAAATGTAAGAGTTCCTAGTAGAATAGCCTATTTATGATGTTTCTCAAAGTGTATACAGTTTGTATTGCACAATTGCCTCATGATTTCCAAATATGAAATTCTATTTGGAACACTTTCTAGAAGTATATATGGGGCTCCTTTAAATTCATAAATTCTAAAACAAGTAAAATCTAAATGCAAATACCAATCTCCCCAATTGTGATCAATAATTTTTCTCTCATCAAACTATCTCAATCTAAGAAATTTCTTAATTTACATTCTCATATAAGGTGCAGATGGAATGTTTTACATTTTGAAAAAGGGCTTTACAAACTATTCTTTAAATTTTATGTAATTTGACCTTGCATACTTAGTGTCCCAAACTAATGTCCATAGTGCACTGACTACTAACTTTTGTCCTTATCCTCAATGTTGAACTTAAATTTTGATGACCATAACCCTTTTATAACCATAAAATAAACCATATGCATAAACCTAGGGATTTCATCCTTCTGTAGAGACAATAATCCCTCATTCAAATCTTGAACAATGTATGTAGCATAATCAAATAACCTAGGTTGGTACATTTGTATGTCTGTGGCTAGCACCATTAGCCATATATTCATCAAGTTTGGCACCTCCCTGCTAGTCACCTACCCACATTACTACTATGTATACTAAAAATATGATCTAATCACATTCATGTTAAAAGGAGGACCCTCCTCATCTAAAACCCGATTACCCTTATCATCAATTCTTTCCCATTACAAAGGTAATTTCCAACCCTTATAGGTAGTATCTATTTGGTAATATTCTTCCTCCAATTTTTGTAATGATTGGGCATATTACATGTTTTGTCCAATTTGAAAACATCATCTAATGTATCATCTAAAATAACAATGCATAAATTTCCTTTCTTCATCTAGTATACATTTCTTTTCACTATCTTAGTGTGTCAATAATGGTTTCAAAAATTCAACGTTAACAAACACATTTGACATTGCTAACATCCCCAAATTCATAGTCCAAGTGTTGTTGAGAGGGGAATGCTTATATCTTATCAAATATTGGATCATAAATAATCCATATCCTTTTACCTTTATCCACACATCATCTACAAATTTCTATTTATCGTCCACTTTGTTCCTTTCTAGAAAATGTTGTTTAGACCTCTAACCTAGGGCCAAGAGCTTATATTTGGTCAATCATGTCTTGGTTCAATATTTTACTCTGGTTCTTTTCTCCATCCTTTACCTTTTTCCCTTGGATTTCATACGTTTAGTAGGTCTTTTATTGTTGGTTGTACTCAAGGATTCCTTTCTTTCAAACCCAAAATTACTAAATTTTCTCTTCTTTGAATTCAAATACTTTTCTACAAATTATCAATGCTCTTTTATGCTCACTTAATGGTACAACATGTTGTGTCAGTGATTTATATAATTTATCAATTGAAATGATACCTCCTAACATGGTGTAGCTATTAATTCTCTTTTCCTACAGGCCCTTATGTATGTCTGATGTGTGTGTATATTGAAAATTCCTTGCAAATTAGGTTGATATGGAAATGGTCACACATGGACACAAGACCTCTTGTAAAATTAACTCCTTTTGGCACCATTGGTATAGCCTTTCTTAAAACTCCTTTAGTGTTCCTATGACTATCTATCACCTCATTGGGTGTCAGTATAGTTTCTAAAATGCTATCCCATTTGCGTAACCTTACTCTAATGCTCTTGCATCAGTATAGCTCATTTTGATATTTAATCTATAAAATAAACATGTCTTTCTAATGGTTTTACTCATATGCATTCAGCATTACTATCGACATTACATACCTATTCTTCTTTCTCTCTACATATCAACATAACTTGTTCCAATACTTTTATTGAGTGTCAAAATAGGTTTAATTTTGTCTCCTCGTAGTGTAAAGCTATTTTTATCATCACTAAGAGATATTTTGATCAAATTTCATTGTTTGTATACCACCATATAGTCATATGTTATTCTAATAATCCTATCAAGCATCAAAGAAATTTTTATTTCATTTCACCAACTTTGCTAGCTATTTAGATAACTTTTGTCGGGGAAACTTTCTTTGATGGTCTTACTCTCTTCTTTTGGGATATCCATTGGTATAGAATATCCTGAGTGACTTCATGAGGTGTAGGTGTAACTCCAACTTTGTTTCTATAATAGTGTATGCTATTTTAATGATTCTATCAGGGTATGTCATTCCTATGTCAATCTTTTGAATGTTCATTCTAACATTGATGTATGTCTTCCAAATATTTTCCATTTCTTGCTTATGTGCAACTTTTCAAACTATGTCATTCTCATTTTATTTTACCTTGGTCAAGCTACATATTATCAAGATATGTGTCATTGATATTGAGAACTACATTGGTATAACTAAAGAGAACTACTTGTGTTTTGATTTAAAGATAAAAGTTGTTAATTATAATGCCTAAGTTCCATGTCATTGCTTAGATGGGATGAACCTTTAGGGTTTCCCCATATGTAAACCCAATATCTTCTTAGGTTTTCATACCATTCCACTCTTGCACATGAATACAAACTATAATAACCATTCTTGTATCAAACACAAATGACATCAATCCAATTGGGCAAATACCAAAAATATCATAAGCATGCAAAAAAAATCTAAAATTATACAAAAAGATAAAGAAAATCCAAATGCAATTTTGTGTTCTAACATAATTAATTTGATAGCTCTAATGAGCCTTGAGAGTTGCTTTTATAGGATTGAAATAAATTTAAACGTTTGAGATGCATTCTTGAGGGATGATTAGGATTGATTTGCAAGTGATCTATGTGATCAAGTTCCATTGGAAGGAATTAAGTTAATTATCCTTTAGTGGTGTGTGGGATAGTAAGATAATTTATTTGATTACTTTTAATTAGTTACTCTATCCATGAAATTTCCATCTTTGACTTAAATAATGAGGCTAAGTGGATTAATTAATTGATTGGTTTCTTTGAAGCTTGATTAGTAACTTGTTGGTTTAAGATGAATTATGTAAGTAAAGCAATTCCATTTACTAACATAATTATGTGATTAACTGATACGATGCATTGACTAGGATTTTAGGGCAAATTTGATTAGATCTAATTAATTTAGACTATTTGAGAATAATAGCCCAACTTTACGTGAGTATACTTCTTACTAATGTTTTTTTCTTTGACTGATCACTTTGGAAAGACAAAGCTTAGGTTACATCTTGGGATGGTTATATACATTGCCCCTTTTTCTTTCTTGGATTAATTTAGGTTTTTTTAATGTAGTTTTAAGTTTAGATAAAAAGTGGGTTGTAGCTAGTAGGCTTGAGCAAGCATCCATGAACTTAAGGTATAATATGACCCTCTTAAATTTGGCTATCTCTGAGATTTTTGACAAGTTTTTGGTTGGGATAACTTTAGTGAAAAATATTCACCAATTGGTGAATATTTAATAACTATAATTTTAAAATTGGTGAAAAAGTGGGACTGAATGGGGTGGCTAGATTGTCTTAAAAAAAAATTTGTTCAAGTGCAATTTAATTGTCCGTCATTTTTATAATTAATTTAATCTATTTTAAGGATTTTACCAATAGAATCTATATTCTCAAAATGATTTAATTAATTTTTTATTTGTGATTCTTGAATTTTATCTTAATTAACAACCATATTCACCAATATATGGTCAAAAATTAAGGTTAAGATGTAGGTTAAGTATATATATTTGATATGTGTCTTTATTCTAAAGACTTTCTATGAAACTTTTTGTACTTTAAATTTTTGACTCAAAATAGATTTCGTAATGGACATGTATCTCTCTTTTGAAGACTTTCTATGGAACTTTGCGTTATTCAAAATTTCATTTGAAACAAAATTTATGTCATTGAGCTAGGATCATTCAACAGTTACAAAAAAGGGTTAGTATATGTTAGATGATATAAAATGAACTCAGGACACCTTAATAAAATATTTATAGGTTGTATGAGCTTCTAGGTGTATTTCCCATAAAAAAACATTTGTAGGGGCATTGTCTCTTGACACTATCATGTACTACAATAGGGAGCGCACTACCCGTTAACCCCACAAATGGTGCTACCCCCAAAGCCTTGTTGAATAATTTTGGGGAAAATTATATTGACAAAAGTGGGGGAGATTAACTTTCTAGTTTGATAATTGATTAGGATCTATATAATGATACTAGTGAAATGATGGTTGCCAAGTATTGTATGCATGCCCATGATTTTCTTCAATAATAAAAAATTCGCTAAGATTTTATAAAATACATGTATTAGAAGAAAAAATAGTATAAACCAATATACTTTCCTTCCAAATTTTTTTTTTTTATTAGTAATGTCAACTCATCCCTCAAAAATAATGTAGGATTCACTTGGATTTAACACCTTTTCCTAGGTGGGGGTTTCTTAGAGTTATCCCTAGTTTTTGGTGTCTAATTATTGGATTGATAACAATTATAGTATTACTTCAAAGAACCTTCACTAAAAAGGCTTAGATCACTCAGTAATCGAACTTTTAGAAACTTACTTTAGGATTTCTAATATACTTCCTTGAAATTCCACTTTATGCAACTTTGAGACTCTTCTATATATTTCGCATTGGTGGAATAGAGGGAAATTGATGTTTGGAGCCACTATGTTCTCTTTCACCAAGATACTTCACTTGTTAAGTATATGTTGAAAACATGAAACAAACAATGTTCATGCAGTGCCTTTAGAACCAAGGTGGTTTCCCAATCTAACCTAGACAAAATCACTCACTAGATTAAAGATTATGGTTTACTTAGAGAAATTTTTTTATTAACATAAAAATTTATCAAAGATATGGAAGAACTATAGTTATATGAGAAAATTTAAGGAGGCAAGATCCTTTCATTTCTTTGTTACAAGGAGATAGAAATGCTACTTTTTTCACAACTCTATTATGGATAAGAGGCAAGGTGTTACAATTTTAAGGAAAATTAGATAAATAAACAATAACAAAATATAAAGTAAAATAAGAGCGGTAAAAAAGGCACAATAACATAAAGATTTAATGTAGCTCTCCCCATATGAGCTACATCCACAAGAGAAATAGTCATCCACTTCGTTTTATTATCTGATGAAGAACACATTACAATATGATATATTTCACATGTTGCAACCACTTTTTATAGGTCTTTTACATAGTTTAAAGATGTTGATGTCTATGAAAAAATAATAGTTTATTCCTTTATTAAATAATAGAAATATTATGGTTCAAGTGTGTTGCCCCAAAAAACCCTAACTAGTTGTGTTGAGTGCAAGTGAGGCTCTTCCCCTTGTACTCTCTTTTTAATGGATTTAGGGAGAAAATATGATTGACAAAATCACCAAAATTTAAACATCAAAAAATTATTAGTTCCCACATACTAGTACAAGAGAATTTTGTTACTTCTCTCAACTATTTTGAAGGGCTTTATCTCTTGTCTTCCAAGATGGTTTGTAGAGAGGTTTTTTATTTTTATTCTACTTTATTTATTAAGGATAATCCTATAGCTAGAGAGGAAGAGGGATTCATTATTGAGTGTCTCCCTTCTTTTTTTCCCAATGAGATGAATGTTGCATCATTACCATCCATCACTTTGGAGGAATTAGAGGGAAATGTTTTCCAAATGAATAAAGTTAAGGCCCTTGGTCTTGATGACTTTCCAATTGAGTTTTATAAAAAGTGATGGGATATTGTTAAGTTAGATCTTTTGGAAGTAGTATTAAAGTCTAAAAGGGATAAATATATTTTAAAAGTCATGAATGCCAATTTTGTGTCTCTTATTCCTAAAAGAGAGGGAGATAACTCTTTAAGTCTTTTTAGCTCATGTCCTTGTGCAATATTGCATACATGATTATTACTAATTTGATTATAGTGATACTTAAGTCTTTGATTATATCTCTTGTTTTAGAGGAGAAAAGGGGTTTTGTGGTTGGCAGACAAATTCTAGATGGTGTTTTCGTGGCTACAAAGGCTATTCGAGGCTATTCAGACTATAACAACATACAAAGAGAAAATAATATTTATCAAGCTTGACATGAAAAAAGTCTATGACATGTCAATTGCTACATTTTTTTACCTTAATTTCTGAAAGCCTGTGTATTTAGAGATAAATACATTGATTAATTCAAGAGTTTTTTTAAGACCCCCCTTTTTTGTTATCATAAAAAGTGATCCTTCTAATCTCTTTGGGGTTGCTCGATGCTTTAGACAATGAGATATGCTCTCACCTTATTTGTTTATCTTGATAGTTAAAGGCTTAGAGAGATCCATAGTCATATGAGAGGCATGACCAAATTTGTTGATAAAGATGGGAGAGAAAGTTCCTCCCCACTATTACTTACAATTTGTGGATGATACTATTTGATCAATTTAGCAGAAGTAAATAAATTTGTAATCTAAGAAGAGCTTTATATATTTAGTTAGAAACAACTTAACAAAGGATTAATGAAGATAATACTTTTGTCTTCTTCTTTAGTACTTATATGCCTATTATAATATGATTTCTAGGATTCTTTATTTCCATATTGGGTCTCTTCACTTTGTATATCTTATAATCATATTAATCTTATTCTATAGGTTTAGTGGCTAGAAGGTTTTGCTAGGAAATTCTAGATAAGTTTCCCAAGAACTTTTCCCATTGGATATGTGTTGGTGGTCTTTTTAGTTGGGAAGGTGGATCTCTTGAAGCCATTGATTTAAGATCTTCCTTTATATAAATTATTTGTGTTACTAGCTCATTCTAGTTTTATTCATGATTTTGATGCCCTATGTTAGTTTGTTAGCTTTGGACAATTGTTTGTCCACATGCTATTATTTAGTAAATAATAGTTTTCCAAACTAATTAGTTAGAGTAGGGAAAATTATTTATTAATTAATTGGCCACTTTTAGAAGCAACTAGAAACCAACTTGGTTATGGTTGTTAAGTTTTTTTTTATTCAGCCGTCAATTGAGAATTGATCTCAACCGTTGGTTTTCCAACAGGAGTAGTATAAAAGGGGGTCAGGGGGCATTTGGAGAACATAAGTTGGAGAAGCATTTGTAGTGTTTTCAAATGAATTTGTAGTGATAGAAAATAGTCTTGTAGTGTTAGCAAGGACACAATGATAATGTTGGGGATAGTAGCAGAGGAATATTAGCAGGAGAAGTTGGGAGGTTGTCAGAGTTCTGCCAATAAGAGGTAAGGAATTTTGTATCTCTTGATTTGCTGAAGTTAATATAATTCCTCATATGTAGAATTGGTTTTCCCTTAGGGTTTTTTCCATGGACAATTTCTCCAAAAATATTATGTTGATTGTGTTTCTTATTTCTTTCTATATTTTATTGGTGAAGTTGCAATTGTGTTATCAGGAAAGATTGGATGGTACCTCAAATTTTGGTGTCTGGAAGGCCAGACTTTCTTTATTGTTGGAAGAGAATGGTATCAAGGATTATGTTACCAATGTTTTAACTATACCTACAAATGTGAAACAGCTTGGGACATATAAGAAAGATTATGCCAAGGCCATAAGGATAATCCTTGATGGTGTCAAGGACCATATTGTTCCACATATCTTAGAGCTAGATACAACAAAGAAGATGTGGGATGCCATTTTGAATTTGTACTAGAATGCTACCACAAATTGGAAGATGATTCTCAGAGAAAAGTTGAAGAATACCTAGATGAACTAGGGAGAAGACGTCATAGGTTACCTTACAAGGCTTAGACTTGTCAAGGATGAGTTAGCAGTTGTTGGAGATAGCCCTAATGATGATGAGCTAGTGAGAATGACCCTAAATAGGTTTACTAAGTAGTGGAGTATCTTTGTTCAAGTTTTCAGTGGGTGAGACACCTTATTGAGTTGGGATCGACTATGGAGTCATTTCACTCAGGAGGAGTTTAGACTAAGTCTCATCAATCAGACCAACAAGAATTAGAAAAGTGAGGTAGAATAAGAAAATGTTGCCCTAGTGGGCAAAGGAAAAACAAAGAAGGGGTATAGCAAAAGATTAAATTCACAAAGTGAGAAGAATAAGAAGAAGAAGAAAAAGAGGAAGAGGAAGAGGAAGAAGAAGAAGAAGAAGAAGAAAGACCTTTCTAAAGTCAATTGATTTGGTTGTCAAGAGTATGATCACTATGTCAGTGATTGCTTAGAAAGGAAGAATGGAAAGAAGCAGATGCAAGCTTCAACAAGTGTAAAATAACTCACTATTAGAATGAAAGATGAGTTTGCACTCATGGCTTGTATGGTTATCTAAACCTCATAATGTGTTTGGTATATAGATAGTGGGGTATCATTTCATATGAGAGGAGTTAGAGAGCACTTCTCCAATTATAAGGAGGAGAACACCAATATCCAAATCTCTATGGGAAACTTGTCCAAACTCAACATAGTTGGGAAAGGGACTATTTTGTTTCAGAGGGAGAATGGAAAGATAATTTTACTTCATGATGTGTTGCATGTGCCAAGCTTAGGTATGAATTTGATTTTAGTATCTATTCTTTAGGATAGGGGGTATAATGTACTCTTTAGAGGGACACATGTGTTAATCAAGCATAAGGATTGGAAGTCACCCATAACTATTGGAGTTAGGAGTGGTCACCTTTATAGGTTACAATTTGATACTCCTAAGGAACTCATAAGCATTAGTAATCCTAGAGATCTTGGAGAGCTATGGCATAAGAGGATGGGTCATATTCATCATGGAGCACTCAAATTTCTTCGTGAGATAGTGATAGGTGTTCTAGAGCTGAGCATGCAGCATGATGATGTATGTAAGGGATGTGTATTGGGGAAGTTTGTGAAAGCATCTTTTTCAAGGAGTGACACTAGATCTGAGGGTGTTCTTGATCTAGTATATTTAGATGTTTGTGGACCAATGTCAATGAAATCTCTTAGAGGATATAAGTACTACATTACTTTTATTGATGATTTCTCTAGAAAGACCTAGATATACTTCTTGAAAACCAAGGATGAGGTTTTTAGTGGCTTCCAATAGTTCAAGGATCTTGTAGAGAACTTGACAAGAATGAAGATAATGGTTCATTGGTCAGACGATAGAAGTGAGTACAAAGGAAACATCTTCCAAGAGTTTTGTACTAGATAAGGAATCAAGAGAGAGAGGACTATTCCTTACAATCCACAATAAAATAGAGTAATTGAGAGGAAGAAGCATTCTATATCAGAGGTAGCAAGAGCTATGCTACATGACCAGGACATGCCCTAGTACTTATGGATAGAGGTGTGTAGTATAATAGTTCACATTCAGAATATGGTTCTACACAAGGTACTAGGGAAGATAACAACAAAGGAAGCTTTCATAGGTAAGAAGCCTAATGTTAGTCATTTCAGAATATTTGGGATTTTGGCATATTATCATATTCTAGTTGATACATGTATGAAGATAGATCAAACTACATAGAGAGGGAACCTTGTTGGGTATAGTGAAACCTCAAAGGCCTATAGGATTTTTATCCCTAGGATCAGAATAATTATTGTCAGACATGATGTTAAGTTCATGGAAGACAAGGCATTTAGAAGCTCTAGAGATTTGCTAGTAGATGATCAAAGTAAGAAACCAACAAAAGCTCCAAGGCCAAGTCAAGGGTAACAAAGCTCAAGTACAGTTACTAGTACAAGTGTAGGCTTAGGTGATGAATATTCACTAAATATGGAGCAACTAGTGCAATAGGAAATGCATCAAGAAAACATAGAGGTTGGCATTTCATCCTCTACAGTTGGCAGTAGGAACTGTGAGGTTCAAGATACATGAACGGATACTCGGGAGTTTGTGGGAGCTCCTAGGAAGAGTACTAGACAATGGAGATAACCAACCAAGTTCAATGACTATGTGGCATTAGTTAGTCAGTTTGTAGATAGTGAACCTTCTAGCTATCAGAAGGCTGTAGAGTATCAGGTATGGAAAGATGCTATGGTTGAGGAATATTCCTCAATAATATAGAATGATGTGTGGGAGGTAGTGCCTAGACCAATAGATAGAATAGTAGTTTGTTCATGCTAGATCTATAAGATAAAGAATGATGCATATGATAGCATCTTGAGAAATATAAGGCAAGGTTTGTGGCTAAGGGGTTCTCTTAGAAGGAGGGAATAAACTAGGAGGAGAAATTTGCTCCTATGGCTAGGTATACTTCTATACAAGATATAATCTCATTTGAAACATAAATGAGATGGTAGATCCATCAAATGGATTTCAAGACAACATTCCTTAATGATGAGTTGAAGGAGGAGGTATACATAGAGCAACTGGAAGGTTTTGTAGCACACAACAAGGAGAACCATGTGTGCAGATTGAAAAGAGCCTTGTACGAACTCAAGCAAGCTTCCAGAGCATGGTATGAGCACATTGATACATACTTGTAGGAAATGGGCTTTGTGAAGAGTGAAGTAGATGCTGACCTCTACTACTTGGAGTTTGGGCTTATGCATTTGGTCACACTAGGCCAAATATAGCATTTATAGTAAACTCTCTTAGTTAGTTTGTAGTTGAACCAAAGAGAATGCATTGGACATCGGCTAAGCATGTATTGTGTTACTTATGTGGCATAGTTGAGTATGGGATCAGATATGTATGAGGTGAAGGTATCAGGTTGATAGATAGGCAGTAAAACAGACAAAATGAATGCTTCACAATGTTGTTTCAATTTGGGATCAGGAGTTGTATCTTGGTTTAAGAGGAAGTAGAAGTCTGTGGCTTTGAGTTTAGCAGAAGCATAATACATAACATCTAGCATGGCGACATGTGAAGCTATATGGAGTTTAAAGTTGTTAGTGCCTTATTTGGTCAAAAGGTTGAGACTACCATGATACACTATGACAATCAGAGTTGTATCAAGTTGTTTGAGAATCCAATGTTTCATGATGGTTCTAAACATATTTACATCAAAGATTGTGTATAATGGGGGGTTGTTCAGGCTACAATACATACTTACATAGGAGTAGGTAGCAGACATTCTGACTAAGGCATTGGGGAAGGCAAAATTCGTCTTCTTCAAAGATAAGTTGGGTGTCATGTAGAATAACTTCCTCGCTAAGAGGGAGTGTTAGTTTGTTATATTTGGACACATATTTGTCCACATGCTATTATTTAGTAAATAATAGTTTTCCTAACTAATTAGTTAGAGCAGGGACAATTATTTATTAATTAATTGGCCACTTTTAGAAGCGACTAGAGACCAAGTTCTTTAGGGTTGTTAAGTTGGTTTTTTTATCTTAGCCATTGATTTGGAATATGTTGGGGATTTCCCCAACTCAATCTTCTTTATTCTCATTACTTGGAACACTGGCCCCTCATTTACTCTTTATAAAATTTGGCTAGAGAGGAATTGAATAATATTTTAAGAGAAGAAATTGATGAGTCATTAGCTTTCAATATAAATTATTAATGGTTCATTGGAAACCTTAATAGAAAAATGTTCATGTCTAGAAGTGTGGGTTTGGGTAATTTGGCTACCATTCAATGATTGGGCTTGGAGAGTTGTTGGATAAGACACACCCCTTGTAGGGTTTTTTGATAGGATAAGAGAAATATTTGTTTGGATGGATGTTAGACACTCCCTCCTCATGATGCTTTGAAGATAAATTTAGATTTTTTTTGAGGGGGAACCATGGACATATTGAAATTCAAGGAGATAGTAGTGATAACTTTGGAGTTGTTTATTTCATCTTCTCTATTTATAATGGGAACCATACTAATTACCTTATGGAATCCCTTGATATTCTTAATGTTATTGAGAGATGTTAGGCCCTTTGATGATGAAGGATTATTTATGAATTAGATTTGCACATGGTGGTGTATAAGCTAAATAAGAGAAGAATAGATAGGAATAATTAGTAATTAACCTTAATATTCATTTAGATTGTGTAGATGTATAGATCTATATTTTCTCTATTTTTTGATCACATCCCACAAGGATGAAATTGAGTAGGATAATGTTTGAAAAAATGGACCTCTAGGCATGTGGATGAGTGAAACATCAATCTCTAGGGGCACCTATCCATTGAGTACTAAATAAATTTAAAGGAGTTTATTGTGAAAAACTTGAGAGGTTATTTGGGAGTTATTGGGATATATTTGATTGTTTGTTGGTTATTTATCCTTAGCGTATGTTGTCATATTTCTTGGCTAAGATTCTATTTGATAGGCTAGTTTTAATTGCCACACTTTGCAAGATTAAATTTTATAGATATGACATTTCCATAAAGATTAGGATTGAGATAAGATCCTCATTGTGATGTACTTGAGTAGGGTGGAGATGAAGGATATTCCTCACTATAACCTTGGAGCTAAATGATCTATAATTTAGAGCACTCTTAAGTGAAGGGATAATTTAACTAAGAAAGGTGTTTTTTTGATTTATAACAAGGATCTAAAAACTTTCCTTTGGATTTGTTCTTGGGATGTGTTCACTTCATGCTTATCATTGTATGCACGTATGCGCTCTTTGATTAGTATTTTTCTTGAGGTAGGATGGAGTAGTGTGGAAGATTACAAATTCTATATTCTTTTGGGGTAGGTCAAAATTTATCAATGGAAGGATCTTCATAAGTGACCTCCTAGAGGCTATCTAGGAACCAACTAAGATTTTGGCATATAAAGTTTGTATCTACTTGGAGGAGAAAGACATGCTCACCTTGGGGCTCTAACTTGAAAGGTAAATTAATAGTTGCTTTGGGAAACCAAGTATTAAATAGGAAAATGCATGGGAGAGATATTGTTTCATGGTGGAAACAAGTCTAGAGAAATTTTTCCTTTCCTAAGTGCAATTTCTTTTATAGTTGATTTTTTCAAAATATATGCCTAACTTGAGATAATTTGACAAAAAAGAGGATTCTAGGGTCCCTCTATGTTTTCCATGCGTAATAATAGTAGGGAACATTCTTCTCATATTTTATTCATGTGTACATTCTCAAAGGAAATTGGGCATTATTGTTGGAGTATTTGGAACAAGGCCTATTTTCATGCCTCCTCCTTGGTGGAGTTGTCAAATATGTTGAGGATTTCCCCAACTCAGTCTTCTTTATCCTCATTGCTTAGAACATTGGCCCCTCATTTACTCTTTAGAAAATTTGGCTAGAGAGGAATTGAATAATTTTTTAAGAGAATAAATTGATGAGTCATTAGCTTTGGATACAAATTATTAATAGTTTACTGGAAAACTTAATAGAAAAATTTGATTTGTCTAGAAGTGTGGGTTTGGGTAATTTGGCTATCATTCAAAGATTGGGCTTGGAGAGTTGTTGGATAAGGCACACCCCTTGTAGGGTTGTTTGATATGATATGAGAAATATTTGTTTGGATGGATGCTACACACTCCTTCCTTATGATTACTTGAAGATAAATGTAGATTGTTTGTTCACGTGGAACCATTGACATATTGGAATTAGAGGCGCTGGTGGTGACAACTTTGGAGCTGTTTATTTCATCTTCTCTATTTATAAAGGACACCATACTAATTATCTTATGGAGTCCCTTGCTATTCTTAATGTTATCCAGAGATGTTAGGCCCTTGGATGATGAAGGATTATATACAAATTAGATTCACATGTGGTGGTGGATAAGTTGAATAAGAGACAAATGGGTAGGAATAATTAACAATTGGCCTTAATAGTCAATTAGATTATGTAGCTGTGTAGATCTATATACTCTATATTTTTCTATCACATCCCACAAGAATGGAATTGAGTAGTAGATTGTTTGGCACAATATACCTCTAAGTAGAAATGTAAAGGAGCTCTAGGGGCACTTGTCTGTCGAGTACTCTAGAAATTTAAAGGATCTTTATGGGAGATATTTGATTGTTTGATGGTTATTTAGCCTTAATGCATGTTTCCATGTTTCTTGGCTAAGATTGCCTTGTATAATAATTTTTGCGAATTAATATTTATTTGCTCCTCTTTTTTAAAATAATAAACAAGATCTTAATATTTTAAAATTAGTTATTTATAAATAAAAGTGTATTCTAGAATATTGAAATATTTTGACTTGGTTGTTTCAACTTAAAAATTTAATTTTAAACAATTTTTACTATTTATAGTGATTATAATTAATTTTATACATACATGTTTGTAAAATTAATTTTTTATTATGCTAGTTATCATTAAGCTAACTTATATAGTATATAGACTATATGTTTCCTAATTGACCTACCACACCCCTTTGGTGTACCATTTGTACACTAAAGTGTGATTTGTTTGTGTGTGTGCATGTGCACAAACACGTATGCCCAGGGTTTGTGTCTCCCCTGCCCCTCTCTCCCCTATTTTCACCCTCTCCCTTTCTCCCTCTATATCCATCTCTTCCCCTTTGTCTCTAAACACATGCCCCCTCTTAATCCATTCATCTCTCTCTTTATCTCCCTCTTCTTAGCCCTCTATATCTATATCACTGCACCTTATACATCTCTTAATATTTCTTCTTCTATGTCTCCCTCCATCTCTACTCCTATATCTCTTTGTTTGTCTATCCATCTATCCTCTTATTCTTTATCTATCCTTCTCCTCTCCAATTCCTGCTGGATCTCTTTCTCCCTCACTATCTCTATCTCCTATCTCAATCTTTTGACTTCTCTCACTCTTCTACTCTCTCTCCCTCGTTCTATCACTATCTCTCCCACTGTATGCATTTTCTCCCTATTTAAACACAACATGATACTATGTTAATAGAGCATGACTATCTTATTGATTTATATTTTTATTTCAATCATGTATAAATAACTATAAATAAATGCTTACATTTGAAACTATCACTTTTCCATTTAAACTTATGTTACACAAACTATATCACTTGTTAAATAGCATATCCAATGACCTCATCTATTACACAAATGTGTGAAAATAAGTCTAACAAAATACTTGTATTGACTTTACCACTTTAGGTGCTACCAATTACAAATCAAAGTGCCATTGCTAATTGCTCATCTTATAAAGAAAAGAAAAAATGAAAAAAAGGAAAAAGAAAAAGGAAAAAAGACCAAGAGCAAATAGTTCGATTGAGACAACAAGAGCTCTGGTAGAGCTAGAGTCCTTGCCTATTGATTAAGTAAAAGTAAAACAAACTAAGATAATGCATTTACCATGCATTGTATTTTTTAATATTGTTTTAAAAATTATAGCTTCAAATAACAATATATTTCAAGGGTATCAATTATATTCTTAATGATATTATTCTTGTGCTAAAAATTCTTTTTAACAAACAAAATGGTAAAATAGATGAAGATGAATTTTTCTTACAAAGTAGATGAAGTAGGTGCAAAATTTACCCATATAATTTAAAAAATTGTATTTTGAACATTATGGAAGAAGAAAAGTAATTTGACTACATTTTAAAAATAATTTAGTTTGAAAATTACATTGTTAAGTCATAGTTTTTAGAATTATAATATAACAAATAATAGTCTTTACATTTGATTTTTTTTCATAAATTAAATATATTATTTATTAACCAATTCTTGATAAGGTTAAACCAAAATATTAATGTCTTAACAATGTAAAATGAAATTAACTTAACAAAACAATAACAAAAATGGATTAATAATAATAATTTTGTATAATATTATTTTTTATAATTTTAAATTTGACTTTTTATAATTGTTGTTTGTCATAATTTGAACGTTTTTAGATATCTTAATTTGGAAGGTTATTATTAAATACTAAATTAAAAACCTAATAACAAAAATTAAAACAACAATTAGAAATATAAAATCAACATTATTCATTTATTTAGTAAATATATAAATTTAATTTTAATCAAAGAAAAATTTAAAAACTCCTTTCAATTCTACCAAATAATTAGTTATTTAGCATGCACATTTTGCTCTTGTCTTGTAATGTATTCCTTTGAAAAGTGAGAGGTCCAAATTTTAAAGAGGAGAATAAAAGATTAATGCAATTTTAAAACTTGTCTATTATTATTAGTTTAATGCGATTTTGCAATTAGATTAACCAATCAAATCAAAGAATTTAAAAGTTTATATGGAACTTACAATGTATATATCTATTTTTCATTTTCCCTTATTTTATAAATGACATTTTGTGTTCATTCTATTGGACCATACTATTTTTAGTAGGGAGAAAATTTAATTTTCCTTAACAAAAATACACATTATTTTCCAACAACAATATTGTCATGCATTAAAGACAACTTTATCTTTTTCACAATTGTGACAAATTATTAGAGTGTCCAAAAAGTAATTATTAGTTTGGGGATTCATTCAATCCTATTTGACAAAGTCAATGAGCCAATCAAAGTAAATAATTAAATTTAATGGATTGAAATATAATAATTGATCATTAATATTAATTTTTAGTAATTTAAAAATGTGTTTTTTTTTGAATTCTCATTGGTTTGAGCAATGAGAAAAATCATTTTGTCTTATAAAAATTACAAAATTTGTGATCTCATAGAATTCTGGAAACTTTACTCAAAAGGTTGAAAGATAAATGTAGTGCCTCTCCCATTTGACTTCTGTAAGTCATCTTGATGGATGCAACCTTGTTGATCTTTTGTTGTGATGGGTCATGATTGTGACCACGAGTGGTCTACACCATTGAGGTGATTGGATTTATATTTCTGTATCAATTGCTTTGATTATGCTTTGACTGATTTATGAGATTATGATTTGATTTATGGTTCATTGAGGTTTGTGCCAGTGCTTACCAGGATCTATGTGGTATCATGAGGTTGTTCTGTGATTATCCTGAGATGTGTGCAGAGATTGCACTGTGTACTATTACCATGCTACACTGGACTAGGTTCCTATAGCAGTGGGTAGTCATGTTTATGACTATGTTCGCTTATGTGTTTTAAGTGCCTTTTTATTGATTCTTTAAACAATCATTATTTAATGCTTAAGTAATTAGAAATAGATTGTTCAGGTTGGATTATTCGATTATGTGCACTACGAAATTTACCTTGCTATATTTTGATCTGAGAAATATTTGTTACTTTGTGATGATTTACATTTGAGACAACCCAAGGGTCAGATGTTATACCTTGATTTCAGTATCATAGATATTAGACTTCTCTGCTGTTCAGTTAATCATATTGCATGATGATGCCATTTTGAGATGACAGTGTATTTTTATGATGATATCTAGTTATCTAGTATTTGGACATACCTCTGATTATGTTAGGTGATGGATTTAATGCTATGGTTATTTACTTCATTCCTGCATTGTTATGCTTTATGCGAACGTGAGTGATGTAAATAGATTATTTTAATATAATTAAATAAATGGTTAAATTAGGTGATTTTTAATGCATTTATTGCTTTGGCTATGTTATTATATGCAATTGCACTTGATCGTGTTGTTTAGTGTGCAGGATTTATATCCCTGGCAGTGACACATGGAGTTAGTGATTCAACCATTCATATTTTACCAATGTCGTCCTTATATGGTTGACGTATCCTTAATTAAATGTTTAATTTAAACCTTTTGGTGATTATTAAATTCGAACTCATTTGCATTATGTGATTTGACCAGTGAGTGTGTCTGTGCATTTAGAGGTTCGCATTGTCACGAAAGTTATTAAGGAAATTTATGTGTTTTTGGGTTTTCGAGCTTTTTAATTGATTTATTTTAATTTCTGGTAGCTTTTCCATAGATGAATTCCTATTTATAGGAATAGCCTATTTTCGTTTGGGTTGATTCGGGGTTTAACTAGGTTGGCTGGTTATTTGCCCTAACCGATTATTCACTCGAAAAGTGAATAAATATCCAAAAAAGAATTTAATTCTTCACTTCTCACTTTTAAATTAGAAAGTTGGAGAGTGAAACCCAAAATCCTCTTCATGAAGATTTATTGTTTTGTTCATTGTGGGAGCTACGAGGGTGGGATGGTTGCAAGGTTGAACTCATTAGATCTAGCTCGGGAAAACCTTGGATTGCCATGATTTTTGGCCACTTCTGCGGGCGTTTTATTTTTTGGTTCAGATTCTTATTTTGCCCTTTTGGCTGTGAGGTAGGGCTTTCCCGTTTTATTGTTTCTGTTCTGTTTCTGCTTCTATTTTTGGTAGTCGTTTGTTTGGAGGCTAAGAACTAGTGTTCCCCTCCGTTTCTGTATGTTCGTTCTACCCAATTGGGTAGGTACAAACATTTCCCTATTTTTTAGGATGAGGGTTTGAGATTTTGCACTGTTATGTTGGCCGTTTTTGCATACGGTGTCTGATTCCATTTATTTTTGGATTTTTGGGGTTTTTGTGCCCAAAGGTCAAATGGGTTTTAATTTCAAAATTTTCCAAATTTTGAAAATTTTACCTCATTTTGCGTGCCACCCTATTTTCTCAAGTTTTATTGGCACAATGTGGGTCGTGGACCTGGATGATCCATTTGGATATCAGTTAGACCACTATTGCACTTTTTGTTGCATTGGGATGCGTAATGCACCCATCCTCTTCATTCTGTTTCGATTAAGGGATTTTCTACTTTGTGTTCTCATCCAGTCCTTTGGTATAATCTTCGTGATGGTGGTGTGCCACACACGAGTACATTTTTTAGGTGACCTGTGGGGCCTGATCTTTCGTGGTACTTTCGAAAGTTGTGATCATTTGGGATGGGTTGGGAATTTGCATGCCTACGAGCACTCATCGTTGGATGAGCATGGGTAGGGTAGGGTAGCATATGGAGGGGGCTTCTACCTCGCAGCTTGGTGATCATTGTGCCCCGAGGGTTGGCGAATGAAGCTTTAATTACGTGATAATTAAATAAAATACTGGGTTGTAATAATCTTAAGATGATAAAATGTTTGAGGTGCTAGAGCCTTTTTGTTGAGGGATGTTGAATCTGCACAAGTCCTAGCTTGGGCTTTTGATGCCAAGCGACTCTCCATGATGTTAGTCCATACATAGTAGCCTTTGAGATGTCTGACCAAGACCCATAGTTATGCATTGTCGGTGTCTTGGATTCAGTCATCATACTGCCTAGTGTGAGTGTTAGCCATGGATGTTTGTTTTGCATGTGTGTGGTTGGATCATTATCTCCATTAGCATGGCGGGTGTGGACCTACGGGTGCCACGTGGTTGGGAGGCATAGCTACCTTCACCACTACTAGGGATCGGTGTACAAAGATGATCTTTTGTCCTAGTGTGATCATTGCTAGATGTTTTCACTTGGTACTTTGGGTTCCAGAGTATGCTTTCTTGTGATTTATGCTTTCATTGGAATGCTTGGATATCATGTTTAGATGATGTTAGTTTATTTGACGCATTCCCATATTATGATGTTTAGCATATGATTAGATGATGTGAATTGTTGTAGCAGCATATCTATTGCTTATTGATGTTTAGCATGTGATAGGTGATGTTATCTACTGTAGGATTATCTTATGCTTTTCTACTAGCATGTTAGATTCCTTATGCTTATATTGTTGCATGTTTTAGTAGTGATGTCCCTATTACGACAGTACCAACGATCCAATCAGTGGCTTGGGATGGCTAGGATCCATGATGGTCTTATGATGCTATTGACGGTTGGAAAGAAATGCGTACTTAATTTGGTTGTTTTGTTCATTGCGATGTTTATTTCAGTACGTTCTTTTCTGCTATAGTTTTAGATGGTAGATGTATCTCCTTCTTGATCTTGGCATCTTGTTGATTATGCACTCGAGTGTTTGCTCCTCGATCTATGCGGATCCGATACTACCTTGTGTGGAGGTTCTGAACTCAGTTTTTCTTAGTTTTTCCCCTTTTTTGTTTTTCTTAAGTGTTTTTGTGTTTCTATGGGCGACATTTTATCAGCATGGTGTGACATAAAAATGTATCGCACACCCATAGAAATTGTGTCGTATGATTCTGGAAAGTATCGCACGCCTCTTGGAGAAATGTCGTGCGATACTAGAAAGTATTGCACCTCCTTTGGAGAAATGTTGTACGATACCCTAAAAGTATCACATGCCCTTGAGAAAAGTATTGCTCAAACTTTGAAAGTGTCGCCCTCCTTTAGAAATGTTGCTTGATACTTTTTAGTACTGTATTAAAGTATCGCACGGGTTTTGTAAAAACCTACACAGGCCGGCAGTGGGAACTTTTCGATTTGATCCGAACTTTTTGAGAGTTGTTTTGGATACCCTTTTCGGTGTTCTTCGACCCTATGTTGTTGCTTTTTGGATTCAAGTTGTTTTCTTTCAAATCCTTTTTGTGTGTTTCTGTTGTAGTCCTCTAGGGTTTAAAATATATCATTTAACTATAAGTTGATGCATATTTAATTCGTTATATTTAAGATATATTTTAATATATGCGACGAATCTTTTGAGATAGGTTTCAAACCTCTCGGAGATAAGATAAAGATTCTAGGAAATTTTTAGGGTTTCAGGATTTCAAGATTAGCCAAATTTTAGGATTATGCATTTTACCCCAGCTAGGTGTTTTGTTGATGTGTGGTCATTTCTTCGAGCCCTCATCATGTGCATGGTCATTGTTGGCTTTGTTTGTGTGTGTCAGTTTGGTAGTTGCGTTCGGAGATTCATTGGTTGTCGAGATTGTGGTGAAGTCTTCCGTTGCGATCTTTGTGATCCCTGTATGATGTCTTGTGCATTCATACTTGTAAAAAATAATTCTTGGCTTGTATTTCATCCTTGTTTCCAAGGATCTCCGGGCGGGGCATTACAATAAATCTAGAAACTTCCCTCAAAAATTTTGGAGATTCTTGATATTTCTTGAGGCTGCCATGAATTTGTTATAGAATATGAATGACCCTCCATGGGCGACCATCCTCAAACAGATGCCCTCAAAAAACATCTAATTTTTCATCACAGTAGTAGAGGGCTCAAAGGAAGAGTCGAGAGATGGGTTAAATCTAGATTGACATGCATGTTGTAATCCACCTTAACTTGGCCACAAAGAGGGATGTTATTTGCATTTTATTTATGTTCAAAACATTTAATTGATCAGTTTTCTAAGTTTTACATAGTCAAAATCTGATGTTTCACTGGAACAGTCTGGCAGGGAGCCATATTTGTGTTATTGTGGGTTGCATGCCGCACACTATTTTCACCATTGCCATAGGTGAGTGAATTTGATTTCACTTTTCATTTTCTCCAACATAAGCATGAAAACTACTTTCAACAAAGAGGCCTTCTATTCACAATGTAATGGAAAACTAAAAGACCCTTACATTCAAATCCGTTCATTGACATGACATTGGAAAGGAAGCTTGAGTATAACTTTGTTCATATTAAATTTATATTTAATTTTGCTTTCTATTTATTTTTATTTCAATTATGTCGTACAATTAATAATTTTTAATTAAATATTAATTTATAAATTGTACTTTATAATAAATTTATTTCTAGTTAGCAATGATTAGATAGATAATAAATTTAAATTTTTTTTTTTTTTGCAATTCATAAATTGTAGAAAATGTTTATGGATTATATTATTGTTTTTAAAATTTTACTAGAGAAAGAAAGAAAATCAATTTTAGATCATTTAAAATTATATAGAATAATTATTTAATTTTTTAATTATGTCAAATAAAAATTATGATTTGTTTAGGAATTTTTTTATCTTTTATATTTTAAATATAAAATAATATATATGTCCTGAAATAATATATTAAATATTTATTCTTTACTTTGTTAAATTCTAAGAATAAATGATTATTAAATAAAATTATTGATTGTAATTGTATTTTAAATAATACTATAAAATCTATTTATTGCATTAAAAAAAAACAATACAATATAATAATACATTATATATTGTATTATAGTTAAAATAAAAATGTACAAGTAAAACAAAAAATAAATATTAAACTATCTAAACAAATAACAAATTTCAAAAGAAGGGCAAAAATTGAAGTCATTAATTTTCTTAGTTTTAATTTTTTTAATATATTTTTTTTCAATTGATTTTACTAGTGTCTAATGTTAATTGCATTTTAAATTTTTCTTCACATATCAACTCTAATAAATTCAACAATGAGTTTCAATTTTATTTAATTATTTATTAATTTAATATCTTTATTGTTAATTTTGTAATTATTATATCTAATAAATTCAACAATGAAT
Source organism: Cupressus sempervirens (assembly GCA_028749045.1). Lineage (NCBI taxonomy): Eukaryota > Viridiplantae > Streptophyta > Pinopsida > Cupressales > Cupressaceae > Cupressus > Cupressus sempervirens. The sequence continues at coordinate 477,348,698 of CM053788.1, forward strand.
TTTAGTTTTATTTAATTATTTATTAATTTAATATCTTTATTGTTAATTTTGTAATTATTATATCTAATTTATGTAGTATGTTGAGGGAGTCAAGTAGTTCATCTTCTTTGATAATGCCATAGCTTTTGAAGGAATCACAATTTATTACAACTTTTAATGTGGACTTATTAGTACTTGCTGGTTGGCTAATTAGTACTTATCGGTAGGCTAAGTACTATTGTGACACATTTTAAATTTTAGACTTTAACTAGTGATTAAATTTTTTTAGTTTCTACAACTCATAATTAATTGATTTTAACTTTTGTTATCAACCTAATATGTTGCATAACATAGATGCAAGATTTTTAACTTTACAATTTTTAGAAAATATTTTGCTAAGATTTGATTGGTGAATTCATTTAGCTCTTATATTGGTCATGTTAGTGTAAGTTGGTTTATATTTTTTATTTTAATATTATATATTTTTATGATATAATTTTTTTCATTCAATTAAAAATACTAAAACAAATATTTCTTATATTATATAATCATCTAAGAAATATTATTATTGTAAAGATATTATAATTTATTTATAATATAATAATATCACATGATATATATGTAATAAAACATATACATAAATAATTATTTAATAAATAATATATAAATTTAAATTATAATTAATATCATTATAGAAAATATAATTATATAATATTTTTATTAATTAAAATATTTTATAAACTATAATAAATTTATTAAATTGAAACTATATTTATATAAAAACTAAAGGCAAGTACTAAGCCACTATGTGACACTTGTTAATTATGAATATGAGAAATTCTTGAACAGATTAAATATTTTATACAAGACTGCATCAATGCCATAAGTGTTTAATCAATTTATCTTTCATACTATGTCATAGTACTTAGTCCATTTCAAAGATATAACAACATATTCTAACTTTTAATATTTTTATTAAGCTACAAAAGTAATACAACTATAGCAATAGTTGCTAGATATGTACTTATATTTCTCTCTAAAGATGTATGATTCTCTATTTATAAAACACTCAATGTACTATTTGCTTTGATCTTGATAAATGAACTTAAATTTTCTCATTCTACTACAAAATATATTCAAAAAATGTATGTCGCCTAATCATACTCTAATTTCACCATATACTATCTTATTCACATTATAGGCATGAACTTTCGTCCCTTGTTTTAACTTCCACCTCACTACCTAAAACACAAATGCATGTCTAATCAGTAATAACTAAATCATTTTCCTTACCAAAGATTGTAAACATTAAAATGTATATTTTTTAACATTTGTAAATTTAAGTTTATTTAAAATTTTACTTAATTATCACATCATTTAAAGATACATTTATTTAATTTTTTCTTCATAATAATTTGAAATTATTTTATTCTATTTTTAAATTAATTTTTTTTATTCTAAATTATAATTAAATTAATGAATAACAAAAGATATTTTAAGAATATAATTATTTGATAAATTTTTATAATTTTTTTTATAAATTTTGTTAAATACAATTTAAATTTAATTTTTAATGTTTTATATTTTATATTTTATATATATATATATTTTTTACATTGTCACTTACTTTTGTCAGTCGTAAAATGCTAACTTTTTTCACACTATGTTTAACTAATTATTTTGTTTCAATCTCGTTTTAATTCTTTTTCACATTTTAAATTTGTAAAACTAATATTATTCTTCAAACTTACTATATCTTTACTTGGTTTGGATGAAGTAGTCAACAACTAATTTTTTAAAATTAAATATTTAAATTTATATTGGAAAAGGTAGAAATAAACACTTTATTGATTTAACTCAAATTTATAATTGTTATTTAAATATTTCTTAAAATAACATAATCCTTAATTTAAAAAAAAGTTTTCTCTCTTCCAACTATCTCTATTAATCCCTATGATAACTTATAATTCTCTCCCTTTTAAATCTCTTCAGATCCTTCATTTCTATCTATAAATTTCTATCATCATTATCTCTGTTTTAAATCTGTCTTCATATATATAAATCTTCATTTTCCTTCTTTTCCAACTATTACAAAGAATATATCTTTTTAACTCTCTCTTCATATAGTTTATTTTCTAATTTCTTCCTTTCCTAATTATTGAGTAAGAGGAACTTTGATGCAATGATCTCTTGTTATAATTATATCTATTTGTGTTGTATCTTTCGAGGAATTATATTCCATCTTGTCTACTTTCGATAAAGCCACTTTTTAAATTTTTTTTTTTTTTCTTAAATAATAATATAAACCCACGAACCAATCAGAAAAATAAAATTAATAGTTGATTTATTAAATCAAACCGTTAAAAACTTTCAAATATGTGACTTACTCATGTGACATAAATTAATTTTGGGGACTAACTAATAAAATATATTTCCGAGGGAGCTGCTTTATGGTTCTACAGCCCGCTGTAATCTTGGGTTGGGTTGCTTTCAAACCATTTGAAAAACAGATACAGTGAATTCAAGAGAAGAGAGAAGGTTTGGGCATGGAAGCTATGGAATATAAAGAGAATGAAGAAGAGCTCAGCGATGCGGTGCCCATAGACTTTACGGGGGTAAATGTAGACGAAGATGACGACGACGACGGTCGACCATGCCTGAGTTCACATGCACTTGCAGCTCTGCAGGATTTTTTGCTTCAAAAGAAACAGCCTCAAAACGATGATGATAATAATGCAAATGCAAGCTTGCAAGTGCAATTGTTAACAGAGGATTGGAGGCTGAGTCAGTTTTGGTATGACTCATCCACTGCCCAAACAGTCGCAGACGAGCTAAAACACCTCAGTTGTATAAGTGGGTCCCCTGTTGCCTGCATTGCTTGCCCAACTCTATATGTACAGCTCAAGGTTAGTCCTTAATTCTTATATTAAAATTTCTCTGATTTTTGGGTTTTTGGGTTTTCTGTCTCAGAAATAGTTATTAAGAACCAGGACACTTACGACTTAATTTGTGAGGGTTTAAATTACGTTACTGGAAGAAATTTATTCTAAACTGGACACCCTAGAAACATTCTTTGCAACAAATAAATACTTGATAGGCCAAACGAGTGAATATGGCTGAAAGGATGTCAAAATTAATTTGTCTCGGGTTTAAATTACCCTTGATTTCATTCTTAAGATTTGTTAAAAATGGTCATGGTAAACTGGATTCATCATCTTTACACCATAGCCTGACAAACTTATCATTTACTGGCTGTTTTTGTTTGAGTCATTTACTTGCTGTTTTTGTTTGAGATTGAATTTGAAGTAAGTTTGCAGTCTATTTGAAGATTTAAATTAGTAGTTAATTCTGTTTTACAGTCTATGATCACAATTGATCTCTTTTTGAGTCTACAACTGACTTATAGTATATGGACTAACTACTAAAAAACGCTATACTGACATGTAACTCATTATTGTTCCACTACA